>VXAX01002807.1:285804-341948 GCA_013399835.1 Leptocoma aspasia
CCCCCACACTCCTCACACTCTCTGTGGGTACCTGTCATCCCCCCCACACCCCTCACACTCTCTGTGGGTACCTGTCATCCCCCCCCTACACCCCTCACACTCTCTGTGGGTACCTGGCTCCCCTCACTTGCCCTGTCCATGAGGACCTGGCACCCCTCCCAGCTCCCCATGGCACTCTGCACCTCTCAGCCCTTGCCCTGCAGTGCCCTCACTCCCCCCAGGTACCCCGGGACCCCTCCCATCCCACCTCAGTTGAACCACATTAGTGCCAGGTGTCATTATCCACCTGGTGCCCTACTGCTGTCCCTGGGACAGGTGAATCCCGTGGGTTTTGGGAGTTGCAGGGGAAGGAGGAGGCAGGATGGAGGAAGGCACTGATTTGGAAGAAGGGATTTGGGAAACACTATAAGCTTTAACCAATAATAAGTAGAAATTACAAAACTTTAGTCTGTAGTCTTGAGTAGTGTGGTGGAGGAGGTTTAATTTCTCCTGGAAAACAGGACCATGGGACTATTCAGGTGCCAGCACTGGTTGTACCTCTTACTTTGAGGCATGTGACTGAGGACAGTGCCTGTGGCTGGACTGGGACCAGTATCAGTGCAGGGCCTAAAGTATCTGGTACTGGGACCAGTATCACTGATACTAGGACCAGTATCAGTGCGGGGTGATGAAGCTGTGTGATTTGGGTTGTGTGCTAAATGGCTGTGTGTTGGGAGAAGTTTGACTCACCTGCTTAGGTTGTGAGTCAGTTATGAGGAGAGAATAATCTCTAATTCTCTTTCCATTTTTATAGGTGAAATTTGAAAAGTTGTTGTTTGTTTTTTTTTTTTTTTCTGTTTCCCTGCCACCCCCCTCCTGCTTTTTGTTGGTAAAGGATTTCTCTTCCTGTGACTGTGGGAGCAGTATAATTGTCCCCAAACCTGAGCAATAAGGAGGGAAATTGCATTGGTCAGAATTTTACGTTTCACTCTTGAACTGCAAACTGTTACCTGCGTCGGTTTCTGTGAATGTTTCACTTTCTCCTCTTCATCCCCTGAAGGATAAAAATTTTCTCCTATTTTTTTAGTGTTCTTTTGAGTGAGAATAGAAAACCATACAAACACACATTAAGCAGATTGTTCCTGGGTAAATTTATCTTTATTCTTTGCTGCAGATAAACCAAGGAGTCGATATGCTGTGAATGGCTCTGGTGACACCACAGAAGATCAAGATGGGGACTCCAGGTAGGAGGGAAAACACTTCTTCTGGCCTAAGAGGTTGAAATGGAGGAGAGATAGCTTCCTGCTCTCTTGCCTCCTAGTTCCTAGGCACATTCTCTTGGATTGTATAGAAGACAACCTGGCAAAAAAAAATGCTTTAATATCAAGTTATGAGCAACTTCGTGCTTAGTAAAGAGGACTGCTCACCAGGGAATGGTACTGAACCTGTTGTTTTCTGGGCAAGGTCAGCTGTTCTGTCCTCATTAGAAAGGCAATATTACCATTTCAAAACTAGGAGTATTAATCCTCTAGCAAAATCCCACTTTTCTTTACCTGCCTCCTTCTAACTGGATATGTTTTTCAGTTGCCTCAACTTCTTCCCTAGCTCATGTAATGGTCATATGGAATTGCTGTGCACTAATGAATAACTGATTTTGTTTCTCCAGACAGAGCTGCTGTTGTGTCAGTGGAGTGACACAGTGGCTCAAAAGGAAACTGAGACTTCAAGAGAGTTTTTTAAGTACAGGAAATCAGAGGGTAACAAACACACTGAAAATAGGCAGTGTGGTGCTCAGCATGTGTGTATGTATGGATGGACCCTCTAATTAGTTTCTGCTGAACATTTGAAATCTGCTGCATAGTTCTAAATTTATCACTACTAGATATGAGAGAAATCTGGGAGAGAAAGTTTTTTTGTCTG
The DNA here is from genome assembly GCA_013399835.1 of Leptocoma aspasia. NCBI lineage: Eukaryota > Metazoa > Chordata > Aves > Passeriformes > Nectariniidae > Leptocoma > Leptocoma aspasia. Next base: position 287,704 of record VXAX01002807.1, read on the forward strand.
TTGGCCCATAGTTCACTTGCAGATCTTTTTTGTGATATGCATTTTAATCTCCAGTATTAATAAAAAAGAGGTAGCTGCTGCTCTTCTCTTTTATAGAGTACTAAGGAAGTAGTCATCACTTTCCCACCCCCCAAAAATGTAAGGTTGTTATTAACTTTATGACAGAGAATGGTTTAGCTGAAATTAAAATCACCCACGTGACTGTAAGCATCATCAGTTAATTTGGTTTTCCAGGACTGGGATCTTAGGAAAACACATTTTGCTTGAGGCCATTTGTATCTCCTGCCTCTTCTGATGCCTTTGAAACCTTCAAACACAGCCTTTGGTTGTGTGTCCAGTGAGTGCAGTATGGACAGGCCATGGCTGCAGGGGGAGCACACCATTTGTGTGTTTGGGAACTGGTGACTGGCTTTTCAGGCTGGGCTGTGGACAGCAGGAGGGCTCAGAGCACACCTTTGCTGGTTATCCCAGGGGTTTTCTTGGTGGCTGTTCAAACCCCTGGCTCTAGAATTTCCCTAGGTAGATTAAGGAGGTGTTGGAATGATACCAACTTCTGTCTGACACTGATTCTTGTTGCCTCTGCTGTTTTGGCAGGTTGGACAAAGCATTTAATGTGTGGCTGTGTTTATTGTATGTTGCCTGTGTTGCTGAATTAGTGTGAGACAATATGTGGTTACTGCATGATGTAGGAAAAGCTTTTATCATTTCAAATGTTGGTCAGGTGAGAAAACTGCTGGTGTTTTCCTGAAACAGATTTTTAAATTGAATGTGCTGGCATGTAACCTACACTAAACAAATATTTAGATTGTTCCATTGTAGTGATATCCAGAACACTGGGCATGAAAGTTCATGCTTAATCTTCTGGTCAGGTATTTGTTACTAATAAAATAATTTTTTCACATCTTTCTATGTCTCCCATGCATGTGAAAGGGAACTAGAAGAGCAGGAGCATGTCTGTTGCTCTGAAAGTTTATTTCTTCTAGATGCTGGATATTGGAGTCTAGCACACAGCTGGTGCTGCTTATATGGCTGGGCATCTGCTTTCTGAAATTCAAAGTCCCTTTCAAAATTGTTTGTTTCCAGTTTGATTACTGAAAGCTTTTTCCCAGCAGCAGTGTAATCATCACTCTTAAGTCCCCTGCATCCCACACAACTGATGTAGCAGTTAAATGTGTCCTCTTCAGTGGTGCCTGCTAGTAGAAGAACATGCTGATGCTCTTTATATACTGAGTGCTGTTAATTTAAATTAGACAAGAAGAGCTTTGTTGGCAAAGTTTATATTTTCACTGACTGATACAGGTGGAAAAAATATGCAAGTTTTAAGTACACAGGTGCTTCTTCCAGCAGAAAGGCATCTTCAAAACTCTGCAACGGATTGCTCCAACTTTGATTTGTATCAGGCAATTTTAGGAGTAACAGGGGTTGGTGCCTTGGAATAGAAGAGATTCCAAGGGGAGAGTGGAGGCAGGAAAGTGCAGATCCCCTGGAGGGAAGGAGATACACCTGCTTTGTAAGCTGAGAAAGGCAAGGAGTTTAACTTTCATATGCCATGAAACCAGTGTCATCACTGATTTTTTTCCTCACTAACATTATGCATTTTTGCTTCAGTTTGTGTGTTTCTATTGAAGAGACTAGGAATGGAGCAACTGGTTTTGTGAGATCCATTCCTTCAGTGGCAGCTCCACCCCTGTAAGATCCTTCTTCTGCAGCAGTTCCCTTCCTGGACACTCAGTGCACTCAGTCCATGGAGAGGGTTCATCAGCATGAAGTCCACTCTCTTTTCTGGTGGTGATGATTTTCTGTCTGAAATTGTCCACAATAAAAGTAATTTATGAAGTGGTTTTGTATTATTTTTGAAGACTTAGTCGAGGAAGAGTTGGAAAAAGGTTCCTTTCAATCCCTGAGTGTCAGGAGCACCCACGGGTGTTTTTGGTGGCACAGAGTGAGGATGTGGAGTGGCAGACTGGTAGGTTGAGTTGGTGGTGTGTGGCAAGTTTAATAATATTGTAGGGTTGGGGTTTTTCCCACTGCATGCTCAGTCCAAAGGTTATTTGAGGTTTATCTTGTAGCTGCAATAGTTCCTAAGAGGGTTGGAGTCATCCTTTTTTATATTGGATGGCTGTCTTTACTTTATTAGCAATCTAGCACCAATTGTGTCTTGTGTAAGATTTACTGTTGCTTTTTCCCCTGAGCTATTGGAATCCACATCAATTACTTTGGAGCTGACCTTTCCTAGAGCAGTTGAGGTGCATGTATTTCTTACTGCTCTCAGGAGGGGCAAAATTAGATCAGTTTAGGTGCCTTAACTCCATTTCCATGTAGCATATTTCTATAGATAATTGGATTTCTTTTAGCCTCCAGGCTCAATTTCCTGGTCATTGTTATGCTTTTTGGGTTTTTTTAATAGACAATGGCAGTCTATTCACGATAATCCTTCCTCCAGGTTACTGGGGTGTGTTTGCTTGTATTAATTTCTGCTCAATGGAGCTGTGTTTGGGTCCTCAGAATACATATTTTACTTCCTGCTGAAAGCAAGTTGAGCAGCAAAAGTGTTTGAGGTGTCTTGATGGTGGCCATGCAACAAAAAGGTATTCAGAAGACTGTCACTGTCAAAACAAATTGTTTGTCAAGTGTCTCTCTTTGTTGGCTTCTTCTCAGCCTTTCATCATTTGCACTTTTCAAAAACATCCTTCAGTTTCTGGGTGTTCTACCAGGAATACACCCCCCTCCCTATATTTATGGAGATGCCTGGCAGTCTTCTTTCGTTCCCCTGAAAAAATATGAGGCAATTACTCCTTTGAAGCCATAAGAGAATGTTATGTTAGATTGGTTTGAAATAGTTTTTTTCCTAGTTTTTCTGAGGGTGGTATAGCCAGCAAGCAAATATTCTAATGAGGAGGCACATATAGTAACATATGTTACAGCAGACTGCATTTTTAGTAGCAGAGCTGACTAACTGAAGGAGTTTTAGCAAATTTAGCAAACGCTTCTGTTATAAAAACCCCAAGTTACTGACAAACAAGGGTTTGAATGTCCCTTTCTAACAAACAGTAGTTCTCCTGTGATAACATTTGTTTCCTCTGTCCCTCTTTCACTGGACTCCAGTGTTCTTCCTTGTATCTGTTCTGAAAGGCTTCCTTTCTGTAAGCCTGTGCTTTTCCATTCATCCACCCATTCCTTGAAACATCCTTCCTGTAATATCACCCCATTGTGTAGTTTGTCATTTAGGTTCTCTAGGTTTTCTTTTCATCATGACTGGCAGAAATATGATGTGTTTTGTATTAAGTAATTGTTGGAGGTTTTCAGTTTGCCTCCCCTTTCTCATGTGAGATAGTATAAAGTTTTTACCAGATTCATTTTTCAGTACATTTATGAAGTTGTTTCAGGAAACAAGTCCTTTTTTATCTTTATTGGGAGAAAATGTGGCAGTAAAATGGAAACAGGTGTTTCTGATTTAAAAGTGAGTACAGGTGCTAACAGAGTCCTGCTCTGTACACCTGTTGTAAAGAAGGGTTTAGGATTCTTTGCCTTAAAAGCTTTTTCAGCCTCCATTTCCTAAGTTGTGCTTTTTGTCTGGAGCAGAGAAGGACTTCATGTGTGTGCTGTGAGCCTGGCCAGCCTTGTGCCTGCTGTGTGGATCCCTGCAGGAGCTGTGGTGGCTGTGTGTGCCAGGCCCTTCACAGAATCCTACATTCCTCTTTTCCTAAGTCTCCTGGGTATGGAAGCACTAGAACCAGCTGGGAAGAGCTGTGGGTCATTTGGGGCTGCATGGGAGGTTCTTTGGTGGAAATGATAGCAATAGTCTAGGAAATAGTCTGAGGTTTAGAATCTGCTCTAAATCAGGCTGCAGCCTCTTCTGTTTCTCATAAGGTAAGCATGAATTAAAAATGCTATGGAAATCAGCTCCATAAATGCTGTGTACTGTGGGAATACACATGGCAGCAGCCACTTGCTGGTGCAAGGGCTAAATTACCTTAGCCTGTTTTCTCCATGTTGTCAAACAGCCTGCAGTACATCCTGGGAATTCACCTTCCATTAACTCTTGACTCTCCTCAACAGTTGTATTTCCTTTACAGGAGTTTAACCCTTAATAGTTCATCCTAGTTTTTAATATTATCTCTTTTTTTTTCTCTTTTGTATTTTGTGTACTTGCCTTGTTTATTTTCTTTTGTTGTGTTTTGTTTTGTGTTTATGGCCATGTTCCCATTTCAGAGACCAATGTCCTCTAACTGATGAGCAATTGGTTTCAGGGTAAGACCAAACATTCTAAACAATCACCTTTGTCTAGAATGGCTTTCTTTTTTCACCATCCTTTTAATTGTGCTTTTGTTTCTGGTTTCTGTTTTACACTGAATGACGAGAAAATCATATGCTAAATCACAGTGTCTGTAGGAAATGTATTGCTAAAGGTTTGTGCCAGGATAATTACCAAGGTCCTACTAACATTTCTGTGCTTCCTATAGGGAATCCCGAATGGGTGTGGCACTGTCCCTTCTGTGGATGGGGAAAAGCTGGGAGGCTCTGGGGATGCAAGAAGTATAGCCTTGGCATTGTAGTTATTCCAACAAGGAGTCCTAAATCAAATTGTTTTCTGAGGAGAAATTACTTGAAAGTACAGATCAGTGAGTAAACTATTCAATCCCAGGGTAATGATGGAGAGCTCTTCAGAGGACCCAGGTTTGAGCAGCTGTGCTGGTTGCTTGTTCTTGGTGCCCCACTCAGCTAAATGGGATGATTACACACATAGAGGGAAGAGAGCTTAACTCAGGGCCCCAGAAGGAAAAAAAATAATGCATCCCTAGTCCCTGCTTAACATAAACCTCACTTACATACTCAGATCGTGTTCTAAACTACTTCAAAGAAAAATTCTTTATAAAAACCTTGCTTTGAATTCCTGTGGCGTATAAAAAGTTACGATCCATTCTTGGGGGAAAAAATGAATTTGTGTTGGAATCTTCTCCCCTTTTTTTCAGTGTGCTGTTGCTATGTTGTGCTCGGGAGAGGAGTGGTAGAATATTTTGGACAAATCAAAGCTTTTGTTTATTGTATATTCTTTCTGCCTGCTGAATTCCTTAGTACAGAAGAGGTTTGCTTCCCCCTGGAATTCACAATGCTCAGACTAATCTCATAAAAGGAGAAGGGTTACTGCCCAACTGCAAAACCCAATCTGCTTCAAACAAACTCTTGGGCTCTGAGAAGTCAGTGTATTTAGGTCATCTTAACATACCCCAAAGATGGGAAAATGTGTATTAAAATATTTAAAGTGAAAGTGTTATTTTCTAAGATGAGGTGACAAATTGAAGTAATGGGAATAACCCATCTGCTGTTCCTCGATTTCCCTATTGTCCTGAGGCCTAAGAAATGTCAAAATTATGTACAGCACTGGGGGGGTTAAAAAAACCCACACAGCAAAACTGTAAATCCAGGCTGTCAGAGGAGGAGAATGGGGCTGGAGTCCAGGTGACTCCTGGGAGAGCCTGTGGTGATAGGAGGTGCACCTGTGTCAGGATTCTGTCCCTGAGCATGTCCTCTGGCTGAAATTCAGTACTCTCCCAGACAGAGAAGACCCTGCAAGTGAGAAGATCCTGAGGACTTTGCAAAAGCAGCCTTTTAATCTCTTCCCCCCCAGAGAGCCATATGCAAGGTAGGGCAGACAGGGCTGTTGGTGTCAAGAACTGTCCTGGGAAACTGCTGAATTCCCACCTTTAGCACCACATTTATCTGTTAAAGGATCTGCTGGTGTAATTCCTTGTGGAAGTTATCAGAATAATCAGTTTATCAGCTCCCAGGTATCCTTTGCCAAGGCTGGAGGAGGGAAGGGTAACTAATTTCTTACCAGGAAGCCGACATTTTCTAGTTTCCCTTCCCTCTCCCTTCACCCCCCAAAACATATGCTCCTTTTGGATCCACTGCTATTCCCATCTTCCTGGCTCCATGACGAGCCTATTAACGAGCTGCTGAACAGGGCAAAAAGAGGAGGAGAAGCTCACTGCTGTCGTGGTGACTTTTTTTCTATTTTGAATGTGATCACCAGGGACTGTCAGTCCAGGTCCTGTTGCAGGTTGCTTTGCCCTTTCCTCCCAGACTTCACAAGTTGTGCAGCCCAGTGGCTGAGGAGCATGGGCCCAGTGGCCCCAGGAGTCTCTGGCTAGTCTCTGCTTGCCCATAGCTTGGAGTTTGGAGCAGAGCAGTCAGGGATTTGGAAGTTTGTACACAGCTGCTCCTTCCATAAACCAAACATAAGCAGCGTGCTGTGGTCAGGGTGACCTGTTTGTACAAGAACCAGGGGCTTTGGCAGTTTGGACCTGTGTGCTCCTTCATCTCCAGTATTTGTAAATAAAAGAAATTCCCCCTGTTAATTTCTGTAGTACTCCATGACTCAGAGGGAAGCAGGACCAAGGTACATTAATTGCTTCTGTGGGCATGGAGGGCTCACTTGTGGCCAGGAGATAAGGTGAGCACAGCACACACCCATGCCTGCCCTCCTCTCTGAGTGATACTGGGTTATCTGGGATACCTGCCTGCTCTAGGGGGGTGGTCTGGCAGGGACACACATCCCTGAGTGTAAATACATGAAACGAAATAAACATTTTCATTCTTAAAAAACGACTCTCATCAGAAACTGGTCTGAAATTCGTTTGGTCAAGTAGGAACTTCTGTAAAACAGATGAGGAGAGAACTTGTTAATAGCAAGCCCTGCACTGCTCCTATTCTATAGAGCAACAAGCTTACTCCAGGAGCTGAGGTCCTCTTCCCTGTGGGTTTGGGCTTCACTGTCCCAGGGGGTACCTTGAGGAAAACAAGTGTTGGTAGAGACCAGACCAATGTTGCGAGGCCATCAGAGAGAGCAGTTGTGGAGTTCCTCCCTTGTCACACTGGATTTTTAGCTGGTTTTGCAGCAGTGGCTGTGTTTCACAGGGCAGACCCCTTGTGGATACTTGCCCTCCTGTCCCAGAGCTGCTGCCCTGCCCCCACCAATCCAGAGCAATTCAGTAACCCCATGGCTGGGCTTTGGGAAGAGCCTGCCCTGTCATCAATGTGATTTATCAAATGAGAAAGCCCAGGTGAGGCCAGGCAGCTCTTGGAAAGTGCCAGTGGTCTGCTGAGCACAGGTTGAGATCTGTTAAATGAGGAACTTGGAATGTCACTGATGAGCTTTGGGAAAGGAAGGACAAGCATTGGCTGTGTTTCTTCTAATTGAATCAGCTCTTTCTTGCCTTCCCCTCTGCCATACTGAGTGGCTTAAAGATCTCTGTTGTGCTTGAGTGACAGGCTATGTCAATATGTAGTTGCTTAGAAAGTTCATTAACCTGCAGCTAAATCCAGGCAATGGCTAACTCCAGCTGTTTTTATATTTAAGCAAACTGCATCTAATCTTTTCAATGTATTTTGCTGAGCATGTAATTAAATGAGCATGACCCTGCAGTCTTTGTTGTGAACGCTTCCTGTTTTATAATTGTGATGATCTGAGGGATGTAATTTAGGGGTCCTTAATTTCACATAATTGGTGGTACTCCAGGTGCAGCAATCTAGTCACAATTCACAATGCCTTAAAAACTTTGGAGTTAAATATATCTGTATTTGGAGGAATATTTTGGGGGTGTACTTTTTGAAAACTGTAATAACTTCTGTTTCTGCTCTTCAAGGTTTTCAGATGTCATCCTGGCAACAATTTTGGCTACCAAGTCAGATATGTGTGGCAAAAAGTTTGAATTGAAGATCGATAATGTTCGCTTTGTTGGCCATCCCACCTTGCTCCAGCATGCCCTTGGGCAGGTACGTATGAGATCCCCTCTGGGGACCTGCCTTCTTCACAAACTGCCTGGCTTTAGTGAGGAAATTCAGAATGGGCATGTTGGCTTTTGATCCTGGTTTTACTTCCTGATGCTCCAAGCTGTCTTTTACTTCTGGGTCAGTGGAGTGAGTGGCAAACTGAGGGAGCTGGCAGTGATCACAGAAACTCTTCTAGTTACTGTAGGAAAGCAGTGTGAGTAAAGAGAAGTAAAACTGGGCACTCCAACTCAAGAAGCTGTTTCTCACTATTTTAGTTACTGCAAGTTAGCTTTTAGCACCTCTAATTAATGTGACAGTTAAAAAAACACCACTGAAAACCTTCACAAATGCTAAAAGCTGCGTCAGCCTTGTTTGGCTTTTAACTTTTCCTGAGGCTGAAGATGATCCTCAAAATTTAGATGGAATATGTAGGATGTTGAAAGAGATCCAAAATTTTCTTGTGGACCAATGCTGTTTGCCTTGAGACCTTCCTCAATGGCCTATGTTTTAGGTGCTTAGAATGTGAGCAGTTTGCTACCTGGGCTATGTAAAAGACCCTGCTTAAATCCAGGAAAGAATTCTGTGCTTCTGTGTTCCTGATATTCCCTATCCAGTTCCTTCTTCCAGATCAACTGTAGGAATGACCTAGGCTTTGGTAATTTCTGAATCCAACACTGATCCCTGTCACTGAACTGCTTTGGTCCCATTTTTCATCAAATTTGCTAAGTCATTCCTTTTTTCAGGGGAAAAAGAAGTCTGCTTGCCAATTCTATCCTGCTTTTTAGCTATAATTAGACATGGAAACAGCTTGTTGGTAACTGCTGCTTGATATTTAGAGGACCAGACTGCTTAAATCCCAGTGAGGAGCTGGCCTAAAGCATCAGAAGATGCTACTTTGGGAACTCAGTTGTGAGTCTGCAGGAAATGTCATGGAGGATCACCAAGACTCAGTCCTGAAAAAGTTAAACTGTGTTGGAAGACAGGATTCAAGTGTGTCCAAGCTGTGCAAATCCATCAGCAGTCCCAGACAAGGCAAATGGTGAACCAGGCCCAGGGTCTGTATTGGGACCCCAGCCAGGAGCAGGAGACAGGACAAGGGTGGGATGTACTTAACCAAGGGTCTGTCCAGGAGACAGGCACAGATCCAAGGTGCATCCTGGAGACAGGCACAGCTCCAGGCCCTGGGCTGAGCTTAAATGGGGCTCCCAGGTCATGGACTGGGGAGGGTGAGGATGTGTGTGTGTGTGTGTGTGGGAACCCAGCTGGGGCTGGCCAGGGCCATTAAGACCTTTTGGTGCCCTCAAGGCTCTGACAGCAGTGGCTTGTTCTCCCTCAGATAATTTTCCTTTCTTTTACTAATCTCATCTGAAAGGTTCAACTTCCTAAATGTGCTGTAAACGAGGTTGAAAATTTATATTTGCATTTTTTTCACCACTTATTATTGTACATTCTTTTCAATCAGTTTAATCCTAATTGTGTGAAATGTCACTTCATTTCGGTTTGTCTAAATAAAATTGCATCTGGGCAAATAAAGAAAGTTATAAAGAGCTATAAACACTTTTTTGTTACTTTTGAAGGAACTTCTTTTTGGGTGTGTCTTATCACCCCCAGAGGCACCCCAGAACTTTCTAGAGTCCAGAATCTTCTAGATGTGGCAGTCATCTCTGCTGGTTTGTGTCAGTCTAAATCTGGGACCTTCCTGCAGTTAGGAGGAAGACAGATGGAGCTGCTTTTCTGTGGAGCTCAGGCAGTGTCTGGAGTAACCCAGCAGCCTCTGCTTTGAGTTTCCTCAGAGTTCATACTGCAGTAAATTAATCCACAGGACAGCTCTGCAAATTCTTACTTCGATGAAATTCAGGAGTTACAAGAGCACAAACATTTAATCCTGTGTGCCAGATTGCTTTTTGTGTAGCAATGTTCTGAATTCTTCAATTCCTTCAGCATTTTCTTTCCCAGCTCAATCTTCTTTTTTTCTGGACATGAGGTGATATGAAATCTAGCCTGCAGCCCAACTGATGTTAGTGGTGGTAGTTTCTTTGATTTTGAAGAAGGAACAGGATCAGTCCTTACACTTGGAAATTCACAAGATGTCCTGGAAGCTGTAACTCCAGAACAGATAAACAAAGTAAACTGCCTTTACCACTCTTCCATCATTGCCTTTCTGACAGAAGGTAATTTTCACTTTAGGACAAAAAACCCCCAAAAATATGTATCACATCTTAGTTTTCTAAATGTTGAGACTCCTGAGTGAAAGCAGTCAGATTTTGGAGTTCAGTCCCGAGCAGTTCACTGCTGGTGCTTGGAACCTGCGGGGAAGGGCAGATGCTGCTCTGTGTTTGCCCTGGCTCAGGTGCTGCACATACTTTGGAAAGAGACCAGCTATTGTTTGGCCTGGCAGATTCCAGCTGTTTGCTCTCGGGTTTGGGTGGGTATTGAGCAGGGAGCTGCAGGGGAGGTGGGAATGTCCTCTGCATTTTGTGCTCCATCTTGTGGCGACATGTGCTCCCTTTGGAGTTGGTCTGGCTGTGCAAATTCCACTTGCTTGTCTCAGCTCCAGCTGTTTCTTCTCACTGGAGAGTTTGAACCTGCTTTAGGGATGGAGCTCTCTGCTACAAAGAGAATAGAGGGGCTGGATAATGTGTTTGAAATCCTGCAGGAAGGGAAAAATCAAACCTTTTATTTTAGTACTGCTGTTCTAGAGCATATTTTGTCTCATAAAAGTAACAGCTTGTAACAGGATGCAATTTGAATGTGGATTTTAAGAAAGGAAGGAATAGGTGTGGCCTGAGATCTGTGGAATTATGTTAACAGTGTATCTGACAGTTGTGCTGAAGGATTTAAACCTAAGGTCCCTAATGATGCTAAATGTAATAAGAGACACTGAGTAAGAGTGCTGTCTTATCCGACACTCATTTCCATGCTTGTGACTAAAAGGCTTTGGTTTAAGTCTTCACAGCTGCTCAGCAAAGGCAGTGTTGTGAAGTAACTGTGACACTCCTATAAGAAACAAAATAATAGCTTTAATTTTTGCAAGTAGTATTTGATGTACACCATATTTTATATATTGATTTGTCTGCTCTCTTTTCTCAGCTTGTTATTTAATGTCCTAGGGCTTTTTTTAAAAAAAAAATTTATTACTTTCCCACTGTTACTGTCTCCAACTGACACTAGCTGATGTGATTTCCTAAAAAATATTTTTCAGGTATCCAAAACGGACCCCTCACCAAAAAGAGAGATGCCCACTATGATTCTGTTCAACGTGGTGTTTGCACTGAGGGTAAGGACTGTCTCCATTCCATCTGACACCAGTGGGGTGTGCCTGGGATGCATGAGAGAATGCAGTAGGCTCACACTCCAGGCTTGTTTTATGATTAATGGCCAGTGTTTGAAAGCTGCCTCCTCTCAGCAGCGAGGTCACTGTAAAGGGAGAGTGCCAGGGAGCAGCAGCTGAGCAGCTAAATGAGAAGAAGGTACAAGTGAAGAATAAAGAGGTTTCGATGCTCAGCAAAAACCTGGAACAAATATATAGTTTCTGCCTGGAATTTTTTTCAGGCTTCATCTATTAACTAGATGTCTGTTCTATTAACTGTGTTGAGGGATCCTGGCTTTGCTAATTAGGTGTATAAAGCCCTAGAAATTTCATTATGTTCAAGCATTACTTGATTTCTGAGCTCTGGCTTTCTTTTCCCAGTCCACAGGTTGTTTAAAAATAAAAGAGTTTTGCTCGACTGGATGTAATGTCATGATTTAAAAACCCCCAGCTCCCTGCTTGGGAAAGGAACATTTTTTTCTTTTCAGCACTAGTACTTTTCTTACCACTGGCTTTGCAGTGGTGACATGGACATGGCCCCAGCCTGCATGGCTTGTCCTCAGATGAAGAGCAAGGTTTCACACAAGACAATTAACTGAATCAAGCAAGAAATTGTTTACACAGCTCTGCTGGGAATCCAGTGTTCCTGTGCTTTAGGACACTCCTAGGTCAGGGAGTGCTGAATTTGCAATGGAGGAGTTGATTTTAGATTTCACTTGTTAAGAGATGTTGTTTTGGTGAATTGTTAAAGCCCTGTGCTTTGCTTGCAGGGAAGTGTGTGTGGATGCACCTGCAAACACACACATTGATGCACACTGAGCCATGTGGCAGCAGAAGTGTTGAAACCAATGCCCTTTCATTCACAGTGAAGACTAGCCCACATTTTTCTGGAATCTAATTTCTAGTACTTTTAGGAAAACTTGCTTTCTTTGCCCTTCAGCCACGTGATGATACTGATGTAATTGTGTGTGTGATGCAGCACTAAATCCATTTGCCAAATGAGACACTCTTAGTTCACAGAGAGCAGTCAGGTTTCTGGAAGGTGTTGGGCAAGAAGCAAGTGGAAATTTTTTCCTAGGATGGAGTAGTGCAGTGCAGGAGGTGGGTGGAGGCCCCCAGAGATAAAGATGAGTGTCCATCTGCAGTGGGCAGACAGAGCAGGCAAAGGCCCAAGTGTGATAATCAGCACTGATCCTGCTGTGTTTGAGCTTCAGGGCTACCAACGTGGCATGACTCAGCAAGAACAGTGGAGTCAAAAAACTGATGAGTCACGGTTTGCTGTGCCAAGTGGTCACTTGCCAGAACTTTAAATTCCTTTAAATGTCTTAGCAAAAATGAAGCAGCTGCTGACTCATGCTGGAGCTACTGAATTCCCCCTCACCCCACTTGGCAGCTATACTGACGTGATAGATTTTTCCAGCACTTTCTTTCTGGGACTTTCATAAATACAGTGTTAGTAATAAGCCATATTTGTGAATTTTTTGGGAGCGTAGATCCAAATTAATTCAGATTTGGGATGAAAATGTTGGTCATGAGCTGGTAATTGGTACCTAGTTACTGCTTTGTCAGTACATGAGACAAACACCAGTGGCAGCATGGAGTTAGTGGGACATGTTAAAGGCACTGCAGCCCTCGTGCTGCCAGTGAGTTTAACCTGAACGTTTGAATATTCTGCCTTTTTAAAAAGATTGACACTTTCTTGTTTCACTGTGTGAAGTTGAGGTCTTTGCTTTCTGCTGGTAGAAGGCCCATAGACAATTGGGAAAACAAACCAGATAGGGATATCCAGCTCCAGGTGTGGTGTTCCTTTGATGCACTTAGACAAGCTTAGAAATCCACATTACATTTGGACACCTCTGAGTTTCTGCTTGGTTGCAGGTAGAGAAAATTCCGTTCTTTTTCCAGTCGAGAGGCTGATTTTTGGTCTCAGTGGGAACCCTTTGCCTGTTCCCCACCATGGACAAACCATCCCGTGGCTCAGTGGCCGCTCGTGTTCCCCGCAGGCCAACGCGGACCCGTCCGTGATCAGCTGCCTGCACAACCTGTCCCGCAGGATCGCCATCGTCCTGCAGCACGAGGAGCGCCGCTGCCAGTACCTCACCCGGGAGGCCAAGCTCATCCTGGCCATCCAGGACGAGGTGTCTGCCATGGCAGAGAGTGAGTGCTTTGAGCAGCAGTGCCTCTGTCCAGGAACACTCTTCCAGAGAGGTGCCGATTGTGCCTCCTTGCTTCTCTTGTGCCTGGGATCGCTGTGAACAGGTTTTGGTGCTCTGTAGTATTCTGACAGCTTTTCCCTGCATTTTGCCTCAGCCACGTTCACTATCCCTATGCAGAGATGTGAGTTTTAGAGGTGAAGTAGTTTCTTTGCTAGCTAAGTTCAGCACAATCCCTGGAGGCTGTGCACTGAGCCATCATGTTTGCCTCTCCCTGTCAGGCTGACATGGAAGAGCTCCTGTTGGCCTGTTTCACTCACCTAGAGCAAGTTTTGCATGCTTTAATGCTGTCTGCTGAGTCACCAGACTCCTTATGTGGAAGCTTTACTCTTAGGTGCTGTTACCTGGCTAGCAAACAGTTACAGAGCTGTAACTCTGTAAAGACTGTATTTTTATAGACTGTACTTGGAAAATGTACTATAACAATATGCATTATTTAAGGTGAGCTCTGACAGTGATGCATCATCTTGCTGCAAGCATTAAAAATTAAAGCTAACATCTAAAAAACCAAAACATTTAAAGTCATCATTTGTCAAATTTAGTTACATGTGCTTAACTGAGTTGAGGTTTAGTAGAAGTTGGCAATAATTTATTATCTTAATGTGTAACTTGAGTTATTGTAAAAGATTTGAAAGATAATTGTAGATTAAAATGGTGCAAAGTCTGTCCCGAAGATACAGGTTGATACCCAGTGGGGGAAGAAGAAACTCTTTGATTTGAAGTCAGTTATTTGCTTTCTTGTTTTGAATCTTTCCATAGCCACAGAAGGGCCCCAGTCACCTTTTCACCACATCCTGCCCAAGTGCAAACTGGCCAGAGATCTCAAAGAAACGTATGACAGGTAAGTTGGATTTTAGTCTTAGCTCACAGTATGCTGTTTCTCACTGAAATCTCTTGGCTTGGTTCCTAAGAATATGATCCACTTCCTCATGCTGTTGATCATTGGGATTTGGGTTTTAAACCAGGCAGAGCAATGTGAAGCCTGGCAGTCAGGTGAAATGTTTGCAGAACTGCTGTCCTAATCATTACCTTGGTCTGTCTTTGGTATCTTGTTCTTAAAAGCTGATGATGTCTGTCACAGTTTTAAGAATTATTATTTTCTTCCTTAGCGCAGGGCCATGTATTGACAAGTGAAGTGTAGAACTGACAAGTGTCATAACAGGGATATCACAGCACTGGAGAAGTGCTCTAAACCTGCAGCTGAGGGGAAAGTGCTGCAGGAGCACTGATGGCAAGTCAGGGACTGCCCTGGCCCCACTTGTGCGTGTCTGGACAGCAAATTTGGATGAGATGCTGAGACTTCCAGCAGAATGGAAAGTGTAACATGCTGTTTCTTGACTGGATTAGAAGTTCTGGCAAAGGTTTCAAAGCAGTGTGGGGCTGCTGTTGAACTTTAGCAGGAGCCTGTGCCTGTCAGTGCTGCCTCCTGGGGCCCAGAGGCTCCTGCTGCCAGGAAATGTGCTTGGGGAAGGGCCTGGACAGAGGGACACAGAATCTCTGTGAGAGGGGGAAGATGCTGTGCCCCTTGCTTGGGCTATTTGTCAGGGATTCAGGGAATCAGGCTGGAGTTCCTCAGGGAATCTTTATCCTCCCTGTGTTGAGGCTTCTCATGTACAAAGAGGATCAGAGCCCTGTAAGGTAAGGCACTGGGAGCCTAAATAATGTAATGATTGCAAAGAGCATCAGAAAACTTTTGCTAAGCTGCTCTTTGTTTTCAAGAGCTGTGAATTTCATCTTGTTTGAAGGAATGTGGCATGTGGTTCCACACACCTTGCAGAAAACCTGCACTAAACTTTTAAGTAAGGCAGTTTTTATGTAGCCTGTAATTCTAATATTCCAATTATATTTTTCTGTTCCTCTAGGGCTATGTATTCATGACTGGGCAAACCCTGATCGTGTTTCCAAATATTTTAGGGACACAGTGACATCTTGTGGCATTTAGCTGTGACTGTAGCAAGACAGAGCCGGAGCTCATGGGCTGTGCTGATATGAGCCTTCCTGGAGATAAGGAGGAATAGACAGACCATGGGGAAATACACTTTGGTGCTGCCCCCAGCTGTAAAACAAGGCAGTTTCTCCCTCATTTAGGCATTGTGAGTAGGGAAGAAGTGGTGCAAGTTGGATTTTGACACTTTTCTATGACATTGTCAAAAGCAAATGTAAGAAATAAGGTGTTGGTAAAAATCTGAAGTGCCTGTGTGCTTGATTGGAAAGTTGTACTTGAAAAGGAGCTGACAGTGTTGTTGGGTGATAAGGAGATGTTCTGCAGGGTTTTTCTATTAATACTTCATATGAGAACATAGGAAATATGCTTGTTATACCTGCAGTCAGATCACCTGAGAGGAGCTGCAGCACCTTGCCAGGCAGGCATAGATTTAAAATTATTTTTTAGTAAAGTAGAAAAGGATTTTAGAAATACAATTTTTTTCTGCAACTCCAGGATGAATTAATTATTTCTGTGTGGCAGCAGCTCTGGAGTGAAGTCTGTGTGGTCTTCTGTGAAGTGAGGGTTAGTCATAAGTGACATGGGGTTACAAAAAAAGCAGATAGACAAGAATGCATAAAATAAGTCTTGTCTGTAAGATAGGCACCAATCCTGCTGTAATGAATATTTTATCCAGTTTGGACACCACATTTCAAGAGGGACTTAGGCCACCTAGAGAGTGTGGAGGAGTGTGAATGACCTCAGAGGGAAGATGGAAAGATTTGCTCTGTTGCTTTTAAAGGAGAAGGGAGTGCTGGGAAGGGTAAACCTCTGGATGCATGCAGTGACAATGTGCTGTTCTAAATTTACAGAGACTTCTGGCATTGCCTTTGGCTGTAGGAGAACAGCCAGTGGAGTGGAGAGAGCACTTTGAATTGCAGATGGAGCCCAGCTCTCTGTTTGAGATTTGCTCCAATCAGCATTTCCAAGTGCCTGCTGATTTCTGCAATTCCAGCCCAATTTCCAGGGTTGCTCCAGAGGTGCTGTTGAGCCCTTGGTTTCCTGTAGAGGGTGCTGAGGTATTTCAGGCAAGACCCAACGTGTCCCTGAGCAGGTTGGTTTGTGCAAAACCACAAGCAGAGGAATATTTTTGTCCTTCAAAGTGTTCCTTGGTTTTGAATGAGATGCCTGTGTTCCATAAGGCAGGATTAGTACCCAGGACATCTTGACTAGAAATGAAGTGGTGTTACACTGACAGCTCAGAAGCTTTCAGCTTCTACTTCCTGGGACATTTTGTCTCTAATGCAGAGAACTAGAATGTGTCTTTTTGATTAATACAGAAAATTGAGAGTCTTCATTCATCTTGTCCCCAAACTGAAGCATTGGTGTGGAACAGAAAGCAATGGTTTTTAGGCCCAAGAAAGTTTTTAGGACTTCCAGTGCTGAAAAACTTACTGGTGTTACAACATGTGTCTCTTTTAAGAAGCTTTCACATAGCTTTATCTGCAACTGCAGATAATATGTGAGCTTGGTAGTTATTAACTGCCTGTCTGGTTCTAGGAAATTTCTCTTAGTTTTGCATTGGAATAAAAGTGAAAGTATGGAGAGGTTTTTTGGGAGGTTTGGATTGTTTGTTTCTTCTTTTTAATACAGAAAGAGCCTTTATAGATTTTTAGCCTAGTGAGACTTGAACTGAGTGGTAGATCTAGCCCATCTCAGCAGCTCAGGGGATAATTCTCTGAGACTTAATGAATTATTAGATGTGATTTCTGTGGCTGTGCTGCAAAATATAATCCAACTACAGTTATTTATCAAAGGACAGCCCTTTGCCCTTTATAAGGAAATGTGAAATAATTTTGAAGCTCTGAGTAGTCACAACCTCTAGGTATAACAAACTCCAAAGCTACAAGCTCACCTCCACAATACTCAAAAACATGGGGTTAATTTCTGATATAAACAGGATAGACATGGTATGAGGTGTGTATATGTAAAAATTGATGACTCTTTTATAGACATGAAGTGGGATTTCTTTGTTTTGCCAATAGTTATGGAAAAGGCTGCAGTTCTGGGAGATACTGGCAAACTTTCAGGTTCTTATTTTGGGGCAGTAGCTCATAGTCAGGACACAGCAGAATAGAGCAAAAGAGCAGTGATAGTCTCTAAAATATTCCCCAGCTTCCTGCAGCTCTGGAGGGGTTTCTGTACATTCAGCAGCTTTCAGCTGATCTCACTTCCCGGAATTAGCCCACAATCCTGTGAGCCAGAGTAAATATTTAACAACCACAGCATCCTCTGATAAGGAGGTCCATGGCTTAACTACTTTCTGTGTTTCTTTCTGTTTCTTCTGAACTTTGCTCCTTCTTGTATCATGAGATGTCTCATGGGCCTTAGGATGGAGAGACATTAAACAGCTTTTTCCTGTTTGCCTCTCCCTGTCTCAATTTTAAACTCTGTTATCTGATCATCCTAATCCTTGCCAATGTATCCTTCAGATCGCTCATCAGGTGTTACCAAACCAGAGATTAAAAAAAAAGTGTTGAAACTAAGTTTTTATGGAATAAAATATCTTGGAGGGTTTAATGTCCTATTGCCTGAGTCTTTGTGTCTGTATTGGGGACAATATTTAACTCTGCTGTCTAGCTAAGGGCAGTTGCAAGTGTTGTTGCTGAAGGTGTAGCTTGTTCCTTGTCAAATTACAGACACTTAAATTATTTTCCATCCAAGGAGGGGCAGGTGAAGGAGAAATTATGTGCATAAAGCTATAATGAAGGCTGGAAATTGTACAGCTGAATGCAAATGCAGAAGAATGAAATTAAGATCCAGATCAGAACTGAAAATCTGGTTTTCTTGTTGTCTTTAATTCTAGGCTCTTGTTGTGTAGTGCACTGTAGACAAAATTATGCTGTGGAGAGTGTAATTATGTAATTAAAGCTTTTGCCTTAGTGCACTTGGACCAGAGAATGAAAGGAACCAACTGGATCTTTGTTTGAATGTTAAACCTGCAGGGAAAATGTCCCTGCAAGTGTTTCATGCTTTCATGTATCTCTGCTGCTCTTGGGTAACCTGTTTTTACAGCCCCAAAAGCTTTCAGGTGGTCTCTGAACTCGCTTGTCCCATTCCTTTATTGTCATGTTTCCCCTTGTGAGGATTTGGCCTGGGATATGGTGTGGATAACCACAGCTTCAGCCCTTTTCCCTGATGTATTTTGAGGGAATCCAGGTTTATCTGTCAGTTGTTTTGTGGTGGGATAAGCAGTGTTACTGGAGCTGCAGCATTTAATGAACTAAACCAGAGGTGTTTGTGCTTTGCATGTTCCTTCAGGGCTGGGAGCCTCTGAGCAGATGAGAGCTGCTGGGGCCAGAGACACTCTGGATTCACCCTCTCTGTGCCTTTTAGAAAGAGGACAACACATAGTATCTGCTCAATTTGCAGCTTGAAAAATCAGCATTTTCCAGAGTTCAATGCAAGATTTGAGAACAAAACCTTTTGAAAAGGTTTTGTCTGCAGTGAGATGTTCCCCAGTGAGTCTGATCATGTGTGAGGTGGGAGGGGATGGTGTTGGCTCCCTCACCACTCTGTTGTGGTTTGGTGAGTAGTTGCACCAGCAGCCAAAGCTACCCAATGTTTTTGTTTAAAGCTGAAATTTCAGCTCTCTCCAAACCCTCTACACAGCCAGATGAGCTTGGAAAAGAGCATGTTAGATTGTGACCTGCAGTTGAATGCTGGTTATAAATGGTTAAATCACCACATAAAGACTTTTCCAGACGTGTATTTGCTCCTGGCCTGTTTCTGGCATGTTTTTTAATCTGTTTTTATAGAGGGGGAAATTCATGGCAGTTATTGACACAAAAGTCAAATTGCGAGCCTCAACACACTTTGAATTTAAAATTCAGGCTGGAATTTTCAGAGTGCAAACTTTGAAATTTGATTTTAAGCCAAAAAAATGTTTGGGAAGAAAGTTTAAAATCGAAGGGCATTGACAAATTCAGTTTTCTGGTGTAGAGCTTGAGATTGAGAAGTTTATGTGTTCCTAACTCATGAAAAGGTGTGGTGGGCCTTGCTGCTTCCCCCCAGCACAGCTGTTCCCAGGCCAGCATTCCCTGCCCATGGAATGGGAATATTGTGAGGGTTTGCAGGGTGGTGCTGGCTTAGCTCCTTATGGTACATTACCCATTTTAAGTAAATATAGTTCCCTCATGAGGTGTATTCCACCTCTTGTCTAGATTTGCAGACTTCTGTAAAAGCACCTGAATGATGTTCCTGGCTGTAATCTGCAGCTTTTCTGGTTTTTTTTTCAGTAGAATAGGCTTATTATTGCTTTCAGGCTGAGCACCAGGGTCAGACTTTATTGTCTTTATTATTCCTGAGACATCCATCACTTCCACTCCAGTCCTGTTGTCTGGAGCCAGCTTCAGGGTTTAGCTCAGTCCCTGTGGTTTCCTAGAATGAAGAAACCATGTAACAGGCATATTTGTGATTTCATGTGACAAGCAGTAACAGGTTAGTAAGGAAACAAACAACCTAAGCAGAACCGAAGGAGGCTGTTATTGTGGAAATGTGCTGCTTGGAACAGCCTTTGCCCAGTACAGACATCCTCTTTTCTTTTTGCTTGGAGGGGAAGATGGAAATTGGAGGTGAAAACAGTGTGCCCAGTTCATCTTTGCCCTTTGCAGCTTTGGCCTAGAGAATTTTCCTTTGCCTTGCAGTAGATCTTGAATAAACTTCTTTAACTTGAGACACTGCTGCAATGTTAAGAGCAGAGGGAGCAGAAGGTCAGTGGTGAAGTCTTTCAAATCTCCCTCAAAGTGCTACAGGGGATGGTGCTCTGTATGTCCAGCTGTGGAAGGCCCTTGCAGTTAGGAGTCAGCTGTTCCTCAGCCAGCCTGGGGACAGACAGGGTGCATTCAGTCTTTTCCTGTCCTGATCTGATTTCTGTGCAGGGGTGACCCAGGACCACTGCTTTCATTTGTGATACAGGGTAAATGCTGCATGGATTTATTACCTTCCTGTTTTAGTCTCTGCACGACAGGGGTGGTTCGTTTACACATCAACAACTGGCTGGAAGTGAGTTTCTGCCTTCCTCACAAAATCCACTATGTTGCCACCAACTTCATACCCCCAGAAGCAATTGAGAGAAGTCTGAAATCTATCAGGTAAGAGCAAGCTCTGCCCCTCAGAGTGTGGCCAGTCCTTGCTCCTGTTCCAAGGGTGGTGCTGCAGATGTCTGAGGTGGCACAGGCAGGGGGATGGTGTGACTGGGCTGTGGAGGAGGGGGACCCTGGAGTCAGATAGGACTCCCTGGAGCTGCTGCTGTGGCTCTGTGGTGTTACTGGATTTATGGTGGTGGAAACCACAGCCTTGGTGTTCACTTTAGATGGTTGTACTGAGGGCATGCTGCAAGAGTGGTCTGCATTGTTTGCAGCCAGGAATTGTGTGTTCATTTTAATCTGTTGACCAGAAGTAATTCTGCTTTTGGAAGAAAGAGCCCAGGTCCTGTGATATCTTATTTCCTGTGTTTGTTTACCTGCAAAAATC
The DNA here is from genome assembly GCA_013399835.1 of Leptocoma aspasia. Classification (NCBI taxonomy): domain Eukaryota; kingdom Metazoa; phylum Chordata; class Aves; order Passeriformes; family Nectariniidae; genus Leptocoma; species Leptocoma aspasia. The sequence goes on from VXAX01002807.1 coordinate 308,459, forward strand.
ACTAACTTCTGCTTTCTTCCTTTCTTCTACTCCATTCTGTATTTCAGTAATAGGGATGAGCAGTTTTCAGACTTGTTCTCAGTTGTGTGCCAATGCAGTGCAGTCTTTTTCCCCTGTCACTGGGGTATCCAGTCACCATAAAACCCTTTTTACAGGGAGTGTCTTATGCTGTGATATAAAAATAAGTTTATTTTGAACCCAGTTAGAGCAAAAGGATGATATTAGAAATTCGTTTTTTACCATTACATTGACCCCAGGTATCATAGTGTGGGAATAACAAAGCCTTCAGGAAAAGCTGCAGTTTACTGTGCAAATGTATTCTATTTTTCTGCAGGCCTTACCATGCCTTATTACTTTTAAATGATGAGAAGTCATTGCTTAATGAGCTCCCGTTGGACTGCTCTCCTGCCCTGGTGAGAGTAATTAAAACTACCTCTGCTGTGAAGAATTTGCAGCAACTGGCTCAGGATGCTGACTTGGCATTGCTGCAGGTATGGGGAGCTGTCAGCAGCTGCTGAGAGCTTTTTAAATCACGAGGTGTTTTCTCCTGTGTGCCCGTGGGCTTGTGTGGGGCAGGAACACAGCAGCTCCCTCGGTGTGAGCAGAGAGAAAGTACCAGCCCTGGAGCCTGGGGAAAGGCTGGAGAAACAAAGGGCAGGGGTGCAGGGACAGTGCTGGGCAGCCCTGCAGCCACATCCCATCTTGGATGGGAGTCCCCATCCTGGGGGTCTCTAGTCCCCTTCCCAGGGGTCTCTAATCCTCACCACTGTCAGGACAAGTCCATTAAAACAGGCTGATGAAAAACTTCTCTTCAAATTGTGAGCACCTCCAGGGCTGCCCCTCACAGCTCTATGGTCCAGCACCTGACCAGTATCAGAGTGAAACATTTCCTCACATCTGATGAGAATTTCCCATTTTTCCCCTTGTGTGTGTTGCCTCAGGACCTGTCCCTGTGTCTCTCTGAGGAGAGTGGCTCTGTCTTCTCTGTGCCTCCTGTTTGGTAGTTAAAGCCAGAGCAAATTGTACTCCTGACTGACACCAGAGTGGCCTGTCTTGGTCCTGCCACGTTGATGTCTACATGCAAATGAAACACCCAAAATGCAAGTGCAGGTTTACAGCTGCCATGGCCAAATATGTTGCTTCTCCTGGAGCTGCCAAGATCTTTTCTACCAAAGACTTGTGAATGCCTGTACAAACCTTCCCATCCATTTCCCTTAGTCCATTAGTGCACAGGCCTGGCAGTCATGGGAAGAAGATTTAGTTTAGGCTTGGGCAAAGGTTTTGAGCCAGTCTGCCCAAGCCAACAGCTCTTTCCAAATGCCTTTCCAGTAGTGACAACCAGCTCTCAAATCTGAATTGCTGGAGGTGACGTGATGAGCCCTTGGAAAGGGAAGTTTGTGCCAGTGGAGGGGTGAGACTCTGGCACTCACATGAGTTGTGAGGCCACTGAGAGACCCCTGTGGATGACTGTGATCATTTGGGATGATTATATGAGATGATCCCAGAGAGGAAAGGGCTGCTTCATGCTCCTAGGGTTGATCCAGACCCAGGGACACAACCTGTGCTGTGTGACAGGGGAAACACAGCTCATCATCACATGCTCTCCTGGTCATAGGTCAGTGCCTTCTCTTGTTCCAAGGGAAAGGTCCTGCTTTGTAATAAAACTCCAGGTCTGCCTGCAGTGGTCTGTGCTGTTACTGGGCTATGGAATGAACTCTGGAAATTCCCTACTGCTTCTGTAGTTTTGTTCTCCACAAAAAAAGCGCAGTTAAATGCATGTAATGATACAGGCTGGATTTTATGTCTTGTAGACACTATTTATGTGGCTTTTCCAGAGCCATTAGCAACCACTGACTTGTTTAACACATTAAAATACTTTATGTAGCTCATTACTGAAATACCTCCGTGCAGTAAAAAGGCAGTGTTGGTTTCCTTTATGTTTCTGTCATAGTAGAAGCTGATTCTTTTGTTTTATTTTTCACATATTTTATTTTTCATGTATAACACAATGCGTTATGTGCATAAAGAAAAATAATTTTGGGGGGTGTGAAAAGAAATTAAACTTGTATTGATACAGTTTGAAGGAATTCCTTTGAGGCAGGAAATACTAAGTTGCTTAGAAATGTCAAGTGAATCTCTGGAAATTCATAACCTTGTCAAATGCTTTTTGATCTGCCACATGTTATATTAAACTATGAATTTATTCTGAAGGCAGGGTGAAAGGATGGAACATTTTTCTTTCATTTCAACTCAAATGAGACTTTTTTTGTTGTTGTATGCAATGCTTGCTGAGAGTTTTTGTATTGATTTTGCTCCCCTAATTTTTCCCTGTTTTCTCAATACAGGTTTTCCAGCTTGCAGCACATCTTGTTTACTGGGGCAAAGCAATTATTATTTATCCTCTTTGTGAAAACAATGTCTACATGCTTTCTCCAAATGCCAGTGTCTGCCTGTAAGTAGAAGGAAAATGTGTTGGTGGCAGCATAGTGGTGAGGAGTGCAGATTCACTTTCCTTCCCTGACTAGATACAGAGTGGGATCTTCCTTCATGAATTTGTTGAGACTGTGCAAAACACAAACCATTACATGAGCCTATTAGTGCACAGCCAGTGTGGGCAGGGAGGAGCAGCAGAGCAGATCAATATTCCTCTGTGGTGGTGAGGGCCCTGGAAGCAATATTTACCCTGTGGAGCTGCTGTCAGTATTTTTAGTAGTCCTGCTCACTGAATGTCCAATATGGGAACACTTACAAACCAAAATACTTTATGATTAAGTCAAAGGAGTGGTTTACAGGGCTCTCTGTGTACCTGGCACACCTGACATGAATCAAAAGTAGCAAATGTTGCCATTGTGTTGTTTCATGTGCTGGCATTCCATACTGTGTGCCTTCTCACAGACAGAAGGCAGCATGGCCATTTGGAGGGCAGGCAGAGCCACTGCAAGGAAGATGTGGAGGCAGGAGTGGGTATTTTTGCTGTGCTGAAGATTGGCAACCCTTCCTCTGTTAGATTTTGAGCTGCTTTTAGACTCTGTGTTGGAACTCAGTTATAGGAAAATAGTTTTAAATCAAAGCTTTGGTGATGGAAATATAAAAATAGGGTTGGAAGGGACCTTGAGGTCGTTCAGCAACAACTGTGCCTCTGTCAAATATGGCAGTGCTGTTCTTGAAGACCTTTGGAGATGGAAATGCTAAGACAGACAGTTTTCCTGATATTTAACTTGACTCTCCTTTACTTCTGTTCAGTCATATTTCTTGACCTGTCAGCACGGGGAGGGGGCACAGCCACATCTGCAGCTGGCACATTCAGGGGTCGTGTGTGTATCCTGCCCAGCCCTGCCCAAGCTCTGTCCCTTTGATCAGAGGCTGCACAGGTCTGGACTTTTTATTGCTTTCATTTTTCTCCTCTGGGTTCCCTCCACACCTTGAATAAAATGCTGGAGCTGAATGTAAGGCTGAGGTGAAAGTGCATGAGCTTCTGGCTGGCTTCTGCAGGACACAACATGCCATCAACTATGCTTAGGGGTTTTCTAGATCACAGGGAATATTACATTTGGGAATTGGCACTTTTGCAATGCTTAATTGGATCAAAGTTACCCTGAGCAGCACTACAGAGCTGATGTGTGCCTTTGCCTCTCTCCTGCAGTTACTCTCCCCTGGCAGATGCCTTCTCCTGTCAGTTCCGGGGTCACAACCTGCCCTCCATGCTGGCCAAGTTCTCCCTCCCCGTGTCCCTCTCCGAGTTCAAGAACCCGCTGGCACCGCCTGTGCAGGAGGTGAGCTGGGCACTGCCCAACAGCTCCTTGTTCTGCTGCTCACCAGGGATGGTGCTGCTCCTGGAGCACTTGGGCAGGAACCTGCTGTTGCACATTTACAACTTCCCAATTACTGTGTTCCCGGCCTTATGATTTATTGTTTCATGTCCTCGTGCCAAAAAGCTGTGGGGATGTTCAAGGTGAGAGCATGCTCTGTGCTGGCAAAGCACAGTCCTAAAAGAAGAGTTAGAATGTTTCTTTTCATGGAATGATGTCGTAGGGAAAACTGAAACTTCATTTGGTCTGTTCTAAACTGTTATCAATTGGTAGGGCTGAATCAAGTTTGTGGATTCCTCACAATCACATTTGATTTTATTCTATTCCATCTGCTCCAAGTTCACAATCTGTTTTTAAAAGCAATCTGTCTGTTCACTTGTTTTTGCTGTAAAACTGGAATTGTTTAAAGGCTTTTGGGGGAAGCAGGCTCAGCATGGGGTCAGCAGAAGTCCATGTGTCACTGCATTAGCTTCTTAGTGTAAAGATCTGTGTTAATAAAATACGGATTTGGGATTTGTGAGCTGTTTTGCTCGTGCATCGATCATGGCTTGTGGCATTTCTGGGAACTGGTGGAACACAGGAAGGAACTCAATAATATGAGGTCTCCTGGCTGACACTGCTCTGTTCCCAGATGGAGGAGCCTGGACCTCTGACCATGGCTCAGTGTGGCAAAAGAAGCATAGGCAGAGTTCTTTGGCTGGCTTCTCGTGGTGTCTGTTTCTGGCCTTCAGACTTGGGTGCCTTGGTGGCTCCATGGGTTTTAGCCCCTGCTCAGATACAGAGAAGATTGCCATCACCTGTGCACTCCAGCACAGCTGTGAGGGAAGAATTGGCTGTAATTACAGGTTGGCAGAGATGATGATCATAAAAATAAGTAATGATGTAGGTCTAATCTCAGTAGCATGTACTGGTCAGCTGCCACCTTGGGAGGCAGGGGAAGAGCAGGACTCCACTGTAGTTACAGACAAATAAACGTCCTGAAAATTGAAGCTGAAGTCATAGCATTAATTTTATTAGCTGCAGTAGCTTCAGCAGACATTCTCAGTAATCCTTTTAAAATTAATTACTTGCCTTAATACTTCTCCTTCAGTAGTTCTGGTTGTTCTCAGACGGTCCTACTTGTGTTTAAAATACATAAATGAGTGTCTGTCACTTACTGCTGCAGTTATGCCTTGAAACTAGGGTGCAATAAATGCTTGCCAGAGTGTTTTTTTAGAGTGTGTACCTCCCCTCTGCTGCTCACCTGTCTGTGGTGGGGTCCTAAGGGTCAGCAGCACAGCTTGCTTTCATCATCCTTTCAGCCTTATTGGAAGGATGGAGGATGATGCTGTGAAAAGCTGTGGCTTTTTGATAAAGCAAAGTGTGACAATTCTTAGGGGAGTTTAGAGTAGAGCGAGTTTTTATGTATTTCTGTATCAGTACAATTTCTTCTACTTTGATTTACCTATGTAGGACTTCTTGTACTATTTTTTTGGTTTTTAGCCTTTCAAGAGACGTGACTCCAATCCCTGCCCTGAAGTGGTCAGGCTCCTGTTGTAATTAACACAGATCTAATCAATACAGCAATTAATCTAATGAAATATGGGTGGGTTTTTGTTCCGCTGTGCTGTGATAAAAGATGTTGTACCCTGAACTGTAAATATTGTCAAAATGTGTTTGCTTTGTCTTTGAAAAAAATTAGCAAAGGTGGGACTTCTCTCTGTAGTTTTGTTCTTTGTGTGCACAGGAGGGGATGTGAGGTTTTTTAGCTTTAAAGATTTCTGGTGGTTTTCTGTTATCTCCTGCTTTTCATCAGGCTGAGGGCACTGTCTGTGCTCCTGAAGGTCACTGTGCTGAGGGTCAACACTGTGGGAGGGGGTGTATCTTCTGCAGAAACTGTTGTGCCCTCATGGCATCCATCCCATTTGATTCTTCTCTTAGGCATGGGATTGGCTCCCTGCTTTTGGCGTGTGCTTCTGGATGGGTAAAGAATACAGAAGGCATTAATAAAGCCCACCATAGGAAACAGGAGATCTCTCAGAGCCCTTCCTGGTTTTATACAAAAATATTGCTTGATTTGAAAGGGGACAAAGTTATTTCTGTTCAATTACCATTACATGAATGGAATTCCTCTATTACTTTGGGTAGATAAAAAAAAAGTGACCCTCATTTTTCTACTTTGTGTGCTGTGGTATTTTTTGGCTGGTAGGAGATAAGAACAGCCTGAGCAAGGACAGGGCTGCCTTGGGAGTGCATGGCTGTGTTCTGCTTTTGCTGTCTGCCTGTCAAGTAGGTAGGAGGTGTCAGGTGAGTGGTGTGTGCCAGGCCTGCCAGTGCTCTCAGCAGTGCCCTGTGCCAGAGACTGAAAGTCTTGATTGTGTCATTTTGATCTCTTTTCTTGCCTGAGATGAGGAGCAGTGTATTGCAGTGGAACCCTGGTCAGTGTGTATCTGTTAATTGAGAAGATTTTGGTATCCATGCAGTGCTCCCTGCTGCTTCCCTTTCTCTGTGTTTCCCTTGGATTCCCTGGGACAGCAGCAGGGTGAGGATGAGCCCATGCCCTCAGCTCAGCTGCCCTAAGAGATCTCAGTGCTGCTGAGCTGAGGCCCTGCTTTTTCTTCTCCCTTCCAGCTGTGTGCACACACGAGCCTTCCTCCCTTCCCTCTTCCCTTTCCTGGAGCTCTGGCTCCTGTCCAGCCTGACTTTTCATTGAACTTGTTTAACTGCCAGGTTAGCAGGTGGAATTCACTGGGGAGATCCAGTGAGCTCCAGGGCTGGCACAGAGTGAGGGAGGTGATTTCTGCAGAGCTTGTGCAGCTGGGGGGGTGAGGGAAGCAGAAACTGTTCTCCCCATTCACAGGGGGTTGTCCCTTAGCTCCGTTGTGACTTGTCATGCACCAGGACTTGCTGCAGTGCCTGGCTTTGTCCTGGATCTCAGCAGGATGCAGCCACGGGGTGGGGAGATCCTGTGAGCTCACACCAAAGGAACTCATCTTGCCTTTTGGTGTTTTTGCTGGAAGAGAAGCAATCTGCATCTCCTCTACCCTGACCCCAAAGAAGCTGTCCTTGTTCTGCTGCCTGTGCCCCTGTGCTCTCCTCCTCTGAGTGGCACAGCCTTGCTGTGAGTGCAGGGCACACTGGGCTGGAGCTCTGGGGTTGCCCAGTGGGGTGTGCACACCCCTTCCAAACCTCCTGGGAAAGCACAGGAGCACCTGGTGACCCAAAGCCTCCAGGTCAGCACATGTTGACTGGCAGGGTCAGTACCAGGCACTGCTGCTGGTGCAGGGGAAGGCTTTGACCTGCTGTTCAGGATAAGGATTTCTTTGGCCAGCGTCAAATTTCTTTACCCAGCTACTCTGCACAAAGTTGCTTTGCAAACCAAGAGTTGGGGATGATGATTGTGGCTTCCCCTCTGTAACCTCAGCCAGTTTATCTGCTTCAGAAGCTGTAACACATCTGTGCCCTGCCTTGAACAAACATGGACTAGCAGGAGGGATCTTCTCACCTGTTAAGGAGTGTTCCTAAGTGAATTAGGCATCCCATTTCCTTCCTGCATCCCCTTTATCATTAATGCGTGTTGTCACTATCATTGTGGTTCTTTAATTCTCCCTTGATGGGATGTGGATAACTGCAAGGAAAAAAAAAAAACAGATAGGAAAGCAGGACAGCTGCTGCTGAACAAAATCTGTTTAACTTTTCACTTTTGTTTAGTCAGTCTGGGCCATCCTGCTGGGAGTCAGGCACAGGGAGATGAGGCCTCTGCCTTGTGCCTGCAGAAAACGTGCTGAGCTTTGTGCAGGGCTCATGGAAAATGAGGCAGGAAAACGTGTCAGGGGATGGAGTGGGAGGGGAGCTGAGCTGCCTGCACACCCTGAATGGGCAGCTGTGTCTTCAGGGAGCCATGCTGCACATGAGGCTGCTCTGCTGGAAGGCATTAGGAGCCACAGGAGCTTTTGTTGGCAGAAGTAGGGAAATGGGATTAAGATGCATTTATATTCAGTTGGACTGGGTATAAAATCAGGGGTTTAGCACATTAAGTTAAAAGAATATGTCATGCTAGCCTGAATGGAGGGAAAGGTTAAGCTGAGAATTCAGAGCTCTTACCTCATGATTAAAATGGCAATATTAGACAGTAAATGTTTCATCCTACATCAGAAGGAGTTTGCAGAGTCTGTTTCCTGTAAAACAGGGAGAAGTTTTCATAGCTTATGTGTTTTCCATGAAATAGCATGGTTTGAATGCTAAAGGAAGGTAATACATTTCAGCAAACATCCCTGCACCCCAGTGGCTTTGAAGGTGTCATCATCCTGAGCCAAGGCAGCCCTCAGTTCTCCAGTCAGATTTGTATCAAATAACTGGATAATCCAGCCTGGAGAAAGGGGCCTTGTGTGCTTCAGTAGGCAAAACAAGCTGTGTTTTCACTGTCTCCTCACATGGTGAGAAACAAACTGGGATTGAGTGCTTCTAGGCTGCTGTTTTCTCTTCCCTTTCCCTTTCCTGAACCTGTGGCTGCTCCCAGTTATCCTTAACTTTTTAGGCCTGGGAAAGAAAACAGCCCTAAAGAATCCTTGCAGGAAATTTAACACATTTCTCAAGAGATTTACAAATGGCCCTAGAGAATAAGGAATGCTGGATCTTGTCTCTCCAAGACTTGGGGCTGAGCTTTCCTCTGGCCATCCCAAAGTGCCCAGCTGGGCTGATGTGCAGTGCTGTGTTTTTGGAAGGCAGTGCAGCATCTCTGCTTGTGCCAGTGAGCACAGAGCAGGGCATTGTAGCAGTGCCTTGCACGACAACACCCTGGCAGTGCTCTGGGAATGGCCCTGGGCTGCTCTGTGCCAGCAGGAACAAGCCAGATGTGGCTGCTGCAGCAGACAGGACCCCCTCTGAGCAGACTGGAAAGAGGCAGCACGGGCAGACAGGAAGCATGAAAGGAACATGGATAAAATTTAGATTGAATTGGTAGTTAAATTAAGCAACAGAAAGTGTTTCACTTTATATTTCCATCACAGTCCTGGTGTTTCAGCCAAAAAAGGCTGGCTCTGGATTCCTGCTGTGCCAGAGCATGACTGAGGCAAGCAGTCCTGGGATGAAGTATATCCCTGCCTGGAAAGCTGCTCCCAGCCCATGTGGCTTCAGCAAGGAGCCCAGCTCTAATGAAGTGCCCTGAGAGCAGCACAGAGAGAACCCTGCAGCTCTGGGGAAGAGCAGCATTTCCAGCCAGCACAGCACAGATGGTGCAGGGAAGCCTCTGCTCCTGCAGCCCTGGGTGAGCTCCATGGGAGCTTGGGAGGAGCCGATGGAGAAGGGATGGAAATGCAGTGCTGGTGTCTAGAAGCAGCAGAATGTGTTAGCAAAGCCTCTGCTAGAGCTGGTCTGTGAAAACACTTCTGCTTTTGGTAAGAAATGGGTCTAAACCTGGAGGAAGTAGGGATGGTGTGAGGCACTTGCAGTGGTGGCACAAAGCTCATCACATGAGCAGGGGCCAGTGCAGGATGCTGCAGCACTTGGGTTTTTCTAGGACTGGGTTTTAAGAGGTACCAAATTCCTGCTGAAGTTTGGCTAGTACAGAAAAATATCAGGGATCATCAGTCTCTGGTCTAGGGATGGTTGTACAAGTTTACTTCAGGATGGAAGAAGAGTTTCCTCTAGTTGTCAGGGTAGTCCCAGATCTCCAGCTCTCCCCCCCTGAGATGGCACAAAGGTGTTTGGCAGGGGTTGTTTGCACAAGGTTGTGGCTGTAAAGCTGTAACATCACTGCTGCCTGGCTTCTTGTTCCACTGGGCCACAGCTGCTGGCTTGGGGTGGCTTCCTAGGTATTTCCACCAGGGTGTGGAGGTGATGGTGCATGTAGAGGATTAGAGAGGGCTGGATGAGACTCTCCATGCACACGGAACTGCAACAAAAGAAATTGGCTATTTTTGTAATTCATGGAACCACCAGAGTGCCCAGGGGAGGCTGGTCTGGGTCAGGCCCTACCCATTGCTTCTGTAGGTCTGGTAGAGCCTGTCTTCCTGTCTCCTTGGATTTTTCCAGGGTTGTTCTGTGCTCTGAAACGTGCAGACCTCTTTCATTTGCTAATCAGGCGTTGCTGCGTGCCAACAGGTTGGAAATTTAAATAAAATAAATGAGCCATCTTTCCATCCAGGCCTGCATCTGGAAGGAAGGATTTCAGCAACATAATCACTGGAGTAAACCTCGCTCTTCCAGGCTGGCTGCAGATGTTAGCAAAGCATTATGTCTTTGGTGTCTTTTGCCAACCTTTCTCTTCTGTAGATTTTCTGTTAAACATGTAAAATGAATTATGGCTTTTCAAAAAAATAGGTGTTTGAAGGTCATCCCAGATAATAAGACTTAAGATTAAAATCCACTGAGCCCCCAGACGTGGTAATCGCTGAAAAGACAGGGTGTGGGTCTGTCTGCAAACTGAGAGGTTTCTTTTGATTTGATAGCAGAGGAGGAACTGAGAATTACCAGATTTATGGAAAAAGGAAAATTATGTGGGCTGATGAACTTGGGTTTGGGGCTTTTATTGCGATTTGGCGGGTTACCCTGATGATTAATGCAGCAGAGTGAGCTTCCTTCTGAGCCTGAGCTCATGCTGCATGTGTTTGTCTCACCAAAACAGTGGTGGTTGCTATGAAATCCCAAACAGCCTTGTCAGTGATTGTGTTCTGAGCCCTTTGCTATGAGAGTTGCCTGCAGTGATATGAAAAGGCTTTTTATGCAGAAATCAAGACACAATGATGCATTCTGAAGGCTCCTCCCAGACTTCTGAAAACAGACCCTACAAACACTTGCCCCTCACTCTGCCTGTGGTTCAGGTCTCCAGCAGGTGTTGGGCAATGTTTAATACATCTAATTGCTTTTGAGTCTCTTGCTTGCCTGAAAACCCAGGTGCCTTTATTAGCTTTGGCCCTATGTAGCAGAGGGAGGTGAAATGAGGGATGGTGACTCTGCATGGAGAGGGGACTCTCTGGCAGCTCAGGCTGCTGTCCCCTGCCAGGGCTTGTGCTGCTGCTGGTGCTGCTTCTGTATTGCCCAGCCCTGTCAGGCTCCCATCTCCAGAGCCTCTCCCGTGGCTAATCAGCAGTTTCCCATCTGGCAGCAAAGGGCTTCTGTTCCTGGCCACCTCCCCTGGTTGCTTCAGCTCTGCCCCATCATCCTGCCCTCTCTCTGGCTCTCTAGAGGAGCCTGCACATCAATCTGACCATGTAGGGTTACCCCTTCGGTGATGTATTTTAGTGCCCCTTGTGTAGAAACCAGCAAACTGGTCTGGAGCTGGGGCAGGGCAGGTTCCTTCAGGCTGTGCTGGTCAGCATTGCACAAAGATGTGGATCATGAAAGGCTCCATTGCAGCCTAAGCACCCACAGAGGCTCTGGGTGTGATGAAGGTTTGTGCCTGGTCACCTTTTTGTGATTGGAAAAGAGATAAACTCTTGTGTGGGGCTAGAAGGATTTTCCATGTGACTCATTACTCACCAAGTGTACCCTTTGTGTGTTGTTTTCCTCCTGTATCTCATTTCCCAGGTGTTTAACCCCTCGTTTCTCCCTTGCAGACCCAGCTGATCCAGATGGTGATCTGGATGCTCCAGCACCGGCTCCTGATCCAGCTCCACACCTACGTGTGCCTGATGGTGCCCCCGAACGAGGAGGAGTTCCGAGCCCAGGATGAGGACATGCCCTTCACTGCCAGGGTTGGGGGACGAAGTTTGAGCACCCCCAATGCTCTCAGCTTTGGCTCTCCAAGTATGAGCACATTTTTCTCTGCTGTTCAGACTCCACCTCACTTCTAGAGCTTCCCTTAGTGCTGCCAAGGGCCATCAGGCCTTGGTAATGAGACATCTCCTCTTGCTGCAGTACTTGCTAATTAGGTCCAGCCTTTCCTAGATTTAGAGCTGGGCACTGGTGAAAGTCCTTATTAGACTCCTTTTTAGAAAGAAGTAATGCTTTGTAATTTGCCAAATTCTCATCTGGTTGTGTAAAAGATTTTTATGAGAGGTACTTCTTTGTTTTTAAAAGTGACCTTGTCCTCCCTTGCTGCACTCAGAAGTATCCCCTGTCTTCCTCTGGCAGATTTTGGTTTTGAGGTCAGAAAGAAAATGTGACAATTTGTTCAAGTAGCATTGATTTCTGTGGGCTGTAGAGCCATTAGAACCACCTGAGGAGACACAGAGCTGGCTTTGTTCTCACAAATTATTGATTTCTGTTTATGTCCCCTGATTTCTTTAATCTCCCCAGTGCCATTCTTCAGGGTGATTCCAGGAAAGCATTCTTTCAAGAGGATGAGTCAGATATGATGCTGAAATCACCCAACTTTCCTGCCTGGGCTGTTCTGAGCAGCCTTCTCAGAACACCACTGGGCTTGGATACGGGGAGAGATCCTCTGTACAACTTTGAGGTTACAGGAGTCATGAATTAGGGCAGAAATCTTGGAACGTGAGTCAGATGAGTCTGTGATCTGCTTCTTCTGGCTCCCTCACAAGAGGATATTGCTTGTTGGCCTCTCTGCCTGCTCCCACCTTCTGTGCTGTTAGGCTTTTCATGTTACCACTTCATGGTATTCCAGCACAGCTGTCTGGGAATTCTCTTCTCAGATGTTTTTTATGGACTGTTTATGGTCTCCAGAAGTACAGTTTTCCACACAAATTGATGACTCTCTTGAAACATTTGAATTTCCCATTGAGAAAATCACTGTGTTGTCATATGACTAATTGCAGATTCATGGAGCACTTGGAGAGCCACTTTCTCTGCTCTCCAGAGAAGAGGGATTAGCTGGAAAGGCTGCACAGAAACAGCCTAAATTGATAGACTTTGCATCCTTATGCTGAGGAATATAAAAATTTAGTGTGTATGTGTGTGTCTCTCTCTTGTCCTGATAGCCAGTAGTGATGACATGACTCTGACAAGCCCTAGCATGGATAATTCCAGCGCTGAGCTGATACCTGGTGGGGACTCACCCCTAAATAAGAGGATGACAGAGAATCTCCTGGCCAGCCTGTTGGAACACGAGCGGGAAGCCATCCTGAATGTCCCAGCTGCCCAGAATCCAGAGGATCTCCGCATGTTTGCAAGGTGAGCACTGCAGGATGCAGTTGTTGTTTCTTATCCTCCCTGCCTTATGGAAGGACTGGTGTGGAGTCTGAGCAAATCCTGTTAGCCTGGGGGTTTGGAGGAGAAATTATTTTGAGTTTGCTCCTGTATTTCATCTGTAATACAAACTAATATTTGTGGCACAAGAACACTTGGTAATAAAGAGTCCTGGGTGTGTGAAGGAGCATCAGGGAGTATGGGTGGACTTCACTGTTTACCTGCCAGTTTTCCTTGTCCACACATGGCAGACACAAAACTGCACAGCCTAAAAAGCCCATCTAAGCAGGCAAGGCAGAGACACAGTGATGCTGATGCTGCCATTTTATGTCCATTGGTATTGCCAAACCAGCTCTCCTTAATTTTACTCCATGGAAACATGAGACACAGAACCAGCCTGAATACTTCTACAGAGTGTCCTAAGGTGTGTTTGGCAGTGATGAGAGCTCACTGCTTAGCTTAGTTAAGCTAAAGGCATCAGGATGTGTGATCAGTAGCACACATTTTGTTGTTACAAAGTTGCACTCAACCAGACCAGGCACTATGTGGTTCTACAAGTGGTAAAAGAAGAATGACTTCCTAAGCAGCCATCTGGGAAGAAGGGAGAGGGGGAAATACTTTCTCTTCCAAAGGATTTCAAAACTCAGTGGCATCACTGGAATGCAACTTCCACTGATTTTCATACTTGTGGAGCAGAAAACCACCTGAGGCAAGGACTGCAGCTGTTCCGTATTTTGGATTCGGTTGGTAATCCCCTGAAAACCTGGTTCTTGCCCTAGGATGGATACAGGGAGGTAGCCCAGGGAAATTGTAATAGCAGGAAGATGCTTTCCTTGTCTGTGGCAGAGTACAGCTCAGGGACTTTGACAGAGCTCTCAAAACTTGCGGGTAGTTACTGCTCTCTGAATTATTCGTACCCTTCATCTCCTGCAACTCTTCAGAAATATGCTCTGACTGGGAGGCAACACTGGCCACTTCAGAACTCTGAAGTGTTTTTTTTCTTTATTGCCAGTTAAGCAATTACAAAACCACTGAGGAAGGCAAGTAACAACAAAATCATATTTAATATCTTAAGACAGAATTTGTGAGGGACTCCTTGGACCAGTTCAGTGGCGATGCAGATTCTCAGTTATCCTCTCAGTGAGAGGAAAGGGTGTCATGATTGCTCCCCTCTCATACCCTCAGCTGGGTAAAAGAGCCATATGGAAGCTTTGGAATTGCAGCTGCAAGAAATGACTCTGATTTCTTTGTGAAACCAGCTAACTGATGTTTATTGTGAGTTTGCTCCTGCCCCAGGTTCTTTTGCAGACCCCCAGGCCTTACCAGGTCAGAATTTCCAGTCTACTACAGATTGAATTGACAAGTGCAGAGTGCTCTGAGGCACCAGTGAGGAACAAACAGATTAAACAATAAATAAACAATAAACAGATGGGTCCTGTGGGCAGATGCTGCAGTGCACATGTAGGAATGTTCATGCCAGACCCTCTTGGTTACTGCTGGTTTTATGAGACACCACAACTTGTAGGTTGTGGTGTATTTTCTCTCCTTTTGTGTCATAGCTATCAGAGATGAGTGAGTAAATCTGTTGCTCTCAATGAAAGAGAAGAAGCCATGGTGAAGCTGCCTGAAGGAGCTGATCTCCCTCATGACCCTCATGCAGGTTCTGCTCCAGCCCTGGCCAACAGCTCTGCTCTCACAGCTGCCTCCAGAGCAAAGTGCTATAAATGCACAACTGGTGCCCTAAATATCCTGTGGTATTTGCCTTTCCCAGGATGCTGTGTGTGCACACAGAGGGATGGGCTATTTCCAGCACAGCAGTAAAGCTCAGCCTGGCACATTTTCCTGTGCTGGTGCCTCTGAGTGCCTGTCCCTTGCTACACAGACAGCAGAGAGTGCTGGTGCCTGTCCAGGGCTGTGCACAGCCTGTGTTTGAAGTTAGAACCTTAAGGGGAAGTAAGGAATTACTGAAGCTTGGCTCCAGTGTTGGCTGTATTAACCCTCATAACATTGAATGGGAATTTCAATCCAAGTTCTTTCCTAAGGTGCAACTAACGGAGGGTTGGCGTGTCCTTCCAGGAGTAAGCTTGAGAAGGAGACAAGTTCTTTTTGAGCTAGATCCTCAGTAAAGTACACTAACCTTCCTCACTGCACATTAAGCAGTGCTTTTGAAGCCTGAAGAAGCTGGAGGCTTCACTCATGGCTCCCCTCCCGAGCCATGGGTGTGGAGCTGCTTTCAGGGCTTATTTGTCTTGCTCTGAGATTGGGAGGTGAGATCCTTCCCTCCACTGAGGAATGCTCATTGGCAGCACTGAGCTGTGGACACTCCTGCCCTGGTTTCAAGCAGTGCTGTGGCAGGGACATCTCCTTGGTCAGAAATAAGCTAATTCTATTTGAATTGCTAGTCTGAGAGAATTCTTGTCTTTTTAGCATGTAGGAACACTCCAGTGCTGTTAGAGGGGGGCAGCTCTTGCAACTTGAGGAGGGGAAAACAGTGATGAGCAATGGAAAGCAATGATCTTCCATCTGGATGTGCACATCTGTCAGCAGACACACCTTCAGCTTCAGAGGGACTCAAACACAGTGCTAGTGCCCCAAGAAGTGCCATCTCATGCTGATTGTGTCCCATAAATGTTCATTGCCTAGAAAGGTGAAGGCAGTGCCCATCTCCTCTGGAGCTGTGAGCCCCAAGGACAGCCTTGCAGATTCCAGTTGGACTTTTGGGAAAACCTCCTCCCTGGGAGCGTTGTGCAGCCCAGGGCAGATTGCCCAAGCATGTGGAGGGATCTCCATCTCTGAAGGGTTTCAGGAAGCTCCACAGCATTAGCAATAGTCCTGCTGGAGCAGGATGCTGGGCTAGACTTCGGGGGTGTCTTCCAGCTGGCATTTTTGTGATATTCTTTAATATCCTCTCTAGCTTTTATTGGAGTGGAAAGTATTTACTGTTGACCAGTTACAAATCCAGACTCTTTCTGAATATAAGATGGATTTATTTATTGGCAAACTGCTCAGTCTGTGCTGCTGTGGAAAGCCAGGTCGTACCATTTGCATGGGAGAGAGCTGAGCCAGGGTATGAGCACATGGGCACAAGAGCCTGGCATGGGGAGGGAATCCCCAGAATCACTCTGTGAACTGTGAGATGAGTTGTGAAATACAAATGTTTCTGTTCATACCTGCGGGAACATCTGGCTTTGACACACCCAAGAACTGACACTGTCCCTGTGAGTGACCACTTCTCAGTGCACACAGTTGCCACTGGCCCAGGGGAGGTGGCCAGTGAGCCTCATGTCAATAGCCAGTGGGAGGCAGTGCAAAAGGCAGATGCACAGCCCAGATATGGGAAAGACTGGAGCTTGTGCTGCAGGTACAGAGAGGCAGCACTTCCATTCTGCCTACTGGTGCCAGCTTGAGAGCTGGCAGAGGAACAGCAGGAGGGAGCTGGCAGCGAGCTGGGGCTGCCCAGCCCCAGGCTGCCAGTGAGGATCCTGCTCTGAGCCCACAGAGCTTGGGGGGGAGAGGAGGGACCTGGCAAGTTGGGAAGCAGAGAAACACACGTGGCACTGGGCTGGAGGTGAAAACTCTGCAGTGGGGCATGTGGTGGAGGGACACTTGTTGCACGGTGACTCCTTTCCAGGTCACCTGTGAGGGTGGTGGGTGACAGGAGTGCCCAGCCTGAGCAGCAGGAGGCACCAGGCAAGTGTTGGTCCTGCAGGGAAAGCAGGAGCCACTCCATTCTCCAAAACAGGCCGGAGTGCTCCAGTGGATATTGGGAATATTTGGAGGGCTGTTCCTGCATGGGGGCTGTATGAAGGGATTGGAAAACAGATCATGTCATCTCCACTCATTTTTACAGTCAGTTGGCATGAAGCTGCAGATGGGTAATGGAATATGAGCAAAGGCTGCTGGAGCACAGAGTGTGATGTGGAACACGTGTGGAGGCACAGCTGGCTGTGGAGCTGGGAAGGGACTCTGGCTTTTGGGCCTTCACGGGGTGGGGAGTATTTGAGTCACAGCATGGCTGTGACATTTGGGAGGGTGTCGAGACAAGAGACTGAACAGCAAACTCAGGTTTCATGTGGGGGGCTGCCTTGGTGTTATGGCTCAGAGGGAACTCTGGGGAGGGGCCCTCAGCCACTGGGGACTTCTGCTGTTTGTCGTGGACCCTGTCGTGACTGACTGTGCAGGGCCAAGGTTTTCTGATGGCTGTAGCAGGTTGGTGGCCAGCAAAGGGGTATCTGTACTGTCTTTGTTAAAGAGAATAGGGAATTTAAGGAGCCAGCATGGTTTGAGCTTGGGCTTCAGGGGATTTATAACTCCCACAGCTTCTCTGAGGTGCCTACCACCAAAATTTCCATCTCCCTGTTGTGACTGCTCCACCCAACCCAAGCTGCCCAAACCCTGAGTGTAGGACCTGTAGTTACAAAGCCCTCTGGGCTGCTCTGAGGGAAAATTGCTCTTAATTCTAAAAGGCAGCGGAGGTACCCAGGCCCCCGATGCAGAGCTGTGATAAACGGCAGTTGTAGGCTTAGCTAAGAGAGCACAGAATAAATCTGCCACGTCCTGACTTCTCAAGGCTCATTGGCACTTGTGTTTGTTCACTTTCTGGAATTATAACTAAATTGAAAATTGACAGTCTTGGGAAATGCCTCAGACTGGGAAACCTCTTGATCCAAGGAGGACTTTGGCAAAGCCCCACTGCGGGCAAGTCCCATCCTTTTCCAGGGGATTTCTGTGCTAAGCGTGATTTAATTCCCTTTTCATGCAAATGAGGGACATAACCCAAACAACCTTCTGATTTGCATCCCATGGGAGAGGAGACCTTGGGGGTGGCAGTATGAGTGTGAGCTGCTTTTGGCCCACGTGCTCCCTTGCTCTGCTCCCTGCAGGCTGCTGCACTACTTCCGAGGCCGGCACCACTTGGAGGAGATCATGTACAACGAGAACATGCGGCGCTCCCAGCTGCTGATGCTGTTTGACAAGTTCCGCAGCGTGCTGGTGGTCACCAGCCACGAGGACCCCGTCATCTCCGTGTTCCAGTCGCTCCTCAAGTGACTCTGCTGGCACAGAGGGAGGAGCCTGCCACGCTCCCAGTGCTGAGAGTGTAAAGATGCCTAGAAACTGAAGGAGGTGCTTTCAGTTCCTTCTTGCCACGTGCCACGCAGCAGGTTGTCCCTGTCCGTGCCTCGATGTCCCAGCTGCTCCCCGAGGCTCCAGGGCCTGCTGCAGGACAGCACGTGCTTGCTCAGCCTGGATTCCTGCCCTGCCACGTTCACAGCCCTGCCCTGGCCCTGCTGCTCCCCAGGGATCATCACAGTGGGACAAGAAGGTTCTGATGTAGCGCTGCTGGCAGAACGTCACCTTTGGGGGGGACACTGGTGCCCTGGGAGTGCTTCCTGTGCTCTCCAGCATGACTGCTGGGACACTCAGCCATGAGAGCCTGTCCCCATGGCACAGCATGCATGGCCTTGCTCCAGGGCACAGGGGAGCTGGCCTAGGGAAATGACCCTGGGCACCCAGGAATTGTGTTTGATCTCACAGCGAGGACAGAGATGGGAAAGCAAAGTATCACAAGTAAACATGAAATCATGAATGAATGACTCGGTCACTGTGTCACAGCTCATTCTTTCCTCACCCCAATATCCTTATTCCCAAGTGTCTGATGGAGCAGGGCTGTCACCAAGCAGCCTCTGGGTTTCCATGTTTCCCAGTTTGTGCCTGGGGGTGGGAGCTTGGTTGTTGAGCAGGACTGAAAGGTGCTGGCCAAGCTGCAAGTTCAGGAACATGTTCCACCCAGAGGCTGGGGCTGAGGGCACTCGGGCTTGTCCCCCAGGGCTTGTTTTGTCCCTGCAGTCTCCCTCCCACAAGCACGGCTGTGGCTGCAGGGAACCACACAGGGATCCTGGCCTGGGTTAAAGCTATCCAGCAGGACAGTGAGACACAGGGCTGCATCTCCTGCTCTGGTTTGGGACTGCTCCTCCAGCCATGAACAAGAGGTGAGAGCCCTGGGACATGCCAGGGCCTGGGAACAGCAGGAGCTTGTGCCAGCTCACCCCTGCCTGTGTGAGGCTGGAGATTTTCCCAGAGCTAGAGGCTCTCAGGAGCGGCTTGACTTACCCACACAAACTGGGAGCTTCAGCTGACTTACCTTCCAGCAGCCACTGGGGGAGCTTCTGCGGGGCCCCTTCAGTGAGTCTGGCCCTGCAGCTGCAACAGGGATGGTAGAGAAGAGCAAAAAACCATATCTGACCTAAAAATCACATCAACATCACTGTAGGCCCTGTCTGAACCAGCCCCAGCACCTGAGCATCAAGGTGAGCTACTGCAATCAGAAAAAAGGCTGCCCAGAAGGGGCTAAACCAAATTCTTTCATGGGATGGGGACAAGAGTATTTAAAAACTTGAGCTTTTTTATTGTATGTGAACCTTGGGGTGGAGGTGGGGGGTGTGTCCCTGTCACCCACCCAGTGTGGCTGCAGGTCCTGCCCTGAATCTGGAGCTTTTTCCTCTCTGTACCTCAAGTCAGGCTGCTGCACCAGTGCTTTCTCTGTGTGGGGGTTCCCACAGTGCTAAGTTCTGAACTGCTTTCAAAAGCAGCTGGGAAAATGAACAAAACCCATTCTTGTTCTCCAAGCTGGACATTAGAGACAGGTAGAGGTTGGAAGGGGTCTCTGCTCAAAGGAAAGGTGTCAGCTCAAGTCACTCAGGACCCTGTCTGTGGAGGCGTGAATGGCCCACAGCTTCTCTGGGCCCCTGTTCCAGTGTTTGACCACCCTCATGGGGAAAATTTTTTCCATAGAGCTAATGAGAAGTTCCTGTTTTCCAGCCTGTTGCCTCTCATCCTGTCTGGCTGCAGCCTGGCTCTGTCTTCTCTATCCCCTCCCCTGAGGTAGCTGCAGACAACAGTAAGATCCTCCCTTTAGATCCTTCTCTCCCAGCTTCCATCCTTTCAGTCTGCTCTCCTGCCACCCAATTTTTTAACTATTTCCCTGCAGCAACCAAGCACTGGCCTCTGCTGGGGGCTGAAGTGATGGGAGCAGCCCAGAGCTGTGACCCTTCTCCTCTCACCCACCCTGATTAAGCCTGGATCCATTGCCAAGGGAGAAAGTGGCCTTCAGCATCCAAAGTGTCCAAAACCAGCCTCCTTCTGGCTGGGAGGCTCATGCCAGTCTCCTGCAAATAAAGCTCCACCTTGCCCCATTCATTGTGACTAAGTACATTTATTGTTAAAAACCCCCAAGCCCCTCTATCTGCCATGATGCAGCCTGAGGCCATTGTGCAGAGCACAGCTCAAGTCCTGGTCCCTGGGACACTTGCAAGACTTGTCAGCTGCCAGGGGAGTGTCCCCTTGCTGCCATCTCTCTCTCTATTTTCTTGTCCACAACACTCACAAATCTGTTTCCTCGTAAATAAAACCTGAGTGGTTTCTGTGCCCACTCTCCCCTGTTGCCAATGCCAATCCTGGTGGTGGCCACCACGTCCTGCTCCCCCGGCAGGTCCTGTCCAGGCACCATCCAGATGGCAGCATCCCGAGTCAGGTCCCTTTGGTCAAAAGCCTTGTCGATGCCAAATGCCTGGCAGAGCTTGGAGGGCCCATTGCAGAGCTGCCAGTCCTTGAGCAGCCTGGTGGGTGCTTTCCTGGAGGCCCTGCGCAGCTCCCTCATGGCATCCAAGCCCTGCAGCGGTTCCAAGGAACGCAGCAGCACTGCAGCCCCTTCTCCTGTGCAGAACAAGAGCTGGGTGTTAGTATGGGGTTGTTTTTTGGGAATGCCTCACCTTTCAGCCCACAGCCAGCAGCACTTCAGCACTCTGAGCCTGTGGCTCAGCCTGATGGAAGAGGGAATGGCCTGGTGCACCCAACCATGGGGCCTGTCCTTTGCCCCAAGGGCACTCCCTTCCCTCCTCCAAATCTCCAGTGTCCTGTAGCTCTGTGCCCTTCATTCTGCAGTGCTGACTTGCTCTTCCCAGCTCCACCTGATGTTGCTAAGTCTGGCTGCTGCTCCAAGGCTTGCCAGAGGGCAAGAGCTTTTTCTTATGTCAGCACAACGTTCAGGAATAAATATACATCTGGCTGAGTTTTGGCAGAGGTATCCAAAGCTCTGCTCCCAAACCCAGTGGATTTCTAATAAACTCTGATTACAAGAACTCCAGCTAACAAAGGCGAGGAGGAATGAGTCTGGATGCTGCCAGCTTGCAGAGTGGGGCTGGACAAAGACAAACCTGGGAAGGAGCTGCAGGCACTGGGAGCAGACGCTGCTGAGGGAACCTGGGCTGGTACCAATCCAAACTCCCTCTGGAGGTGTAACGGGTGGGATGAGCATGGCCATGGGTCACTGCACAGCTCCAACAGAGTGTGACTTGGACACACGTGCCAGGGAAGCTCTCCCAAGCAGGGACCTGGGGCAGGACAGGGCTGCACAGTCTGGCTGTGGGATGCACAGCCCTGGGAGCAGCACTTAGCAGAGGAAAACTTTCTATGACAAAAACTGAACAAAACTGACAAATTCTTTTCTCAAATATGATTTGCCACCCTGTCAGAAGCCTTAGGTCTCCTGGCCTCCCAGCTCTCCAGTTGCAGCCAGGTGACAGTGAAGCAAAGACGCAGCTCTGAGCAGACATTCCCTGTCAGACAAGGATCTCCAGCCTAAGTGGGACAGAAATGTTTCCCTGGTATTTTCCAGTGGCCAACTGAGGATCAGGTCTTCTCCTGCCCCTGAGTGGGTGAGGAGAGCACTGGCACAGGGCCTGTGTGCAGCCCCACACAGCTCCCCCTGTGCTGGCCACCCACAGCTTTCCTCCCACCAGCATCTGCACAGTGCTGCTCCCCAAGAGCCCCTCTCCCTCTCCAGCCTCCAACATCTGGAGCCACACTCACGCCTGGCAAAGGCTTTTTTTTGTAGGCACTGGCAGATCCCTAAGGACCTGTGATTTCCCAAAATAGAATCCCTCTCATATTTTGTACAAATCCCATAGTAAACTACCCCTCTGGGCTCCCAGTGAGGTCCTGGTTCCTGGCTCTCTGAGGTGTGCCTGCTGCCCTGAACCATCTCGGAACCCCTGCTGCTCTGACTACAGCTGGGTGAAGTCAACAGCCTGAATTCCAACAGCTGTCAGCAATCTGTTCCCAGGCACTCCCTTCTCCAAGGAGGGGGATTGATGCTAATCTGGCAGCCAAAAGCCGCTTCTCTGGCCTAACACTGATTTAGAGCTCAAAGGTCATTTTAGATTTTTAAGAACATGTTCCATGTCCTAATTCTGCTTTTTATCAATGCACAAAGAAACATCCTTCCCATCATGTTGCTGCCTCCCTTGCCAGGAACAACTGCAGGATTCTGAGCCATCACTCATTACACTACTTGCTTTCATCCATCTCAAATGCAAGTGGAAACTGTGGTCACACTTGAATTGAACCGAGTCCTTGGGAGTTCACATGAAGAGAGACGAGCACTTGGAACACTGCAGGTGCTCCCAGAGCAGCACAGAGCCCAGCCAGGGGGTACTGGGAATTTCTGTCTCTGGCTGCTCTTTCTGCATTTGCAGCTGGAAGTTTCCAGGTTCTTTCTAGCTGTGTGCAACACATACCCCACTCTGCCCAGAAAGTAGCCTTGGGAAGAGGTGGAGACAGCAGGCAGGATAAGAGTGCAGGGATACCATGATGAGCTACTGCCTTCTTCCCCTCACACCTTTGGGTCCTCCTGAGCAACTTCCACATTAGAAATGTCATTTTAATTCCCAAAGAGTGGCTGAATCAACTCCAGAGTGCTTCAGCCTGGCTTCCTCCCCCTCCCAGCCTGCAGCAGTTCACTTTCAAGGGTCACCTGAGTTCAGCATCTGCCCAATGTGCACACAGCAGCAGCAGCAGCAGCAGCAGCAGCACCAGGGCCAGCTGGGGATGCTGAGTATTTGTCTCCCCCGTTAAGAGTCACTCCGTAAATGAGCAGCATTCAGGGCTAAAAGCTGGGATCTAACAACACTGCAGAGGCCAACCCTCTCCCTGAGCAGCTAGGAATCATAATATGACACTGGAGTCCCACACCCCCACAGCACAGCTTCCTGCTCCTTCCCTGAAACAGCTCCAGCTCCCAGGCTTGGAAACGGCTCTTGGCCACTGGAGAGAACAGAATTTTCTCCTCCATTCACCCACCTGAGTCAGTGCCCCCCAATACTTCCCTGAAAATCCTAGTTTAGGAGCTGAAAGTTAGAGAGAAGTCCCTGCAGTGTGACCCTGGGCTGAGCATCACCAGGCTCTTGATTTTACAAGCTGTTCTTTCAGATCTGGCAGCAAAATACAGACCTTGGCAAATTCCAGAGAAACGGATCACAGCTAAGTCAAAGAGAAGCATGACTGGCATTTATCCTCTTCCTGAGGTAGGCAAGCCCCACATCTCTCCTAGCTCTAGGGAAAGCTCTTAGTACTGAGATTATTGTGCTGCTCAGGATATACTGTAGGATTCATGCACAGTAAAAGACTTTGGCTATATGTTTTCTATAAGCTCTTCTCCTCTACCACCCATGATTTCTCCAAATGTAGTAATGCCTGCCGTGGCTTCAGGCAGCTGCAGTATTTCACTCAGTGATGGGAAAACCTCTCACACTGAATTCCCTGTGGTGTAGCTTTATCTCAGTGATGTGCACAAAGATTTCCCCTTCCTCACTGACAAGGAATACTGGAGCCCCCTCTCATCTCATTATGGTTTTATGAACACAGGGCTGTGGGTGACACACTCTTCCCATCCCTGAGTGATACCGCAGCCTGAACCTCAGCATAAACCAATAAACAGAGAAGGTTTATTCCACCTGGAGTCACAGGCTGTGAGGTTGTGTATCAAAACAAGTGATCCCTAGAGAGTCTGAGCTCCACTGCTTCAGAGGATACATATGTCTCCTGGAGCTGTTTGCCTTCAGAGCGTGCTATGAAGGAGGACCGAGCTATGCCACAAGACTTTTTTTTTTTTTTGCCAGTGTTTCTTTGTGCTTTTTCACAGCCAGAGTCAAAACAAAGTTTTGAAGATCTATCCCATATCCAGAGAATGAAATGCTTTTGCCTTCTACCCAGGTGCCACCACGAAGATGACTCCCTCAATCCTTCCCTCAGACTAAACAACAGCACAATAAACAATTCCTTCTCCCTCTAACTGGAGAAAAACACCTCGGGTGTGATTCCTCCCCAGATTCTTTTTTTCAACACTTCTGCATGTGGGCAAATACACAGAAGGGGCAGCTCCAGTTTGTGTAGCTGCATCAGTGGTGCACAATGTGCACAGCCACAGCACTGACTGCAGTGCCTGACAAAGCTGGCAGTGACAGCTCTGCCTGGCATCACTCATGTGTGACAGGAGGATGGGGAGGGAGCTTGTAACAAAAAATACAATGAATTCCAACACCACAGGGAGCTCTTTACCTGCTTTGCTACGAAACTAAACACAGGTATATAAGGAAAAATTTCCCAAAGTGTGTATTTCAAAGAAGTATTTCTAGAATTCAAAGGCTAAACATTATTTTTTTTAAATAAAAAGTATTATTCTTAATATTTCAAACACCGAGAATCCCATCCTGACAAATGAACCATATGCTTTCATAATCTGAACAGATTTGGCAGAGCCAATGTAATGAAGTTCACATGTGTTCATCCACCAGACTCCAGACCCTCAGCTGGAAAGTCAGGCTCTTTCCCCACACTATAACGTGGCACTATTTTTCTGCTTGGCTTCTGTCCAAAGGCCAAAACCTGAGCATTAATGGTCACAGTTACATTTGCTTTCCACTTAGGAATACACAAACTTTTTAACCTTTATCACTGAAATAGTGAAACAGAAATTAAATTGGGTTTGAGATTTTTTCTAACAGAGTAGTTACCTAGGAAACACTTGCTGCCATTTCAAGGTGTCTAATTAAACAACAGCTTCATTGCAAGGCAAATACTGTCATTCTTACAGGAAAGGAAAAAGAAGGAAGTTTTCAGTAACGCTTGTTAAGAGTCTTGAAATGTGGAAGGATAGTTTCAGTAAATTCCAGAATAATTTAATTAGAGTTTGATTATTTTTTCTTGAGAATAATAAAAGATTGAAGATTCTGTAACAGTCTGGATATTTTGATTTGGGTGTTTTTTTCTGGCTTTTAGATACAGCTAGACAGCTAAAATGCTCCTACTGACTCCTTGCTTAAGCTTAGGACATCTCAGACTTTTTGTTTTCCCAAACATTTCATTCAGCCTCTGAAGACAAAGGTAGGAGACAGAGGAGTTTCCTGCCATGGCAACAGACACCAAGATTTAGGCTGTCATTAATTGACTGCCAATTTTTCTCTACATCACCACTTTTGAGGAACAAAGTTCACTGAATCACATGACTGAGGCATCAGCCCAGGCCATCAAAACTGAAAGCTCCATCCTATCCAGATTCTCCCTCACTTCTCAATCTTTGCGTACCTGAACAGCTCCCACAGCTCCCAGCTGGGACAAACTGGGCAGCTGGAGATGGGCTCTGCCTGCTGCACTGCCTGTCCACAGGTACACCCCGATCACAGTGGCAAAGCCCAGGTCCCAAGGGAGGATGATGACAGCAAGTCACTGACATCAGAGAGCCCACAGAGACCTCACAGAGACCTCACAAGTGACTTGCAGCACCACTGTAGCTTGAAATGTCAGCCCCATCCTGCTGGCATTGCATCTCTTTCAGCCTCAGCTTACCTTGGCTGGAAACATTCATGCAGAAATAAATCCCGTAGATCTGATACACGTACAGAGTTCCTGGTTTCATGAACATTGCTGCGTTTCGTTGTGTTTGCTTCCCACCTTTCGAGTGGGAAGCTTCATCTTCCCCACCCAGATAAGCTTCTGTTTCAACAATCCTGCCCCAGAGCTCTCTGCCATCAGGAAGTTTGCGAACTAAAATCTGAAAGAGAGGTCAGAGTGCATCAGTTACCAGCCCTCAGTATAAAATAACCACAGCAAGAGCTGTGGAAACAGAGAAGTTGGAAAGAAAGGACCTGATGGTACTAAATCCTCTCCAGTTAGCAGTCTGTAAGCTAACACCAACTTTTTCAGCTTCCACAGCCCAGTACAAGGAGTTCCCACCTGTCACTCACCCCACAAAACTCCTGGGTGTCTAGATGAGGCAGCATGAAAAAGAACCAATTTATGATCCTACATATACTAAAGCCCATGGAGTTGCTTTTGTGGTTATTTTCTGCATTCTCCACTCCAATCCATCAGGTTTAAGGCAAAAATCACCGCTGATATCAACCTTGAAGCATCATGAATGTATTATCTTTAGATCAGAAGAAATATGACAGTCACACAATTAAGTAACTGCTATGATTAGACAGTTTCTCTCCCTAGAGATGTTTCAAACAAGTCCCAAATCACAGAGATAATCAGCTCTAGAGAGGGCATCACTGCTATTTCAGTATTTTCTGCACCACAGAGAAGGGCAGTGCAGGAGAGCTGGGAATTGGCTTCAGACAGACAACAACAGATCTTTGTTATTACACTGTGTTCTTGCTGCTGGTACCTCCTTAAATAAAACAAAGCAGATGCAGGGGAAACAAACATGACAGTCAAAAGATTCTTTTGAAAAATAAAACAACCACTTAACTTTGTACAAAGGAATTTGTGGTTTGACCTGATTTCTAAACTTTGTGCTTTATTTAATGTGTATGAAATACTGCAGCACAGTCTCATTTGGGCACCAGCTATCAGTTTAATTATAACACTTTAATTATGCAGCTGTTCAAAAATGACCTTCAGAAAAAAAAGCTTAATTCCTAACAGATGTTTGTGCTGGACTGCTAATGCAGATATTGATCTGATCCATAACGGATGCTCCAGGAGGTGGTTTCCAAAGCTGCAGCTCCAGTATACCACAGTTTCCCTACAGCACTTGTCAAATTGTTGAAAATAATCTGTTTATTATTTTTTATGAAAAAAAAAACCAAACCACTGGTGCTCAGCAAGTGCCTGGGAACACCCCAAAACCAGACCCATGTGGCCACATTTCTCCCTCAGTATGATGAAATGCAATGGTTAGGTTATGGGTTTAAAAGCATCCAGGCATTTCCCTGTCTTCAGACACACTGAATATTCTGCTGAATAACAAAGTTTAAAAATTGTGAAAATTCCCAACACCTCACAGTAAGCCATTTCATAAAGGTTATTTTTCTCATTGATGATCTATCTTGATGTTGTGGCAGTTCCCTCTGAAAGGCCATTTAATGAATGTATCTTTTTTGTTTCCAAGAACTCAGGTATCATGAAGGTAAGCAAGACTAACATACCAGATGCCTCCAAAATTTGGTAGAATGAAGGTAATTAAGGAAACACTAAATTATGAGAGAATAGGCTGGGTCATGGGAGACTGGGAAAGTCTAAAAGAAAATGTTAAAAGAAAAGAAAAAGAAGGACTAAAGAAAATGTTAAATTAAGACAGAAATCATGTGATTTGGAATAGTAGGTCTGAACAGGAAAAACACAGAATTAGGACTCAAAAATCACCTGCCTGGAGTAACTGAATGCATGAGGGTGATTGAGCCATTAAGGCAACAAAAATGTATCAGTAATGGGAGACTTCAGGCATCCTCAGATAGACCAGGACATGTGCAATGTTTTCTTAGACACCATCAAATGTTGTGCAGAGCAAGGAATCAGGAACCTCATCAGAAAAGACTCAGTTCTCAGATCTGGAGCAAAACACAAAGTCTTTTCCAAAGACTTACTCCTGAAAACAACTTAGTATCATGACCATGAAGGATAAAGTTCAGTGTCTTTTCACAGGCATTAAAGTCCAAAAATAATCTACCAGAGTCCTGCCTACCAGCAAAAAGAGGAAACAACGTAAAGTGAGGGAGCTTGTTGGGAAGAACTTTGGAGGCAGCCAAAGGTTAAGGCCTGAAAGGCAAGCCTCTAGCAGGATGTCTGCAAAGATAGCAACACATGTGGAGTATCACAAAGAGGTGAAGGCAGACCAGAAAGAAACCCAGCAGGGCTAAAGAGCAGAGCAAAGGTGTCACTTACGAGCAACATATCCTTAGAAAATAAAAAAAGGCTGGATGCAGCAAAACAGGCCAAAACCAACAGTTTGTGGAACAAATTCCTGAAGTTATCTCAAGCCATGAGAACCCAGAGTCTCTGCTCACCCTGGAGACAATAAATGTATAAAAAAGACTCAGAGAAGATAAGACCATAGCAGTGAAACTGAACACACATTTTGCAGTTGTGTTTAGAAGGTCCTGGACTAGAACTTTTTATAGGGAAAACACAAAGGGAACTCCCTCCCCTGGAAACAGCCAGAGAGTTTTCTGAAGGGCTCCCTAAGCAGAAGAGTCAATCTCCACCACTCTGATTTCCAAAGGCTTTCAGCAAGGTCCAAAGACTCCTCAAAGTTTATGCAACGGGCTAAGGGAGAAGTCCTTGCATGAGCAGGTAATGACTTGGAAACTCAGAAACAAAAGACAGGAATAGCAATACTTGGAGTGAAGAGAGCTTAACTGTGGGACTGTGCAATCCTTAGCATAACAAGACAGTAAAATGGAGGCAAAGAAGATGTTGCTGACTGCAGAGCATTAGTTTCCACTGGGCTAACCAAGAAACAAAAACAAGTAAAGCAATTGCTAAAAAGAAGATAATGGGCCTGAAACAGCTTCAAACTACAAGTAGCTAAGCACATTTTAGTAAATAGAAAAAAGGGAGGAAAACTCCACAAAAAAAACCCCAACTAAAAATGTGACACATGAAACCTGAAAAATTACTCCTCTGACTTCATCTAGAATAGATTCAGCTACTGGTCTTTAAACTCCACTGCACTTAGCAAGAGAAGGAATGAGAGCTGTATTCCTAAAATAGCCAAGCCTGGGAGTCAAATGGCAAAAAAATAATTTCATCCTTTTACACTAAGTTATTAGCTATCACATAATACAGTACAAGAATCTCAGTGCTCATGTCTTACCTGTCCCAGAAAGGACTTGGCCAGACTAACACAGGGCTGGTTGAAAAAATCTTCTCGTAGCTGAGGTGAATTTTTTTCCTCTATAACAAAATATTTGCTGCTTTTTGGAGAAGGATCTGCTCCAGGTGTAGTGTTCAGCTGCTCCACAGCATCGATCTGAGGGAGGCTGGTGGTGTTTTGAAGAGCACTTAATTGAGCCAACAGCTTTCTTTTTCTTGGCATAGTTCTGGAAAATGGATTGAAGTATCATTAGGATTATAAAGCTTATTTAAAAGCAACTAATTTCCACAAACTTCTGTTTTTACACATCTCTCCACAACAATAAATCTGAAAGCTATCACTACATGGACAACCTATGCAAACTGCAGCAGCAGGTGACAGATTTAGCTGTGTTTGCACCAGGCTGGGCAAATATTGGGCTCTACTGATGAGCAAACAGCAGTTTGATTATTCGTCTTTTAAGGACTGCAGATAAAAGCAACTCTGCTCCACTAAGCATTGAAAATAAGTTTGCTGTTAGGTTAGAAAATTCAGAAAGTGAAAGCAAAGATGAACCAGTACTATGTTGTGGTTTTTTTTTTTTTACCTAAAGCTAACATAATCTTCTAAGCAGATGGAAAAAACAGCAAACAAGCACTTCAAAAATTGTGCTGCCTCAGAAAGCCCACAGAAGTTCTGTATCAATCATTTTCAAAGGTAATGTAACTGGATCGGAATCTAAACCTCCACAGGAAATTTAGAGATGCTCTATTCACAGTCACAAACTTGTTTATCATGCTGTAGAAGTGTTTGTGTTAGAATCTCCCCAAAACAATTCAACTTACCAGAAAGATTCAACCTACTGTTCCAGCCAACAGCATGGACCTGAGGCAACTACATCATGTGCAATTGTTCTTCTGGTTTGTCACCACTTTCTTATGTGAGCTTCAAAAAGCTGGTGTTTCATTTTCAGTGCTGCAGTCCTCACACCTGTTGAACAGGTACAAGCACTTATTCACTGGATAAAGTGCTTTGAAACAGGCCAAGAGACTCTGGACATCCAATGGAGATGTGATACCAAGGGTGCACCATTAGACCAAACTCCAGAATAATGTGCAGTTTTCTATTGGTCCAGAAAAAGCCCATCTCCCATATGGGCAGTGCTGGAGATGCTCTTAAGCCTCTGTTGTTCAGTGGGGAATACACTTTTCCTATATTGAATACACAGAAAGCTGAAACAAAACTTTTAAAATGCCCCCATTGGCACTACATTCGGAAAGTGTCAACCTTAAAAAAAGGACTTTTACAAGAGAATGCAAAGACACCAGTTCTAAATTGAACCCCATGTAGATGTAAGGGTCCAACATCATACCCATTTAGAAATGGAGAAAGAATCCTATACACAGCTGAACTTGTAAGGAAGTATATACATAAGTAATTAACTGTTGCCACTAATTTTTCACCAGATCATCAGCACTTAAAAATTACTACAAAATCTTCCAACATCAAAACCAATCTTTATCTTGGTCTGACGATTCTCACAATGAAGTTCCACCAGCAACACTTTCTTTTCACTACAGTGAAACAAATTCAGCATTGCTACAATCTGAATCACCAGTGCCAATTCCCCAACAGTGTTGTTTCACTTCAGAAGAATCCAGACACAAACATATAAAAATAGGCAGGAAAAAAAAAACCAAATCACATTGGCATGACTGGGTGGGATGTTTTTTTTTTTTTTCCCTGAACACCTAATTCTTGATTGCAATAATTTGATGGTGTCAGACACTTGCCATATTACCACCAGCTCCATACCAGGTACTCTGCTCTGAACTGTGGCTTTTAGTTGGTGGGAGTTCTTAAAAACTTTGTCACAACTCACCAGCCTGCCTCAGACAAAACTGTCTGGTGGCCTGAGCAAATGAGTCCTGTCTAGGAGAAAGTGCTGCAGGAAGGAAGGGCCAGAGGAGGAACACTTCACCATTTCAGACTGACCCTCTGAAACACTCAGTCAAGGCAGTACTTCCCACTGAAGACAATACCTCCAGACTTCTCTGACAGTATTAACTGGAACTTCCAGCTCATCAGCCACACATAAAGACACGCTGCAAACATGGCTGACTCGAGTGGAGCATTAACTCATTTGGTAATTTGTGCTCTTATGGAATGCGACATCAGAAACAGGATCTGAGCTGCCTGGCACCTACTGCACTTCCAATTAAATCATTGCTAAAAGCTGCAAGTGCTCCTATTGACATGTCAGAGCAGCAGCCTCAGGGCACTTGTAACTCCATTGCTATGGGCTGATCCCTGACACATCTCAGCATCTTCAATAGAAACAGCAGCAGGAAATTGTCTTCTAGCCAGGAGAAGTGGGTCAATACAGAACCATGAATGCAGAGTGAGCGGCTGCAACACCAGCTCAGAAACCCAGAAAGAACCCCACATTCTACCTCTGTTCCCCTGCTTGTTCATAGCAAGATCTGAAACACAAAGCCCTGTGCCTCAAAGCCTACCTACACCTTCTGGAAAGGATGTTGCTTGTAAATACAAATCTCTTCTTGCCCAAGAAAAGCCACACTGCAGAAGCCAACACATACCACGGATCCAAGCCCTGTGTATTTGGGAAGCAAGAGGCTCAAACTGTTCTGTAAGTCTACATACAAATTCTGCAGCTCTTCATTTCTATCTAGATTTTCCTGGTGGTATAATAAACAAATTCTACTCCTGGGCCTCAAATAATGAGCCGTGGGTTTAATCACTTTTTACTAATCCTACTGTAACCAAATTAACTGCAAGTTGTAAAGCATATCTGGGAAAAACATACAAAAAAACCAGGTATGGAAGTCAGAAGAAGATCAAGAGCTGAATCAGTCAGCACAAGTGCCTGGAGTGTTCAGGGCTGCTGGGCTAATCTCAGGCAAGTGGCTCAGGAGCCTGCAAGCCAGAATTGGAGAGACTCTGCAAATCTGTGTAAAACCCAGCTCAGCAGCAGATACACCCTGTACTCAAGGCACAACAGAGTCTACAGAGAATTCTTTCATCTAACAAGACTGCATTTGCAGGCATTTCCTTAGGTATTTAATGAGTTTTCATGAAAAGAAGGCAAAAAGAAGAAAAAAAAAAATCCCACCAGCAATTTGCATGTACTTTTGGCTCCCAGGTCCAGATACCTGCAAAACCTTCCTCAGGTACATCAATTTTTCTGACAGAATAATGAAGAAGAGTACATAATACACTGCCACTTCTGGAGA
This sequence comes from Leptocoma aspasia, assembly GCA_013399835.1. Classification (NCBI taxonomy): domain Eukaryota; kingdom Metazoa; phylum Chordata; class Aves; order Passeriformes; family Nectariniidae; genus Leptocoma; species Leptocoma aspasia. The sequence goes on from VXAX01002807.1 coordinate 340,501, forward strand.
GACAATTCCTCACAGCAGTTCCCAGTTGTACAGATTTTAAGTGGGAACACATGCTAGGTCAAGGCTGGGTCAGACCAAAGGACACCTCTCCCTGTATCCTGCTCTCCAGCCTAGGTCAGGAGCAGGAGCCTGGGGAAGAACAGAACAAGCATCCAGTGCTCCTCCACACATCCTCCACGTCTCTGGACTGGAACCTTCTGACCCAGGCACAGTCTTCCCTGAACCTCTGCAACACTAGCCAAAGGGAGACTTTACCAAGGAAGAAAACTTCACAGAATTAGTTATTACTCCTCCAAAAACTCACTCATTTTGTGTGGGGAATTTGCACTGCTCCCCCACCCATATGAATCAGTTTACATCTGCACTTCACCACCCTCACCCTCTTCTTTACCACCTTAAATAAGGCAAAGCCAGCTGGAAACACTGATTTTCCATGCCATCTACAAACCATCCCTGCAGCACCCAATGGTGACCTCCAGCCACCAGGAGAGCTGTCCATTTACTCACATCCTCTTTCCTGTCTTTGCAGCAACTGCAAACTGCAACTTTGCAACAACTGCAAACTGTATTTATGACAGGGAACTCCCTTATTATGTCCAGGGCTGCTCAGGTAAAGGGCTCCTGTTCAAAACCTTCCTGAAATCTGAGTACAGACTGTGAACCAGACCTCAACATGTTTACTGAGACCCGCAAAAAATTCCAGCATTTTTTTAAGGCGTGACTTTTAAGCCACATTGATTTTCCCCCCAAGATACTTATGCAGCTCTCCAATAATCCTACTTTGCTACGTTTTCTATTAATTCACTTGTTGGTGGTCAAACCTCCAGGTCTGCAGTCCTTGGATTTCTCCTAGAATCCTGTTTAAAAATTAGTGACACGTTTGCTGCTGAAACCATCACTAGCAACACTGTCCTTGGGGGCTGCATCTGGTTTGGTAGTTTATTCCTGCCTGTTTCTGCCAGTTTGGCAACTTATTCCTGCCTGTTATTCCTGTCTTTTTTGTTCCATAACCTCTTAAACAGACATTTAAAGGCAGATCCTTCCGTGAGTTCTCAGCATGAATGATGTCTCTCTGCCTTTCCTGTCTAGTCTATCCTATTAGTAACCAGAAGTAAGTTAATAATGTATAGTTTTCTGGAAAACAGTCTGAGAAGCAGGAAAAAAAACATTGAAAAAGAGTGCAGGCATGAGCTAATATAACCATAGAGTCAATTTCTCCACAGATTCTGACAGCACGTGCAATCCTAATACCTCAAAAATATGCCAAAAAGGATGCTTTTATTCACCTTTACTATGTGCTGGGGATCTCATTTCCTTGCAATTCAAGAATTCAAGTCCTCGCTCCTACTCCCTACCGGGCATCTCGAGCTTTTTTGGGATGAGACTTAACTCATCCTTCTGTAAAGAACAAAGAGCATAACAGCGAGCAATATCGAAAAACCAAAAAA
>VXAX01002807.1:345702-368486 GCA_013399835.1 Leptocoma aspasia
AACCAAAAAAACAAAACCAAAAAAATCCACTAAAAACCTAAGTGAGCAGGGCAAACTGCTGGGCTGCTGGGCTCTGCTCCCTACATCTGTAGGACTGACAGCTTATGTGGTATCCCTGGTGAAACTGGTTTTGGTGGTACCATAGGACAGCCATTCCTGGGAGCTGCACAGGAGCAGTGGGAAGCCAGAGAGTGAGTCCAAAGGCTCAGCTAAACTAGCAGGAGATGAGGAAGGATGAGATGGAGTTGCACCAACAGTCAGGCAAGCTTTTTTAAACATGGTAGTTTCCTGTTCTGAAGGGGTTAAAGACAGTTCATTCAGTATTTTCTAGATCAAGATGCAAGCACTCCAGCACTCCAAGTATCAAATCAGTCAGAACACAGAAAGGATATACATGAGAGTGTTGGAGGGATTTGTGGAGAAATACGTATATGTCTGTCCAGTCAGAGCATTGCAAGCCCGAGAGCTGTTAGCCATCTCCAGCTCTGCCCCTCTGCTGACATTGCTCAGAATGTGCTGGATGCAGGGAAAAAGCCAATTAAAGAAATTCCTCTGGCTCCTTGCCCCCAGCCACTTATTCCTGCCTCTCCTTCAGAACAGTTTCCTCTCCACTGTCCCAGTACAGTAACATGCAGGGCTGTGCTTAAACCAGCTCCCTGGACTAGAGGAGGTTCACATCCCTGCCCTGTGCTGTCGCTGCCGTGTCTGTGCCCTCTGGGCTGAGCAGCACCTCACCTTTGACAGGGATGGCCTGGAGCAGTAAGAGCAGAAACAGGCATAAATGGGGTGCAAAGCTGAGCTCAGGGTAATACACTGAGGAATCACCATTTCTCTGCATCCTGTGCAGTGTCAGCATGCCAGCAGATAGCAGCAGTTCAGATAAGCTCAACTAGTGTCTCATAACAGATGAAAAATTGTGCAAATTAGGATGCAGTTGAGCTGATGATGATAATTTTTTTTTTACAGGGGTAATCCTGTACCTTTTGCAATACAGAAATGCTGTGAGGGAACTTTCAAACGTGAAAATGAGTATTTTGTGTATGAGTGTACTGGGATAAAAATGGGTCACATACTTACATACTGGCTCCCCTGGGATAAAACATCAGAGCCTTTTCCAAAGGAGACCAGAAGTTAAGTAGTGGGTGGGACTTGCTCACTCTCTGTCTTAGAGGTTCATTACAAAACTTGGCATGGAGAGTGAGCAAAGACTGAAAAGGAAAGAAAGTGGCCTAGAAAGTACCAGGATGAAAAAGAAAGGGACAATTCACACATAGGCTGAGGAGCTTATTTCCACAGGGCACTGTGAGTACTAAAATGTTTGGGTTCAAGAACCTATTGAAGAAATACCAGGAAGAAAAGTCTGTCCAGGCTATTACACACAGACATAGCATCTCTGCTTCAGGAAGTCCCTGAGCCACAAACCACTGGATCTGGTGGAGTATTTAGGAGAAATATTACTCCTTACATGACCTGTTTTCATACTGTCTGTAAGCTTTGACAGTTGGCTGCTGTAGGGGGTGGATCTCTTATGCTCTGTGGATCTGTTATCTGACTCATCCACCTCTTAGAAATGTTTTGCAGGAGTCACAATTGGTTTGCTCATCTGCTTAGCTGGTATCTTCTAGTAAATCTGAATTCATCCAGGAAATGCTCAGAAGGTGAAAGAGAATGCTCAAAGAGTGAAAATGCCCCAAATTCTCCTTTGGTGAAACAGGACTGCCCACCCAGCCCCTGGTGTTTGCTATCACAGACATCCAAATTTAGGAAACATGGGTGTGGGCATACTTAGAGTCATTGACCACAGGCATGACATAGCACTGGTTACTAAAACTGACCTGAAGTTGTTTGCCTTGCAGGATATGGTAAAGAGACTTGGATTGAATATCATTGAGTAAGGTCACCAGAGTTAAGCTTGAAATAGCAGAACTTGAGAACACTTGGGATGTAAACAGGTGACTGGAGGGAGTATGTCACAGGCTTTTTGCAAGGGGCAATCATTGACCAGAACTGTTGGCACACAGGACCTGCTCTGAGAAAGGCTTTCCTGCCTGTATCCATGCTGGCAACGCAAAGATTAGCTCTGCATACACTGCAAGTCAATTATTGGAGTAATTGGTAACTCCATCCTGCTTGTCCTCTGAGGTTAAAAGAAAAATTGAAACACTGCAGGAGACAAGCTCATCTAAACTCACAAGGCAGAGCAAAAGACAGAGACCCCTTCTCGTGGGGTCTCCATTTCAAGTTTAGTTGTTGTAACTAAAATTGCTGCTACATTTCCCTGTTAACCTTATTTCTCAGGGTAAGAAGATTTACACATTCATCTTGTCTATCTCCTCCTCTTTTAAATCTGCAGGCTGTGTTCCTGTAGTTTCTGTAATAAAACCTGGTTTTTGGATAGAGGGAAAAGATCTGGAATCATGCCCTCCTTCCAAGAAGAAACAAGAATGTGCTCAGCAGTTCCCTACACTGTTTGAAGTGCTCTGGGTGATCAGAACTGGCCAGCCAGTGCATGCAGCCCGTGGGACACAGGAGGTGGATGGTGGGGGCGGGGCTGGGGACAGCGAGCTGTCAGCATCACCAAGTCCTCGGGAAAGCAAGAGGAGACAGAGGTTATTGTGGAAAGGAAGGGAAAGGAAATGGGACAGAGGAGCCTAGGAAACTGTACTTTGTTCCATTGCTCAAAGAGCAACTTAAACATGAAGGAGCTCCAGTTTCTGTCTGAGGCCCTATTTAAACAAAAGGGTTCTTGAACCCTCAAATCTGTCTTCAAACAAATCTCTTAGGTTTGATGTGATTATTTGTTTCCCAGAAAAGCACAGGCAGCCAGAGCTCCAGGGTGAGAATTTAAGTAACTGGAAAGCAGCAGGGTGCACCCTCTGCATATCAATTTTTCAGTTGGCATCAGACTTAGTGTTCCAGTTCCAAGAACTGCCACAGAAAACAAACTCCTCCTTTTGAAGAGATGGGAACTCACATATTCCCAGGAAAAAAAATGGTCTAGGGACATAAACACAATATAGGTAAAGTTTGCTTTTGCATGTAAATCGCTAATGCTTTCTGCAGTGCTCACTCATTTTTAACATCTCCATCCTCACCCGCTGCTTCAGTCAGGATAGGTCTGTGTTGCGGCTTTGCAACACAGTAAAGCTGTATTTTCCTTTTACTTTAGAAATGTAAAAAACAAATGAAAAAAAAGAAGAAAAGATCATATCCTTACCAATAAAGCTATGTTGGGAAAGCCCGAGCATAAATGTAATTGATAATGAAAAATGAGTCCCTTTGCTAAGAGGTCTTACTCTCTTTGAGGTACTAATTCCTCCAAAGTAGCCAGGAATGCTTCTTGGCAGTATAAGCCTGATCTCTGTGTAAATTATTTTTGTCCAGCTTCGGAGGTAAATCAAATGCCTGAGGAATCATCTCTGCTGAGATTTCTCCTGAAATTGGGCAAAGATGGCCCAAAAGACTGGGCTCCAGCTCTTTTGGGACATCCAAGCCTTTCTGCAACCAGCTTTCAGATGACCTTGTCTAGATTACCGAGATTAAATCCAAGACACCATCTCTGCCAAGCAAAGCTATGGCTAAGGCAGCCTCTGCTGGCATTCCTGTGCAGTTTGGAGTGACTGAAATCAGCAATTCCCTGGGGCATATCTACCCTCACCAAAGATCTTGACACACACAAAGCAGCTGATTTAACCAGTGCTGCTGAATCTGCTTCTTCCCCATCTGCTTATCCTTCCAGTGTCATAGGTGGCCAAAGAGGACATGTAAGAACTGGCATCAGAAGCAGGTTTTATTCCCATAGCAGAATATGTCAATTTCCATAAGGGATGTAAACTGTGCTCTCTTTCCAAGCAGGAATCCCTTTTCCCTACTGCAGATTGCTGCCCATCAGGGCTTGGTTTCCCTTTTTGGTCTAAGAGCTGATTGAGATCGACACCACATCTGCTTGCAATGATCTGAAACTTTCTTGCCTTTCTCCAGGCGGCCTCACTGAAGGCAAATCATGTGTGTACAACGTGCACATCCATATTGCTTTAGTTGGAATATGAATCCCTTTTGGCCTCATGTTAAAATACATCATCACGTGGTGAGAAACAGAATTTTGACTGGAAAGATAGGAACACAGAGCCAATATAAATATTCACTGAAAAAATAGGAATTACTTTCAAAAGAGCTAAACTCCCAATTTATTTCTTCCTGCTTCCTGAAAATTTATCACACTTGCCTGGCTCATGGCTTTTTCCTGCTTACCTGTTTTCTCTCTGCTGATTTTCTCTGTGTTTCAGAAAGTGCAGCAGGAGCTGTGTCTTGCTACTTTTATGGGCTGCAGTAGCTATTTGAATCAAAACTTTAAGTTGTGTCTTTAGTGGGATTGTGGGTTAGTTCTACTCTTAACAAATTTGTAGTGACACACAGTAACGAAAAATACTTTGGAGTAAGCCAGAATTCCTGCATTCCCCCTTGTGTAAATAAAATGGCCAGAGTTGGCGTTTGGGGTTTTCTTTTTTGGTCTGAACTGCTGTAGAATTCCTCAGCGTGTCTACAGAGGAGAAAAATAAATTTAAAACTGCCTTAGTGCAGTCAACACATTTGTTTCACTTTTCTCTCCACCTTTCTGAACAGTAAACTAACCAGTACTGGAGAGACAAGGACAAAATTAGGAGTTCAGTGACCACTGGGAGAGTGGTTTTGGTCACCCTGGAGGAGGTGAGGGAGGGGGAACCAAACCATATCTTGAGCTGCTCCTGGAGCTTACAAGGACCTCATAGATGCAGGAGGCCACTAGTAGTAACCAAGGAAACTCTGGCTGCCATGGAGCAGACAGGGCCTGGAATGGTGGTGGGACCTCCATCCTTGGAGATTTTTCAACTCAGCTGGGCAAGGCACTGACCAGCTTGCTCTGGCTTTCAAGCCAGTCCTGCTTGGAGCAGGAGGTTGGAGAGGAGACCTCCAGAGCTCCTGTGCCACCAAAATCCTCCAGTAAATTTTTTGTATGACTTAAGGATCAAGCAGTCCATTGCTCCTGTCAACCACAGTCGCCACTTTGCCCAATTCAAAGCACACAAATTTTCAGTTTGCAGGTCCTTTGCTGCAAGAATCCCACCAGCAATGGTTTCTTTCTTGATTTCACCAAAAAGGCAACTGCTGCTCAAGCAGAAATGTTCATTTTTCAAAAGCCTGATGAGTACAGGTTTCTTATGAAGAATGCACAGAAAATCTGCTCTTTTTACCCACGGTGGAATTCAAAGAGCCTGAGGGACTATTCTAAGCCCTTTTTTGTGAAACCCTTCCTTGAAGGAGGTCTTCCTACCTCCATGCCCCATGTCTCCTGCCTGAAGTCTCATCTCCTGAGATGGCTAATGCCCCAGAACACCATGGAGGAGGTATTTCAGATGTCCTTTTGCCTTGGCAGAAATGGCTGCAAAGGGTGAAAAGATGGGAGACGACCATGCTTAACAAGCATGTGGGAGTGAAGTGCAGAGAGGGGCACTGGAAATGTTGCGTGGCTTGGGGGACTCAGATCACAGAGTGTGCCTTTTTTCCAGAAACTGTGACTGGCCAGATGTCACATCCCTCCTGGGAGGGCTTGCAGTACAACGAGGTTTCTTGCCTGTTTTTGTGTTAGGAAACTCCTGACAGGCACTTTATCACTTACTGACTTGCATCTGGATGCTCATTAATTTTGTTCTGTCACTTCTGTCATTTTCATTTCCATAGCATATCCCATATTTGGCTTGCTGATGTGTAGCATTTCTACAACATCATTTCTCCAGATGTCAGCTTCAAACTGGGGATTGAAACATCTGGGGAGGAAAAAAAAGGCAGAAGCTTTGGCAGCTAGGGTGGTGCATGTTATGACAGGTTTGTAAGGGAAGCACAATAGCTTGATGTATTTGCTGCAGTGACTGCAGCCAAATAGCTGAGGTGTTATTTACAGATGCTATTTACACACCTCACACTGGCATCCACACCAAATTCATTACAAGCCAGCTCCTATTGGAATTGAGTTTAGGTTTTTTGACTAAGAGGTTTAGAAGTTAAATGTTGTATAACAAATTTTTGGAGTCAGTGCTGCCTGTCTGGAGCAATTTCTGTGGATTAGTTGAGCTCTCACAAATGCTTTCCACAAGCAGTTTGCTGGACAGTTAGAGGAACTGCCATCCTATTTTCCCAGGCTGACTGACTGAAGTTTAAAAAACCCCTGTTCTAATCAGAGATAAACTGAGTGATCATGAGAAAGGAAATGCTTCTGTGAGTAACTCCTCTGTCCTGCCCTGTCACCCTACAGTGTGCTGTTTGTCTGCCCTTTCCCAAGAGAAGTACATCCACGTGGCTGATCCCACTATTTTGGGATAATTTATATTCCTGGGATTTGGTGTGGGTGGGAACAAGAGAAGCTGAGCTCCCATGCCAGCCCTCTCCTGTGGTCTCCTGGCCATGGCACAGTGAGGTGTTCCCAGGGGCTACCTTCATCCTCTTACTTTGGCACCTGGATCTCTGCTGCTGGAATCCACAACGGATTTTGAGCCTGACCTCTAAAAATGGAAAGGAGTTAAACTATTTTAGGGACTTCATGGAGGAAGATCAAGGGAGTTTCAGAGCCATGAGGAAAGAGCAGGATGCCAGCAGAGAGGGGTGGGACCAGTGATGTGGACTGCAGCCACAAACCTGGGACATGGAGATATCCCACAAGGAGAAACAAATGAGCCACTGGCATAGTGGGCTAGAGTAACTAAAGACCTGGGACATTAAAGAAACAGCTGAGCAACATTTTACCCAGTTGGTGTCCATGGGATGGGTCTTCCCAAAGCTAAAGGCAGGTGCTAAAGTGGCATTGCAGACCACAGGAAACTGAGCAAAGCAAAAAAACGCCTCCAAAGTGCCAAACTTTGTCTTTAACTATCCCAGTGCTGTCAAAATTACTTGGTCCATCCACACTGTGATGTGTTCATGAAAACCCCTTATGTCTGAGATCCCCTATGAGCTGTGCACATAGCTGGCCAGGGCTGGGGGCTTTCCAGGGCTGCTCTTGCATTAGCCAGCGTGTATTTTCTAAGAGGTTTGGAAAATGGCCAGCACAGGAGGATGTTACCTTGCACAGGTGAGGGTCACTTGTCTGGAAGATACATTTTTTCAATTCCCAGTTTTCTGCTTAGAGCTGTGCTCAAGGTGAAACAAGTTTAACACAGGTGAAATGCATTGACCCCTGGAAGCTGCCTGCTGTGGGCTTTTGCAGCTGAGCATCCCAGGGGCTTTCTCAAGGAGCATCTCTGGCCAAGCAGCTCTGGAAACCCAGGTGCAATTGATCCCCAGTGCCAGGGAGCTCTCCTGGGTGGCCCTGGGGAAGCAGAATGGGCACATACCCGATGATCTGTCTGGAAAATACATCCAACATCCCAAACTGGACACAGGCCTTCAGCTGGTGTGGTGCCATCACTCAGCTGGCTGCAGAGACAGGGCATCTCTGTGCCCCCAGGGGACCACCAGGCCCCCACCTGAAAAGGGACAGGGTGTGGGGCAGTGAAAGGGCTTTGAGAGTTAAACTGAGCTGGCATCCTGCAGCTGTAAAATAAGATGCAAACTCTGTGTACATTTGGAGCTAAGTTTAACCCCAGTCCTTCCAAAGACTAGCCCACTGTAGACCATGTGTGATATTTTGGGAAGAAGAAGAAGGGATTTTTTTTCCCCAGAGCTTTTGCCAAACCTCAGTTTCTGAGCATGAGGATGTAGCTCAGGCAGCAGGGTCCTGGTACAGGAGCTCTCTACATGGCCTAGGAAAAGTAAACCAGGATGAAGCCCAGTGGTGGTGGATGGTGGTAGGCCCATGGCTTTCCCGGGCTTGCTGAGCTGCCCAGCACCACGGCACTGCGGGATTGTGGTCAGGCAGGACTCGATGCTGCTTATTCTGCTCTGGTCCCAGCGTGAGCTGTGAGGGAGCCCAGGATTCCCAAGCTACTCTGGGCACTAAGCCACTGGCCTCCTTCCCGTTAGCCATAATCACTGGTTTGCTGGAAAATTTATGAGACCTGCTGTAGTGATACTCATGAATACAGAAGCTGTTGTAAATGTAATTTGTTTCTAGGATTTGACATTCCTTATCTGAGCCACTTCAGCCACCCATCATTTGCGGTGGTTATTGCTTCTGCTGATGGACTTGGATAGCTGTGAGCTTCTGTCAAGGGTTGCAGGTTGATCCCTGACTCTCCCAGAGTCCAGCTTGTGCCAAGAAGCATGGCAATTATTCCCTCTGCTTTGGAGCTATTGCTGGAAATGTTGTTGTTAGCCATTAAAGTCGCTAACCCTATTTTCAAGGTCATAACAGTATTTAACTTGGCTGATCCAGTGTGCTTTTAAAGTTGTATTTCCAACATATGATATGGGGTAAAAATAGCTGGTGTCTAATTAGAATAATCCCTGGAGAAACTCAGATTCTTCAGCTGCACTATGACTTGTTCTCCTTACAACATGGCAGGCACATTTCAGTCAGCGACAGGGTGTCAGCCTGGATGAGGAGAGGTTGCAGTTAGCGACCCCAGGAGAAAATTCCTGAGAAAGCCCTGGGATCATTTCATATCTCAAAGGACAGCAGCTTTTCCAGGCTGGATGCTTAGGTAGGACTTAGGTGACCATTATCAACAGCTTCTGCACATACATTTAGCTTTTCCTTTCCTAAGTTCCTGTGTGGGTGTGTGAGAAAAATCCCCAGCCTCATCCATTACTGGAATTTCTGGGAATCGGGCAGACTGTGGCTGCAGCATTACGCTTTGGGGTTTGGGATGGTGATGGTGCCAGAAATAGTATTTTGCAAGCAGCAGCATGCAGCGGTCTGGGGGGCAGTCAGATTCCACTGGGCTATCATTATCCCATGAAACATTCCTGTGTCTGCAGGGGGGCATGGGGGCTGAGGGCCAGCAGCGGCCTTTAGGCTGCCCACCACCCCAGCTCCATCCCAGCTCTGTCCCGCAGAGGGAGGTGAGTCAGGCTCTCAGCTCTGCTGCTCTGGTAGCTGGAGAATGGTCCAGATCCTCCCACGATTCCCAAAGAGCAATCAGGGACTGTGCTCTGGGGAGCTCTGGTGCAGGTGATGAAGTCTAAGAGGTCTGGATGAGCTGCTGGCTCTGCTGGGCAGCCCCCAATCCACAGGTGGCTTCTGAAGTCCTGCTAAATCCCACATCCATGTCCTTAGGGATCATGGGGAACATTCTGTTGGAGAAGATGGGGAGGCTGGGGAGTGGGTTAGCTTTCCCTCTCAAAGGCTGCCAAGTCGGGCTTACCATGGCTCTGCCCAGACACTCTGAGCAAGTGCTCTCCAGGGCTCGGTCTTGTTTCAGTTTTGTTCAAGACTGAAACCAGATACGCAAACAAAAATGCGAGGCAGATGCTACCAAGTTAGCGGGAAGTTGTTTGGACATCTCCTCCCTGTGCTTCCCAGGGCACTGGGAAGTGTCCTCAGCTGGCCAGGACCCCCTTGTCCTCCAGAGTGACACGCTGGGGCTCAGAGCTGTGCTAGGATTATGCTCTGTGTGGGACATGTATTGCCTCCCTCCCCCAGATGGATGGAAATATTTCTGTTGTCCAAAATTAGTTTCCAAATGTGGTGCAATTTTCTTTCAGTAGGAATTCTTGAAAATCTGGTCCTCATTGTGAAGTGGAATGGCAACTTTTTCCAAACCCCCTTCTTTGGAATTTCTCACCCAAAGAGAACAGCAGATTTCAAGCATTTTGTCCCAGGGCAGCTCTCAGGATCACCCTGAGAAGCTGAGGCAGGGGCTCCCTGGGTGCTCTGAGGCTGATTAGATTTTTATTCTAGCAGTGTTTTGAGTGTTACAGCTAAAAAAAAAAAATCACTGTGCTGGTGTGGGAGATGCTTCTCATCTCCTCCAGTGAGATTGGGCTGCTTGGGGTGTGTTCATGGAATCCTGCACGAGTCCCTCATAACACTCTCTCTTTACAAAGGGCTGCAGAGCTTTGGGTCATGCACCCCAAACCCACGCTGATACAATGAGAGTACAGCAAGGCAGAGTGGCCTAATCTTATTTAAGAATGACATATCTTATTTTCCATGTCTTTTTGTACCATCTGGACCTCTGGGGAAATATCTGGAGTGGCCTGGCAAATTCCCAATTGCACATCTGAAAGGAGTTATTTTCAAAAGGCCACAAAACCAACTGTTTGTGAGGGCTGATTTCAGAGTCTGACCTCACTTTGAGCAGTGGCTCCTCAGCAGTTTGGTTACCAGGGTCAGGGGTTTTTTTTTTAAATTTATAACAAAACTCAAGCTCAAGACAGAAAACACAACTGCCTTTCAATATTAAGATGGACTCTTTGGCCCTGAACAACAAGGCAGATAATTTTATTTGAAGCCTTGATCACAGAATCTCTTTGTTTGAAATCTTTCCAGAGAAGCATTATCTCATTGCACTAAACAACCAGCCTCAGTGGGCACCAAGGGAGCATGCATCTATGCCCAGGCCTATTTTGGGACTCTGATCCCAATGGCTCTTTTGCTCAAAAGTAGGTCAGATTTTAGTCCTTTTCCAGCAGGAAAATTAAGAGCAAGTTCAGATACAAGATTTCCAGGAAACCAGAAGAAATTGCTGCTTCTATTTCTAGAAGCCCTGCCAGGGACAAGTTCCTTTGTACTCAGGCTAACTCCTCTCCTAACTTTACCATATGATTGATGACTCAAATTACGATGTTGCATTTCCCATTTCTACCTGAGATTTCCTGTTTGGGCCCTTCCCAGATGCAATGAGAAAGGTTACCACAAAGATATTTATGGACCTAGAACTAGAGCTGCTAAATTTGTAATTGCCCAGCCCCAGGGCGGAACATGCTTTTAGCTGAATCAGTAGCTGTAAAAGAATACAGCACACACCGTGAAAAACTGGCCTCACTTGCAACACCACTCACCTACCGAGGCTCCTTGGAGTGATGATGTGCAACAAAATTATATTAGACTTGGTGAGGGCTGACTCTGAGTCAGCAGCACTGGATGCTGTGGTCTCTCCATCTTCCCTGGTCCCTGACATGTCCAGAGTGCTAGCACTCCCCTGTCTTTCAAATGCTTCTCCTGGAAGAGTTTCTTAAGTGTGTGGTTTTGATGCTTCCGGGGATTGCTGATTTTTCCTCAGAAATGTCCATTTGGAATCAGAAGCAGCAGCTCCTGTGCACAGCACAGTGTGTATATCAGCCAGTGGTTTATACAAGATCAATGCTTAAGATGTTGCAGGTGAATCTCAGCTCAGCTCAGCACCAAGGCTGAAGAGCGTGTGCTGGAGATGTGTCCCATCCAGGAGCTGTGTCCCAGTGGCCTGGGATCCCTCCCACATGTCCCAGCCGTGCTTCTGTTGGAATGCCAATGGGGCTGATGCCATGAGCCCAAAGGATGTGTGCACACCTGGGACTTGGAGCATTACCCTCAGATCCACAGAGCAATATATCAAGTCACCTTTGCTAATCAATTCCACTTGCAGCTAGATCCAAACTTAACTAAGGAAAGGCACAAAAACATTTTTGTCTCTCCATGGTGACCACAAGGAAAGGATGATGGTGGGGATAGGCCCATTTCCAGAAAGGAGAGATGCACACTTTCCAAACTAACAAGGCTTCCATGGCTCCTGTCTGCCAGGGCAGGAGGCCTGATCCAGGAGATGTGAGTACCAACACACCTTGGCTCTCTGCCTGCAGCACCCCCGTCCTCATCTCCGGTGTCTGAGCTGTCAAATCCTTCCATGTTCCTGACCTAATCCACGCTCAGCAGTACTTGCTGCTCCTGCCAGGGGCATGTCTGCCCCTTGCCTCAGGAGCACACCGTGGCAGAGTGGGATGCAGCCGTGTGGCTGGGTGCCTGTCCCACTCCTGTGACTGAGCCCCAGGCTCTTCTGTCCCTGTCACTGCTGCAGCAGGGCAATGTTTATGGTCTGCAGCCAGGGCCAGGTGTGAACACTGCTGGCATGTACAAATAGCCACTGCTGAAAGAATAAATGCTCAGTGAGCAGAAAGGGCCCCTTGCTGCCAGGAAACCACATCTGAGTTCATCCTGCTGCTAATGATCGTCAGTGGGCAGCTTTAGTGGTCAGCTTATCAGCACGTTGCTGATTAAATAGCTCCAGCTGAGACAGCCTGAGTCTACCACAGAATCAATTAGGCTGGAAAAGACCTCTGAGATCATTGAGTCCAACCTATGACCAAGCACCACCTTGTCACCCAGCCCTGAACACCGAGTGCCACATCCAGTCTTTCCTTACATACCTCCAGGGATGGTGACTCTACCACCCATCTGAGCAGTCCATTGCAATCTAATCATATTTTCTGTGAAAAAATTCCTTCTAATGTCCAACTTAAACCTCCCCTAGTGCCATTTCAGACTGTGTCTCCTCATCTTGTTGCTGGTTGTCTGGGAGCAGAGCCCAACCCCTACCTGGCTACCAGTGTGGTGTGTGCTCCTGTGAAAGAGCGTGGGGCCACTGGAGTGAAATCCTGCTGGCTCGTACCACCAGCCTGCTGGGAAAGGGCATGAAGACGCAGCTTGCTCAGTTACAACACCTGAGTTGGAGAGATGGTGGCACTGTGGAAGAAATACACTTCTGTCTACCAGCACAGCAATCCTTCCCCATGGGCTGTGGCCTGCTCTTGGGAAGGCTGTCCCTTGCATGAAGCAAGTTGTTTTACTGGAGATGTCATGGACACAAAGTTTGTGGTTCATCCCCAGGAGCTGAGCAGTGAGCGTGGCTGCAGGGATTGCAGACACTACATGGGTGTTTTCCAGCAAAAGGCCATATAGGAGGCTGAGAAGGGAAACCATACTGCTGGCAGTCACAGATGGTTAAAAAACCACAGAACCAAAAGCCAGCCTTGAGAAAACATGATCACCTCCCCCTGCAACCAGGAGTCACCAGTGACCCATTCACAGCAGACACTCTTTTTTCTGTGAGCTTGCAGAGACCCAGGGGTTCCTTCTCCTTGGGAAATCCATGGTCACCCTGCCACCCCAAACCACTCCTGGGAACTCAGCTTCCAGATAAAAAGCATCTAGATGATCCTTATCCTGGTCTTTCCTACACTTCTCCAAAGCATGATGGAGCTGAGAGGCTATGAGGAAGGATCTGTGGCTGCCAGTATGAAGGTGGCATTGTGGTGAGAAAGGTTTGTCCATTTTTCCTGATTTCCCTGCTATAAATGAACCTATGAGCTGAAGGACAGCTTTGTCGCTGTTCCCTCAATGTCTTCCTGTAGGTTTTTAGACAAGACATTGAGTCTCTTGATCCCAGGGAGGATAATCACTTCCATGGCTCTTGGCAAGGGTAGGAGCTGGCTGCCCTCCGTGCTCAGTAGCTTGAGGCTGAGCATTTGCTCCATTCCCTTGGTGAGAGGAGGAATTATTTACTAGGGAAAAGATCCTCATTAGAGCTGGAACATATCCCAGGGACCAGTGACCTCAAGAAAAAGCAAATTTGGTGGTGAAACCAAGAGCAGAGGTGAAAAGGCCAGTCTGGTGATGGGGTCTCTGCCCAAGCCGAGCCCGGTCAGCAGTGGCTGATGCTCTGCCAGGCTCAGGGAGCACCAGGGGCACAGGGTCCCCACAGCACCGTGCCTGGTGTCGGGGCTTGTGCCCCTGCTCCAGCCCCCCTGCTCTGCAAACAGGAAGCTGGCAAGCAGCTGCTGAATAAGTCATTTTGGGGAGTTTGTACCAAACTGGCTTTCAACTCCTGAATGTGTAGGAAGGAAAAAGCCGTGAATACGCCTTTGTGACCAAGTTTGGCACCAGTCACACTCTGCAAAAGGGACAAGAATGTGGCCATTTAGAGGGGATTCAGCTGCCCTTTAAGAAATGAAATGATCCCTTCCCTTTCCTGCAAGGCTTTATTTGGGGGAGAATAGGACTGAGACAGTGAGCAGCTTCTTTCTCTTTCTGGCACTGAGGGCTGTGATCCAAACCGTCAAAATCAGAGCACAGGAGAGACCCCACTCCAGGGAAGCTGCAGAGCCCAGGGATGACCCACTGGTCACTCCTGCTGCAGCCTGGCTGGAAAGAAATTGGACTCGGGCAGCAAAAACTCCAGATCTGCCCTTTCCTGGCTGATCACGTGCGCCCTGAGGTGATTCCACTGGGACTCCAGCAAAATATCTGTCTGCCTCCTCCACAGGGCTCAGAGGGCTTTTGGAAGCAAGCAGTTTGGAAGGTTTTGCCCTTTTCTGAAACAATTCCCCACCCAGTTTTTGAGAAGTTTCTGTATATTACATGAAAAAATGGACCATGTCCAAGCATTTGCGGGATTTGGTTTTTTTTTTTTGGAAAGGCTTAGATATTTCATACAGATCTTTCCTTTGTGAACAACTTGAAATCCAGGGGCTCTGTCATAATTTGGAATGAAGACACACTCTGTTTTATCAAACCCTCCAGGATGCTGGCTGCCTGCCTTCTGCCTAGCTGAAGCTTTGACCACATTCACTGGTGCAATTGTCACATCTGGTGACAGAGGCAATGGCTCTCTGAGACATCCAGTCTGCTTTAGCCGATGCTCCAAGAGAAAAGCTTGGTCACACATACACCCAAAAGTTTTCCAAAGGGTGACTTAGGAGTCTTCTGAATGGCTGGCTTTGGGATCTTTTAAGTCCTGAAGCAGTAGGAAGCTCCAGATGATTTCAAAATGCTTTCACGTGCCAGGACAAAGGAAAACCAAGCAAGACAGATATTAGTAGGTTGGCTAGTGCTGAACCATGTCACTCCACTGGGATCATTTGATCCACGTGTGGACTTTTTGTAAGAAATGTTTGTAATAAAATGTAATACGTGCAGTAGGCTTGGGTGGGAGTCAAGATTAACAGTTGCTTTCTTCTGGGCTTTCATTCCTTTCTTGCCTTCCCGTTGTCCGGCATCTTATGACAATCATAAACAGAGTATTTATTAAAAACTTTGCTGGCAGCTTTCTCTTTCTGCCATGTCCTGGAGAAGGTCTGGAAAGGCAGAGACAGCTCCACCAGCTCTTCCTCATCTAAGGTCAGCTACAGCTTCCTTCGTTCCTGCTCTGAAAGTTCTGCTGGAAAGCAGGGAGCCTTTACAGCTCAGCGTGTTTGACAGGTGTTTGTAGGCTCACTGCTGATGGGGTAAAGTACAAATAATTCTTCTGTTCCCGTTTGCATAGCACCAGTGTTTCAGTGCACACCAGGGCACCCCGCCCGCATCCTCTGTGCAGGGGAGAGGCAGAGGGACTGGAGAGCCCAGGGAAGAGCCACTGGGAGCACTGGGGGGGAGAGCTGAGGGGTGGCTTTGCTCTCCCTGCAGGATGAGGTGGAGAGGGCTGAAACCCAGGGGCCCTGCAGGGGCAGGAGGCTGCAGGAGTGACAGGGGAACTGGCTGCACCTTGGGATGGGATCTGTCCTGTGAGACTGGCCCAGGCCTGGGACAGGACCCAGGACACAGACAGGTGGTGGGAGCTCTGTCCTTGGAGGCCTTCGAAATCCAACAGCAAGGCCACACTCCAGACATGTCAGAGACAGAGCTCCTAACACCTATGGAAGCTGCTAACCCCCTCTTCTTCCATGGCTCCTGTTTCAGCCTGAAAAATCAGGAATAGTGCAGGAGGGACAAACCAGCAAGGCAGTGACAGACTGGGAAGAGGAGTCATTTCCTGGCAGCACAGGGGGATTGACAAAGTCTAGATCAGAACCCATAAAATTAGATTGTTTGGAATAGTTTTTACACTAAATATTATTGTTCCTTAAGTCTAACTAACTGCAGGGTGACATAATTAAATTAATTTTTGCTGGAGATAGGATCTCTGTTACTGATTCTCAGAGAGAGTTGATTTTACTTTGAAATTTCAGCTTCTTACTTTGTTACTTGCCTATGCCAAAACTATTCTTACAGATTTGTGTAGAGATTTGCCAGATTTAAACAGAGCCCTGTTATTTTAGCTGAGCAAGTTCTTTACAAGCTTACTGTCAGTAACAGAATTATTTTTTCTCCAATTACTGAGTTCATATTTTTACATCAAGGTAGCATATATCTGCTCTTTCTTCAAAAATGTAGCTTACTGCTGACAGACAAACTAAAATTCCTCAGCTCATTTATGAACTCCTTCAGTTCATTTCTGAATAATTGAACTGGAAATTTTTGGTTTTATTTTTTTTTTTCAATTCAATTCAATTCCCTTTTAATTAATACAGGACTTTAGGAGATGGTGAGCTTCATTGGGACTAATGCCAAGTTTGAGTCCTTTCTGCAGTGTTCTCTCTGAACTGGATCACTCCCTATTGCCAATTTTGAATGCTCTCCTTCAAGGCTTGTCCACTGCAGTAGGTTAGAAGCCACCTGGGCTCACCTGGAGGATGCCCTTACTGGCTGTAGGCTACCAAACCTTGCTGCTCCACCTGACAATCTCTCACAGTGCTTTTGGGGGTTCTTTGGCACTTGCAGGCTGATGTGCATGTTCTTACCTCTCATGCTCCTCTTCTTCATCAACAGGAGCAACTCTTAGTACTGGAATCAAATGTGACACCAGGAGCTGATAGCCAGCCCTGCGGGTAGGACACAAACAAAGATCCCAAATGGCACCATGACATCCAGCTCACATTCCTTGGGGCTCATTTTTTCCTTCTGGCATCCCTCCCCTGTTAGTAGAACCTGGACATTTAAATGAAAGTCCCTGCTCAAAACCCAGGCGCCCCAGAATTACAGATCAACAACTAAAAGGTAATTTGTGCAATTTGGATTCAGGCTCTTCCAGGCCTGCATTCCGACACTGAAGGTTTGATCACACCCTTGGCCACTGCTCTCTGTATTTGACTGCTTTATAAGAGTCCTTGTGTGCCTCTTGGAAATAAATCTGCCCAGTTTTGAAATTCTGAAGCAATATTATTTCATCTCTTGCCAAGAGTGGATTGGAAAATGATAAGTCTTTCAGGCTACATAAGAGATATTTTGGGAGTTTTATCTTACTTCTTCCATGACATTTTTATTCCTTCCATATGAAACACACATATATGTATGTTAAAAGCACCTTTTTGTGTTGAAGTAGACTGGGGAGAAAGAAGCTATTTTGCTAAGTGACATTTCTAAATATTTTGGAAATCATAGCTTGCTTTACACATGCTCTTTTCCTTTTTTTTCCCCCCCTTTTTTTTTTTGGCCAATTCCCCCAATGAGTTGACCAAAATGAAAATTGCCATTTTTATCTGAGTGGATTTTCTGGATTTTCTGGGTAAAATACAATTGAAAATAAATATTTCTGTATGGGCTAGCCATGAAATCCTAGTTGTATCTCATTTCCACTCCCCCACCTCCTCCTGGCACTGCAAGCTCACACATTCCCTGTGGCTAGAGCCAGGAATGATCAATTGCAATTAATCTGGGCAGAAAACAAAGGGCTTGAGTTTTGATGTGACTTCCTTGTGCTCTGCTGGGCAGCAGCTCCTATGGCTGTGAGTGCTCTGGGGTACCACCATCTTCCCAGATCAACATTTTGGCTCCTCTCCCTGCTTGTCTCCTGCTCCCCAGCCCCAGGTAGACTCATTGATGATGTCTGTGAAGGGAATTATCTGTCCTGATTTGGGCTGAACAAGCTACAGGCAAGGATGGTGGGGCTTGGCTTTATTTTTGAACCTCTTCCATGGGCTTAAACCCCCAATTCCTGCAGGCCTGCTCCCAGCTCAGCCCACTTGAGCAGGTGCATGGAACTGCCAGGCCAAAGTCACCTCTGTGTCCCTCCTTGCCACAGGTGTGATCCCACACAATAATGTCTGCACTGTCTGCGGGTGCCTGAGGGTGACAGAGGCTTCCAAAGACCTTCCACCCAGTTTGAGGTTTTTGAACTTCATCTAAATGGAGGGGATTGTAGGAAACTGAAGTTGCGACATAGCTGCTTGTTAATAGAAGTTGTTTGGTTCTTTGTTGTTTTTTTTTTTTTTTTAGGAAGTGAAAGGTTTGCACTCCAAAGAATGTCAATATTTTTTTTTGCAGGTCAGCAGCACCATTCCCAGCTTGGCATCCACTCTGGGGGTACCTGCACTCCAAGCATTTTGCACCAACACTCCCACGGTGTGTGAGGAAGGGCACTGCTGAGGCTGGGTGCTCAGAGCAGCCCTCACTGCTCTCCCTGGGGCAGAAAGCTGGGCCAGCAGCACACCAGGAGCTGCAGGTTAGTGAGGAGCAGGGGGAGATATTTCTGTAGCAGCTCTGGTGAACAGATCCTGCTGCACCATCCCCACTTCTCCTATCCGTGGGATCCCACACACACATGTGCAGCTGGGGGTGAAAACCTGATCAGCTGCTGGTACCCAGGAACCCAGGATCTTCCCCAGCAAGGGGCTGCAGCTCCAGCCATCCACCCTGGAAAGGCATTCCCCAAAGGGAATCCCTGTCCTTTCCCTCCTGGCACTTCCCTCTCTGGCTCCTGGCCAGGCCACCTGCGTTTGAAACTCCGTGGGACTTTGCTTGGATTTCTGTGTTATTAATCCTCCCCAGAAGAAATCCAGGCCTTTTTGGACCTCTTCCCTGTTTGCTAGGACAGCTGCCAGGGCTGTGCTGCTGCTTCATGTCAGCACAGGAGGCACTGCAAAGCCCATGTATTTCCAGAGGGCAAGGGGAACTCTGTTTTTACTGGTCAAGGCTGCAATCTGATGCTCTCTGCTGTGCTTGCCAGGCACTGGGATGCCTTCTTGGCCTAAACACTGAACAAAGCAGGTTGGAATCGAATCATCTGTCTAGGGAACTGGTGATCCTGATAAAAACACACTTCTGTGCTCCTGGTGTGTCCTAGCTGTCCTCACAAAACTGTCAGGCAAGGCACACAGGCTGTAACACCACTGTTACCTGCTTGGGTTATAATCCATATTCAGTGGAGCCACAATTTAACACTTGATGACACAGGATCAGTGCTCCCAAGGAGTGTTGTATACAAATGTGCGTGCAGGAGGGGATGCAGCAGGAGATGAAGTGTTGAACAATTCTGTCCAGTAGCTGAGGGCCATTCTGCACCACTCCTGGCCAGTGCAGACCCAGCAGTGCCTGGCTGGAAGCAGGCAGGTGTGTGGCTCACCAGGCCTTGAAGCAGTTTAAGCAAGCTGCAGCAGTGAAAGTGCTGCATTCACATGCTGATGGATATCTATTTCATTGGGTCTTTAACCATGTCTTGTGGCAAGATCACAGTTTCTCATGGGTTTCAAGTAGGGAGGAAATTCCAGTTTCCAGCAGAGAAGAATGAAGCAAATTCATGTAATCACATGTTCACCTTAAACATAACAAGCACCAGGAAAGAAGTCTCCTTCAGCTGGTCCTCAGAGGCCACATTTCAAATAGAAGTATTCCCTGCAGAGGGAGAAAACAAATAAGGTTTTTGGGCTAGATAACCTACTCCAGGCCAGGAGTGGTGGGTGCTCAACACTGAACTGCTGCCATTCACCATCTCATGCTTGAGCAGTCAGAACCTGGCCTTAAGTCACCTTATTCCATCTATTTTAGGCTAGGGGGACTCAGTGCACTGAAGGAGAACCATCCTGGCTGGTGATGGCAGCAAGGTAGGTGTATTCTTTACCAACAAGGTAGATTTTATCCAGCTCTGCAGATTCCTGCAGCTTGGGTAAAAGAATTCGGAGTCTGGGAGCTGGGCAGGGAAGCACAGAGGAACAAGAACTTGTGGCATGGGGTTAGCAGCACCGTCTGCAAGAGTGTTCTACAGGAGCAAGAAATCACGTTTCAGTGACAGAGCTTTGCTTTTCTTGCAAAATGCACATACTATTGGCAGGAGGCAAAGAACGAGCAGGGGTGGGTCAGATTCCTACTCCAGCTCCAGAGCGTTCCTCCCGGGAGATGCTGAAAGGCCCACGAGTGCATTACTGGATGCTTCTTTTCCTTGTTTATGTGGTAGAAACATCTGAAAATAATTTGTGCCTGTTAAGCTTTGCGGACAGTCAGGGTTCTGCGTGCGATTTGGTTTCTACCTCAGCCAGGACTAGCTGGGGCTGCTCTGCATTTGCTCATTAGCTAATGAGACATGATATCGTTAGCAGGGCTCTCTGGGGGCTGCCTTCGACGTGTGGCTGCCGTGGGCACGCGCAGGGCTGGGTGCGGTACCGATGAGCTCAGCTCGGCTGGATCACGCAGGTCGGCAGGGAAGATGCAGTAAGATGGGAAAGGAACATCATCCCCCCAGTTATTACTAACATTGAAAGCATCTGGAGCTGTGGGCTGGGGACCTGCTCAAGAGGGATGTGCACCCTGCAGGCCTCGCTGGAACTCCAGCAAAGCTCTGCGTGAGCAATACATGCTGACTGATGCTCCTTGGAGGATGGATGAAGAAATCTTCTGCAGCAATCCCAGGACAGAGGAGAGGATGGCTGAGCAATCGAGGTGGGAGGATGCCTTCCAGAAGGGGAAAATGTTTAAACTGGGAGGAAAGAAAGAGCTTAGAGGAGGGATGATACGCTAACCACGTGGCTGGAAGAGGAGGTGTGAAGACTTGATGGGAAACACAGCACTAAGTGTTGTGGGGAATGGGGCGAGGAGAAGGTAAAGTACAGTGAAAGAGCCAGAAAGAGTGAGGGGACTGGGAGCACCGCAGCCCAGGAGGGAGGCTTAGAGGGGAAGGCTCCGGTGGGGGGCAGCGGGGCCAGTGCTTGGCAGCTCAGCGGTGCCCAGCCAAGGGGACTCTCGGCACGGGAATCGCCGCAGCTCCCCGCGGGCACGGCAGCGTTCCCAGCACCCGCGGGGCCGATGCTAACGGGAGCCGGCGCTCAACCCCGCCACTCCAGCCCAGCTAAAGGGCTAAAGGGCGCTGGGGCTAAAGGGCGCTGCCCACCGCCGAGGCAGCGGGGAAGGCGGGGGCTGCGGGCGGGCCGGTGGCTTCCGCCCGGCGCGGCGCATTCCTACCCCGTGAGTCAGGGCGGCGCGGCGGGATGCGGCGTCCCGCGGCCCCGGGCGCTGGCAGCTCCCCGCCGGGACTCTCAGCGCCGAGCACCGCTCGGCTCCCGGCTGCTATTTGCATGCCGAGGCTGTGAATGGCGTGCCCGCCCGGCCGGCCCCTGGCACGGGGGAGGAGTCTCCGCGCCCTCCGCGGGCCGAGCTCGGCGGCGCCGGTCCCTTAAGCCGTGCTGGGGGGCGGCTGGAGCCGAGCGGCCGCTGCGCTTCGCCCGCCGGCACGGTGAGTGCGGGGCCGGGGGGACGAGGGGGGGCTGGCCGGGAGAGGCATCCCGCCAGGGCCGTTCCCTGCCCCGCTGAGGCACCGGGACCGCACCGCTCAGCCGGGCAGGGAGCGGCCCTCGGCGGCCCGCGGGGTAAGAGCGTCGCCGGAGGCAGGTGCCGCCCCCGACCCCCGTGTTTGGATGTTGGGAGCTTGGCGATCTCAGTGCTTTCGGCTGTAGGTGGAGGTGCGCGTTCACGGCTTGTTTCAGCTGATCCGAGTCCGCCCCATCTCCACGCTTTCCCACCCGTCCCTCCTCCGATGCTGGCACCCGCGCTTTGGCAGCGACTTTGGGAGATGATCTGGTGGAAAATATATGGCTTTTTACATGTAAAGGTTAGTTTTGCTGCCGGATCGAGTCCCTGAACTGAGTTCTCACACTGTGCACTGCTGGCACGAAGTAAGGGGATCACGGCAGCCTGACGCGAGCAAGACCAAAGCTTTTGCAGGATTGCACCCTCAGTGCCAAGTCCTTTTGGGCTCTTCAGCGAGGAAGCCCATCCTGCCACACACATCCCTGCAGTGCCAAAGTGCCCCATGTGTATATTTTGCCGAGTGTTTTTCTCCAGTTTAACTCAGGAGAGGTGAGTGGCAGCACTGATGAGTTTTGTCTGGTGCTCGTCCTAGTGCCCGACTCGGTTCTGTGGCTGCTGCATCTCTTGCAGGTTGGCTTCGTGGCAGGGTGCGCGGTGCTGGTCAGGGATGTCTCCAAGCCGGGTCTTGGAGCAAGCAGGAAGTTGTTTCCTTTCTTCCTGTTTTTGTCCCCATGCCTGCTAATTTCCTCTGGGAAAGAAAGTGCATTCTGCAGTAAAGGGAAAAAATAGTCACACGTAACGGGAAGGGACAGGGCAGCAAAGCTTCTGAATGAAGCATGGGACAAGGAAGGAGCACAGGGTGTTAACTGAAGTAACGCTGATAGGGCAGCAAGGACAAATAGCTGCCTGTGGGCTGTGACCACGGGGATAAAAACGGCCCACTTGGGACAAGCTGGGGAGCAGACCCTTGGAAGAATTGCATTTCCACTCCAGTGTATGGAAGGATGTTGCTCTCCAGCTGTGCCATCGCAGTGGTGCAGGTTTGCAGGAGGAGGTGATAACTCGTGCTAGATTAGTTGATATAGTTGGAAGAAAGAGGTGAACTTTAGATACTTCCTTTAAGCTTTGATTGTTAAATGGACTTTATGAAAGGGCTTGTCTGCCTTTTTTTTTTAACCCTCGGTTGCTCTAATAACAGCTATCATCTCTCCCTCCTGCTGCATCCCTCATGTCCTTAAATCCTCATGGCTGCTGCTGCTCAGCCCAGGTGTTCCCTGTGTGTGTGCAGGCTCTTGGGGAGCCTGTGCCATTTCTAAGCTGGGATACTGCCAGCTTTCCAGGAGGTGCTGTGCATTTGGAGCAGGTCCCCAGCTTTGTCCTGGTCTCTGTGCTCATTTGTCCTGAGCCCCCAGGAAGGCAGCAGCTCTGGCATGTGGACGTGTGTCCGTGCTGTTCCTGCTTCTGTGTGTTCCCATGAAAGGAGGTTGATGCTGTGCAGTGTAAAAGCAACTCCCACAAAACTAGTTCTGCTCTGGGACTTCCCATGACAGGCTTTTTTTTTTTTTTT
>VXAX01002807.1:368503-404034 GCA_013399835.1 Leptocoma aspasia
TTTTTTTTAAGCAATCCACTTGCAGGAGATCTGCCTACAAACTGGCTTTTCAGGTTCTGGGGAAAACCATGGGCTGGCACTGGTCTCAGGAATGTCTTGCTCTGTGCTGGGTAGGCTTCAGCCAGGGAGATGAGCTTTGAGTGTAGAGAGTGCTGCTGGCCTGCAGAGCACAGCAGACACCTCTTCTCCCACAAGCTTGTCCTCTCTCTGTCTTGGTACTGAGACCGTGTGGCCCTGATGTGTCACCTCAGGCAGGAATTATGTCCCTCAGAGAGGGCCAGCACCTCGTCACTGGGCTTGGCAGACTGCTCGTTTCACTTTCGTGGCAGGGACTGCGAGGAGGCTGCAGCTGCGTGAGGTCGCCAGGCAGGAATAGGAATTCCTTTTGGGGTCATCAGTCCTGTTCCTCTGGAATCCAGCCCCGGAAAGTAGCCAACAAGTCCCAACATGTTCCCTTGAAAGAGGCAGGGTCTGCTGAATGTGGCATGATAGGACAGTTTATTCTGGGCACAGAGCCCTCATGCTCAGATATAATTAGTAAAGGTTTGAGTCTCTTCAGTGTGTTGGATCTCTCTACAGTGCAAACAGCCTGGTTAGTGCTGAAGGCCTGTGATGGGCAACATGACCAGGATTACTGGCTTGTTTTCCTCTTCCATGCAGTGCATCCAGCAAAAAGTTGAGCAGAGTTTGTGCTGTGTGAACCCCATGTAGCTGGGGATGTGCCTGCCAGGCAGGACTGGCTGTGAGCTGAAGATCCTGACATTTCTGTATCTGTCACTCTACAGCTTTTGTCCAGCAGACCAGTCTTTTGATAAGATTCTTCCCTTGTGGTTGCTGCCTTTCTTCCATAGCTATCTCTGGAGGATTTGGCACCCCGTGGAGACCATGCACCTTTCTCAGAGGTTCCAGCATTAATTGTGACCTGACATGACACTTCTATTAATTGCTGTTCCTGCAGCCACCAGCCTGTTGCCTGTATATGACACATTTCAGAAGAAATACTTAAACCTCAAGGATGGATTCCTTCCTTAACATTTTCCTTGAGCTCACATGTGGATTAGTTTCCTTTCTTTTCAGCTGAAGAGGTGCTGGACTCCAAGTTTAACATTTATCATCATCTAGTTAGAAGGAAAGGGACATGAACTGTGCAGATCTCAGACAGTTGCTGTGAGGTTGACTCCCAGCTGCTGGGTATGTACATGTTGGAGTTTTAAGGAACCCACGGAATGCATATGTTGCCTGCCTGCTCAGGGAGCTGTATTGCATCCTCTCTGCTGTGTGACAATATCTCAGTGTGTGCTGTGGATGCTGCATTCTGAATTTTATGGGATTTGTGTCTGGGTTGTAGGTAAAACATGCCAATGCTGCTGGAAGGTAGGATGAAGATGGTTTCTTTCTACAGAATGGGAGAAGCCCTGGTGTCAAGGGTTGTGAAGGTAGTTCTCTCCAAGGTGGTAGGCTTTTATTTAGCTTTGTGGTTGGTTGTTTTGTTTTGTTTTCTTTTTGTTTGTTTATTTTTTGCCTTGTTCAGAACTAGTGGACCTGAACGGGCATCAGGTTGCTTACTCTACTAATGCTCAATAACATGTAAAAGGGACAGTCTTAGCCCTGCAGCTCTTGGTCCCAAGAGATTAGGCAGGCAACAGGCAAGATTTAACCTTGGAAGGAAATGGATCTGTTTGGCAGCATTTCCCATGGTCATGCTGGCAGCTCTGTTTCCATGTCCTTGAAGAACCCCAAGCTAATTTGGTGTGTGAGGTATGCTCAGACCGTCCAGGCCTGCTTGCATGGAGTCATGGAGACCCTCCCTGCAGTGCACCCTGAGGTGGGCAGGGCTTGCCTGCCAACCTCTCTGTTTCCACAGGAAGAATGTCTGTGCCACTGGGAAGTGAGGTTTCCACAGGGAGAAGTGGAAATTCCGTCTGAGCTGAGATTGCCTATTGTCATATCCTTGCTAGTTGCACTTCAGGGATTTCCGACTGTTTGCTGCTTTTTTTGGTCCTATTCATCTTGCTGCTGTCCAGGACCAGTTAAAGCTTCAGATGACACCTCTCATCCTTGTTTTAGTCCATGCTGCTGTAGTAATGAGAAGGTGTTTTTTTTTTTAATGTGTGTTGGGATGATGCGACAAAGAGCAAATTAGCAGCTGAGTTTTTGACCAAATCATCCAAACTATGGTCAAATTCTTTTGAGTAACAGTGTTTCCCACTGGGTGAAGACAGAGAGCTTATTCTTCACATTTACCTCAGCTGTCAAATCTCCTAAAGCTGTAAGAGTGCATGTTTCATTGCTTGTGTGCTCTGCTGCTGCACAGACAGCAAATGTCAGATTGACATAGGGCTTGTTTTTGCTGTAATTTCCTTTGGATGCACTCTTCAACTATCTAGGTAAACAATTTATTTCAAATATAATTACAGCTCCTTTTTGCCTACCAAAGAAATGTTGGAACTGTGGTGATACAGACCTGAGCAGCGGATATGTTCTTAAATTCTGGGGCCTTCAGCAACAAACAGACCTTGCCTTAGTAATCAGAGCATCTCTAAAGCACAGTGTTTATTAAAGGAAATGTAATTTCTTCTCAGTGAAGTCTGAGGTATCATTGCACAATACTTCCCTGGCACGGTAGAGCCTTCCCGGGGGGAGAAGAGATAGCAGGCCATGCCTGATCTTGCCTTTTCTGGAAAGCTTACCTTTGCCACCTCCTCCCCTTCCTGTTTCCACTCTGCTCAGAGCCAGCCCTTGCTCTGCTGGTCAGCAGCAATCCCTGCTTTGAAGGTTTCCTTTCCTTTAAAAAGGAACAATCCCTATGAGGTCATCCTGAAACTGCACAGGACGCTGCATTTACAGTCCTTCAGGTCTGGCACTTACTTGGCTTTGGCTCAGTGAAAGTTAGAACTGCTTGGATTTTAAAATCTGGAGGGCTCAGCCGGCTGGGTTGGCAAATGCAGCTTCTGTATTTCGGGAGTCGCTGCCCTGTAGCAATCAGCACACTGGAAATTTGTTACTCTGTTGCTTAAATTGAAAGCCTTAAAGTGAACTGTAGAAAACTCTGAGTTGTTCTGCCAAAAAGTTTGAGTGTACCTTCCTTTTCCCTGCCTATTCTGGGACTATAATTTCAGGGAGAACAGTGAGCAAGAATGTGCCATTCACTCAGACTGAAGAAGTGTGATTCACTTAGAATTTTAATTTTTTTTTTCTTTTGCTAAACCAAGCTAGAATTATAATTATTTCTATTTGCATTATGAATGAGTTGTTGCACTGGGCACATGATGAATGTGCAGAGGTGTGCACACACCTGCAGAGCAAGACAAGCTCTTCCTGCAGCTATTTCCAGTTGGACACAGCAGGAGATGGTGTGTGCCTGGCTATCAAGCATGAGCCAGGGGAGGAATCAGAGCACCAGAGTGGCTCTCCTGTGTCCTTGGCTACATCAGCTAATGGTGAGCAACAGCAGCCAAACCAGCTCTGCTCTGAATTCTTGGCTGTTTAATTGGTCCTTTGAAGGATCTCCCCCAGGCCTCAGCTGCTGTGGGCATTTTTTATTCTTTCACTTGTACCCAGGTGAGCAGAACTCTGGTGGTGCTGGAGAAAGCAGGTGTGTGATGGGGAGTGAGGATGCTCTGAGTTTCAAAGGAACACACCAAGAAAGCTGTTCTGAATGGCTCTGTGGCTTCCATCCTTCCTGAATATAAAGTCTGTCTTCTGGTGGCTGCAGGGTTTGTTATTGTTATTTCCTCTAAGATTTTTTTAGGTTGCTATTCAGTGTGGTTTTATGTAACTTTCCATAGGAAATGTTGTCATTTGTGGCAGTTTTGATCTCTTTTGCCATTGAAACGTTTTTATTTAGCACAACAAACAGTGATTCTTAGCTGCTTTTAGTACCCAGAGTCTTTGCTGTAGAGGGTGAGTAGCTTTTGGTCTAACATAATTTTTGGTTTGGCCTATTGTGATTTTTTTTAAGGGAGGTTGCTTTTCCATCAGTTGTTTATTGATACTGTATTTTCTAAAGGAACAATGTTGTGATCACTAAGACACATTACCAAGAAAATTGCTCTTGAGGTAGGTGCACAGGCAGCAGTTGTTCCAAAATCAGCCAGAGCCAGTGCTTGCTTCTGTTCTGAGTGTCATCCCAGCACTGTGTTCTCAGCTTGCCTTGTGTCCTGAACCCTCACAGTACTTGTGATGAGTAGGAGAGCTGGTAGAAAAAACTCCAAAATGCAGAATTTCAATGAAAATAATACCTTTCTTGGGTTTGTTTTTTGTTTCCTGATGTGGGGTCGTGGCTGCACTGACGAAAGCCTTTTTGTGACTCTCACCTTGCTGTATAATTGAGGCAGTGGCTGTGCCCATGGTACTTGTGGGTCAGCCAGAACTTAACCAGGCATCTCTTTTACTAGTAATGGGGATAAATCTGAAACAGGGTCCTCTGAAGTCCCATTGAATCGTTTACATGTGTTAAATGTGCACTGAAATAGTGTCTGTGATCACTCTTTCCTGAAGAAGGTGCAGACCCATGCAGAGCACTGAGACAACTGTGCTTTGAGGCTGCTGGGGACCCAAAGGGCTCTGCTGGCTCAGCCCAGGCACCACTGAGCCAACAGGCAGCTGTGGTTACCTTCAACCATGGTGCAGGGGCAAGGCTTGCATCGATGATCCTTCCTCTGGTAGCTGGTAATGGATCTCTTGGTGGAAACAGCTCCTTTGGAGGAGCAGGCAGTGCTCTGCTGGCTTCCTTCAGGAATGGGAATGCTGCTCAGAGCTTGGTGTGCCATCACTGGAGCTGTTGGCAAGTATCTCATCATGCTGTGCCCTGATGGAGCTTGTAAGTGACAGGCTGTGACCAGACTTTAGGATGTGGCTGCTGGAAATGTGGCTGTTGGATGTGGTGGCAAAGCCGCAGGGTGTGTTCACAGAGAAACATCAACAGGGTGAAGATGCCAAAGTGCTCCAGAAGGTTTTCCACTGCTCCCCCCTCGTTGTTGGCTGGTTTATGTGCAGGCTGTTGCCCTTGCTGGTGTCTCAGTAGGTTGTAGATGGCTCTGGGCTGGGTTTGCTCTGGAAGGTGGAGTTGGAGATCGCTCATTGCCCGGGTCCTGCGTGGGCCCTGGGTGTGCGTGGCTGGTGCTGCAGACCTGCCTCTGTCATCTGGGCCACACGTGCTGAGGAGCTGGAAGAGACCCCTCTGCCCAGCCTGCTCTGCTTGGCTCCTTTCCACCTACTTCCTTGGGGTGCTCCAGGGTGAGCAGGGGAAGCTCTTCCCTTGGGAGCCCCTCTGTGGAAGCCGCCCGAGTGTGAGGCTTGGCTGTCAGCTCTGGAGAAATCTGTGGATGGTTTGGGTGTTTTCCCATCTAATGACCCCACCAAAAATTCACTCTGCCTCTGGTGATACAGCAGTGTTTTATTTCTTTTGCACTCAACACCTGCACTGAGGGTGCTTCTCAGAAGATTATTTAGAGATGCTGAACTCACCACCTCCCTGGGATAATTGTTGGCTTCCCACAGTGCTACAAATCTGAGTTTTTGGCCATGTTTTCAACAATCACTTCAAAATATACTGCCTAGAGAAGCAGTCCAGTCATCTGGCTCCAGCTGCTCTGTTTGCTCCTGCTTCTTCCCCTTTCCTTCTGCTGGCACAAGTGTTTGTGGAGCCATGTGGGAAGGAGCTGGGGCTGGAATGAGCCATTTTCTCTGCTGAGCTCATGTGGGTCGGTTCCCAGTGTGGATCACCCAACAGCTGTGGGGTTGCTGGTGCCAGCAGGAGGAGAAGGGCAGCACACAGGGCTGGGTCACTGCTTCTTCTGTTGGCTTGCATCTCTTTCAAGTGTCTGAGACATCTTTTTAGCTTGAATTTTGAGCATTGGTTTCTGAGTTCTTGTTACTATTTTGCCCTTTGTCTGCTGCAACAAAAGGACCTTGAAGATCAGCCTGTTGCTTGTGAGTGTTTGCATGGTGCAGTTGGGGGTCATCTTTTAACCTGTATTTAAAGGGGTTCAACTACAGATCTGGGGACTAACAGAAACCGGAAGAGTTTTTGAGCTTCCTGTTTTTCCTCTCTCTTCTGTATGAGGGCACCACACCTTCAGGTCCCAGGTGAAGCTGCTTTGAAAGTTTTTAATGCTGGTGTTCAAGTAGTGATTTTTGTTTGATTTCCATCATAACCTTCATGTTTTTCTGAAAATCAAGAAAATCAGTTGCTCAAAGGGATATCAGGTCTTCTTTCTTGATCATGGGATTGGCTCACATACATTTAGACTTCACTGGTGGATGTTGTCATTACCTGTACTTAAAACCCTCTGTCTCTGTGTGCAGCTGAACCTTTTCCAAGTTTAGTGGGTCTCAGCTGAAGCTTTGCACTCCTGCTGTGCCCCTTTGAATACCATCCCTCTACAAGGCTTTTCGTGAAATACCAACCCAGTGTGGCTTCCTGTTTTCTGTCTAGGGGTCTGCCTGCTTCTTCCAAACCGGGCAGTTTTGGTTGGTATTTCTCAGCTAATTCAATTAAGTGGTTCGTGGTGAGATCCCCATTGGGGATGGAGTAGAGCAGTTTCACACAGGCAGGGGACAACAGCTCAGGGCTGAATTTGATGTCTCACCTGAGCTGCTGTCATGCTGAGCCATCACTGAAGAGGCTGGTCCTACCCTTCCTCTTGAGGTTGCACAGGGCTTATCTGAAATTGTCTGAGCCTCTTCAGGATGCCAGATCAACAGGAAATAATTTACTAGGGTTAGTTTGTGCTGGTAAAACACCTTGTAGTGGCTCAGTGGAGGAAGGCAAGCCTGCTCCCTGGGCAGCAGCTAGCTGGCAGATGGGTTTGCTTGTGAGCAGAAGCCAGATCCCTGAGGAACTGTTGCCTGTGTGATTTGGTGCAGGCTCTTGGAAGCAGCATCAGCCTCCACCAGCACTCAGGCAGAGCTTGTGCATGGCAGAGAGCAGTGAGAGGGACAGTGGGGTGTGTGTGGGAATGGCAGTGCTGCCAGCTCCCTGCAGGGCAGGGCTCAGAGGGCAGTGTGTCTGCACAGCTGTGCCAGGCTTGTGCTCAGAGCTGCTTGGACTGCTCAGACCCAGCTTCTGCTGTGGCAGCCTGTGGGTCTGCAAAGCCTTACAGCGTTTCCCAGCTCAGCAGCCAGCGTTGGGAAAGCAGGACAGGACCCTGGGCAGTGCTGATGGCTTTGTTTCATTTCTCAGGTATTTCCTTAGGGTGGGCAGTGGTGGTGGTGGTCTCAGCCAAAGTTTGGGTGTTGCTGTGCCCTTAACAGCTTTCCCTGAGAGTGCAGGGCCACAGGCCTGTCCCACCTCCCCTGTCCCTGCCTGCCCTCAGCCCCTCCATCTGGCCTGTTTCAAAGGGCTGGCTCACGCCTGGTGGTTGGGATATTGTTTGTAACTTCTTGGGTCTGATCCATGCTAGATGGTTTTATTGGCAGCCACGGGACTGAAACCCCACTGCTCCTCTTCTCCTTGGACTTCCTGACTATTCCCTGCTGTGATCCTCCTGGAGAGAGAGGCACAGCCAGGAGCTGTCTCCTCTGGCTCCCGTGGCTCGTGCTGTCTGGAGAACACAGTGAGGATCCCGGTTTCTTTGCTGTGCTCACCTGGATTCCTGTGCCTCAGCCAGAACAGCTGT
The DNA here is from genome assembly GCA_013399835.1 of Leptocoma aspasia. Classification (NCBI taxonomy): domain Eukaryota; kingdom Metazoa; phylum Chordata; class Aves; order Passeriformes; family Nectariniidae; genus Leptocoma; species Leptocoma aspasia. The sequence goes on from VXAX01002807.1 coordinate 376,126, forward strand.
GTGTAGACCCCTTCAGGTACATGGGGCTTGCCTGGGACTTTGTGTAGCAGGCACTGTAAATATGATTGTTGCAGTGATGGGGTTGGAAAAATGGAGGAAAACAGCTGGAGTCTGACCATGGAACGTGGAGATTGGATTGCAGCGGAATGACCCCGGTGTCTGTTACCTCCTGGGGGTGTCTGCCATGCACACACTGTGCTGGAGAGGAGCAGTGGTGTTGGAAAAAGCAGATGCTGTTTGTTTGTGTGGTAGTGTTGAATTAAGTTGGGGGTTTGTTTTGGTTTGTTTTTTGCTTGGAATGTTTCTTGGAGAAAAAAAAAGCCAGCTTTACTTCAAATGGGAATGCTGGTTAAATGGAGATTTTAGAAGAAAAGAAATCAACATGGGAATAGCTTCAGTTGTCTGTTTAAATGGAAGGATGGTCTTTCTTTGAAATGACTGTGTGAGCTTCTAAATGTATTTAGGATGCCTGTCAGTTTTAGGAACATGCTCAGGCTTCTGGGCAAAGCTTTTCCTTTGCTCTTTGGATCAGTAGATTTCACTAAGCAGCTTTCCTTGATCATGTGCCAACTTTGGTATTTAATGTGCTCTCCCCTTTCTTAGCCTGACCCACAGCACAGTGGATTTGCCCTTCATTCTGGTTCTGTGACCTTGCTTTGGCACAGACCATTGAAGATTAATTTCCCAGACTATCTGCTATTGATACGTTTTTCTTTTGTTTATTTTAATTGAAATAGACATTATTAATAATTTTTACTCTGCTACCAGCTGATCAGTTAGAAGAAGCTGGATTTGCAAATACCTCTCATTCAGCCTTGTATTTGCATATTCCTGAGTTTTGTGGTGAAACAGAGTCCAAACTAAGCAAGCACAAGCAAGAGGTCTGAAACAGCCCCTGTACAAGGACTGAGCTTCTGGATGTGGGTGTGGGAAGAGGGGATGGTAGGAAGAGCATGGAAGAGAGCTGTAGAGTCAGGACTTGCATGGAGAAAGAGAACAGGGAAAAGCTGATCACTGTTCTAGTCCAAGAACTACAGAGCAGCAAGTGAACCCAGGAAATGGCAGGTTTGCAGACGAGCTGGAGCAAGCTTGTCACACAGCACGTGTTTCAGCTCCGGAGCTTTGTCATGTGCAGTTATGAATACTAGAAGTTTGCTTGGATTAAAAGATGAGCTGAATGAATTCTGGAATAATAACCATTGGATGGATGTAGAGATGGATACAGAACTGTTACATGCAAAGACATTTCTGGCACAAGAAGCCTGTGAGTTATTCATTGCACGGGCCATGGCTCTGTCCTGGGAGACAGGACTGTGGAGTGATCCTGTACTCCTACCCCATGCCAGGCATGCTCAGCTGGAAATGAGGTACTGGCTTTAGAGGGACACTGAGCCTGACCCTGCATGGCTGTGCTCTGTGTGTTCCCATCCTGCTGCTGTTGGTGGCCTCTTGACAGTACTGAGAAATTGGGATTGATGGTATGGGACCATTCAAACAAAATATGTATCAATGCAGTCAACTTTGAAACAGAGCCCACTAGCCTGATGAAATACATGGACCTGGACCCTGAAACATTGACCCCTAAAAGTAAGCAAGGGGTCAGCATCAGACTCAGCAAGTGCTTTCACTGCAGTGCTGAGACAGAAATTAGCAGCACTTTGAGTGAGGGCCAGGTGTAATAAGGGGTGTTACCTGCCATGCAAAGGCTGTTGGACCATGTCACTGTACATCTGTGCACACAGCTGTGCACTGATGCTCATCTGGTCTATATATCTGTATATTCTGGAGCTGGATCCACATCCAACTCCAGAATATCCAGGCTCCCTGTTAACCCCCTGGAGACCTGTCTCTCATGACCATACCCCAGGCCTTTTTGTGCCTGGGGCAGAGGCAGTTGTCTGGCCTGTGCTGTGGCTGCTTATTCATACAGAATTCACAGTGCTTGCCCTGGCAAGGCCTGATCCAGTCTTAGTTGTTTGTAAGGTTTATTTTTGGCCACTCCAAGTGCACACAGGGAGTTGGGAATGCTGAACAGCTCTGCCCTCACCTCACTCTTTTACTGGGAAGTGAACCTGTTAATGAGTAAAGAAGGTTGAACTGTAGAGGGATTTGCTCCTACATATTCTGTTTGCAACCACCCTGGAAACTCACCTGGGGTTTAAATACTGCATGCCTTCAGACAATTATTGTATATGTGTTTTTATGCTTTGCTACTTAAAGAACTCTTTAACTGCTGGAGTGGGGAGAAAGCAGAGCAATCTGTTGCTCTGTCAGAACGTGAATTTTGTCTTGAGATCTTCACCTTGCCTAAAGTACAAAGTTGAGTCAACTTTGGGGGTAATTGTAAGGCTGCAGGCTTCACGCCAGTGTGTGCATGTCCTGTCCTCTTTGGCAGGTGTGTACACCCTGGAGATCCCATGTGCTCATCTGCAAGGGTGGCAAGGAAGCCAGTGAAGATACGTGGACATCACTGTCTGTGGTCTGTGGCAATTTAGGAGGGGAACCTCAAAACAGATTTAATTGGAAGTCTTTCACAGGGTTTCACATTATTGCAGCAACTTTCGGGCAATACAGGCGTGATTCATCCTCTGCCTTCCTGGCTTGGCCTCACTGATTGATAGAGCTGCAAATCCTACACCTTTGTATTCTTTACACCCAGAGCTCCTGCTCACAAAGGCAGCTCTGCAGGTAGACAGGAAGGATGTTGAGTGATGTTGGCTCAGTGGTAAGATGCTGGAAAAAGCAGAGTTGGTACTTCAGAGGCTCTGATTTTGCCCTTGAAGGCTCAGGAAGGAGCCTCTTGAGTTGTGTGAGATAGATTGTGTTTGGTCATGCCAGAGTGGTGGCTCTGTCTCTCTTGGCTGGTCTCTGATTAGGGCACCTCGAGGAGATGTCATGTTTGTGATCCTCAGGGTTAAATGCTGAAGCTCTTTGCTGGAGTGTTTCAGGTATGAGAAATCTGCTTTGCTTTCTGACCTCACCATGAAGACAAATTTGCAAGACCTTTCAGTAAATTGTGTCTCATAGCAGATTTACTCATACCAAGCACAGGCAGGAGTTCCCCTAATACTCTCACTGTTCTTATCTTATAGGAAGTTAGAACAGTTGTGTTTAGCCACCGCTGCAGCTCGGCGGGGAGGGAAGGAAGGATTTGTGTCCCTCTCATGCACAGCACTGCATCTGTGCAACAGGACTATGGTGCATGTATGAAGGGCATGTCTATACAGGCTAGATCATGAATTCCCAGACTTTTGGGGGCCTGTGGCATTTGCTGAAACCCAACCTTCATCCACCTACAGCTGAGTCCTCCCTTTCTGTCGTTCTGGCTCAGCTGAGCACAGCGCTCCTGGCAGCCGGCCCAGCTCGCGGGACTGAACCAGCAGCTGGCCTTCAGCTCCTTTTAGATGAGATTCTCTTCTAACACAATCCAGATCATCCCCCACTCTCATTTGTTCACCTATTTGCGCCCTGCCTGCCCCCTTGCCTTGTATTTTTTGCAATGGTGTGTGCAGTTCCCTTTCCAGAGGAGCTGCAGGGAGCTGTGGGAATACGGTGGAAATGCTCTGCAAGGCAGCACACGTTTCAGAGAACCAGTGCCTAATTTAGGTTGGGAGGTACCTGTGCAGGTTGACTGGCTCAGCCACTGCAAGGCTGGGATAATTCAGGCAGCTCAGGGCCTTGTTTTGTTGCGTGCCAGATGTCTCTGAGGGTGGAGATACCTCTGCCTCTGGTCCTGGCCTAGGACTTGGCCTCTCTCAAGAAAGAACCTTTACGTGTTAAACTCATTCTGCATTTAAAATAAATGGGCTGTGTTAACACTGTAAGAACACTAAGTTTTAGTTCCAGCAGAGTTTTTTTCCTACTCCCTGTTGAAGCATGTGTGTCTGCTGATTTAACTGGTTGCTTATTCCATTTGTCCACTGTGGTGAAGAGGCTGGGGCACTTGATTATTTTTGTCCCCTATGGCTAAGGGCCATAGGCCAGGCTAGGGCCATGCAAGGGGAGAGCCTGGAGGGAATGGAATCTGTTGTCCTATTCAGCACACATGCTTCCCACTGTTCACTTGAAGTTGTGTTTGTGATAGGAGAGGAAGAAATACAACCTTGTAGTGTAATTTAGGTTGGAAAGTACCTGTGGAGGTATCTGAGCTGATCTGCCTCCAGTGAAATCTGTTTTCTGAACTGTTTCTCTGAGTGTGCACAGTGAAGTGGGTGCTCTGCCAGCCTGAAAGACTTGTGTGGTCCCAAACAGGAGAGCAAAACTGCAGCAGAGTGGGCAAGATGACAGAGAGTCACTCTGCTCACTGCAGCGTTTTGATTATACAGCGGTTTTTATTTAAATACCATATCATTATTATTTATGTATGAAAACCACTCTTCGTTCAGGATTAGTGCCAGTTCTCTAATGCTCATGCTATGCTGGTATTGTTCTGTGCACTGTGTTGTGTTTCTAGAAAATCACTACATTTAAAAGAGATTAGAAACAGCCATGAGAAATGGCCACTTGTTAATTGCTAAGTGGTAGGTGGATTGGAAAGTGTGGTGCTTGGCTTTGGGTGGGCAAAAAAGGGTGTCTGTGAGTCACAAGCTGGTTTTAGAGGGAGGTCAGTGGCTTTTGATACTGCAGTTACTTAGCTGGTTGGTCTGGATCCAGATCTCATTAAGATTTAATTCATGGCTTGTTCTTAAGGGATCTGGATCTCACAGTAGTCTCAGCAAAAATCTTAATGGGAGGCGACTCAAACTTGTGACTGCAGTCTCTGGATCTGGCTCGAGGTTCTGTGTCCTCTGAGTGTCAGGTGCTGAATGACCAGTGTGGGCACAAGCTGTGACCCCTGAGCCCTCATGAGGCACTTTGGGAATTCATCCCACGTGCGGCTTGGGGCCCATCAGTCACAGCTGGGAGGAGAACTCTCTGCTCACCCTGCCAGCATGGGCTGTGAGGGATGAGCCAGATTTCCTCCTGACTCTGGTGTGTCCCCTCTCCTAGGCCTGAGGACAAACGTGGGACGATGTCGGAGGCGCGACACGACAGCACGAGCAGTTTACAGAGGAAGAAGCCACCATGGTTAAAACTGGACATCCCAGTGCCAGTGCCCATGTCCGTGCCAGAAGAGCCCCCCCAGCCTGTGCAGGTACAGGGGCAGGGGAGAAGGGAGGGTCTGTGGAGCTGGGGAGGGATGTGCTGGGAGCATCCCTGTGCCTGGGGTCCCCATCAGTCCTGGCTCAGGGAAAGGCAGCATGTGATGGCAGGTCGTGAGGCCACATAAGAAGGAGCAGAGCCTTTGAGTAAATTTATGAGCAGTAGTTAACTCCCCTTGAAGGGGATGTGGGAGGGATGAGGGTGGGTGGCTGATGTGCTCACATCAGTGGATGTGACTGTTTGGATGTAGACATTGTGAAAAGTGTCTTGGCTGGGATATGAGAGTGAGGTATTCAAGCAGGCATTTCTTAAGGGGACTGGAGGACTGAAGGTCTCCCAGAAAAACATGAGGGCCTGGAAGTGCTGGAGCTTGTGCTGAAATATGCAGAATATGAATCTGACTTATGAATAGCCAAGATAATGACAGACTTTCATCAGTAGCAGCAAAGAACAGTTACTGGCAACACAAAGCTGTTAGCAGCATGAGGAACATAAGAGGACCATGTGGGATGAGAAATACATAACATTGAGGAGTGCTGAAGTAGAGATGAGGTGATAGGTTAGTGGGAGCTGTGCAAAGCATGAGGGTAAAACACCCTTATTCATTCTGGGAATAGGGAGAATATCAGGAGTACCTGCTACAAGGAATTAAAAACTGCTGTAGGGGTGAGACCTGGGTATGAATGCTGGCTGCTTGTGTGGCCTTGCTGCAGGAACAGAGACTTTGTGCACCGAAGGCAGAGCCAGAGGGTTCTTGCTGCCCAGCTCCATGGGCGTGTACAGGGCCTGGGCTCAGTCACTTATGTGAAAAAGTTTAGTCATTAGAGAAATGGAGGGTTATACAGCTTCCCTGGAGGGGGCTGAGGACAAGCTTGTCTTAAGAAGGAACTTCTATTGCATTTGGCACAGCTGGAACTGTCCTCTTCAGCATTCTGTGATCCAGGGACTCAAATGCACTTCATTTACGTGACAGCTCCTGGCAGATAAACCTTGGTTCTGGTCTTCCCTTGGAAGGAGAGAGTTTGGGGGTCAGTCTTTAGGGATTAGAAGTGGAGTGCAGGGTTTTACCAGTGCAGGTTGAAACCTTCTGAATCAATTATTTAAGGCTTTGTTGGGTCTTCCCTTATCTGGGATCTTGAAATCCAGCTGGGCACCTGGAGGGACACTCTGTGCTTATGATGGAAGCTGGTGGAGGTGATGGTCTCTGGGGTCTCGTGTGCACAGCCCAGGCTGTCAGGATAAGAGTGCATTGTGTGCTCCTCTGACTTACAACCTGAGTATCTGTGCACTGCTTTTACATAAAAGATACCAAAACTGTTAATGTAAGTGGAAATCATTAGCTTTCTGGGCTAGAGAGGCTGAAGTAGTCTTGAGGCAGAGACAGTGTCTGACCAGAGGATCGATCAGAACTTCACTTGCCAGAGGGGCAGTCTGCTCGGCCTGCCCTGTACAAATGGGACGTGGTGTCTCTGCTGAGCTGATAAAAATGTAATCCAGAGCAGCCCTGGGGAGGCAGCTGTATGAGCTGAGAACAGCCTGGTGAGTTGTGTCACATTTGGTAGGTGACATTTAGCCAAGACATGTGAGTGGGCCCAGGCAATCAGGCTATGAACAAAGCCTTTCCTAGCTTGCTTAGGCTGCACCAGGCAGCAACTACAGACCCACCCACAGCTCTCACAGGCTTTTAGTGCAGGTCCAGTATTGTTGTGGTTTGTGTATTGACAGAGGACTCTTGACAATAATATCAGAAGGCCAAATATGATTTATTAACATGACTTCATAATACAAAGGATTTTGGTTATTCTCTCCCCAGCCCAGAGCATCCGAAGCTCCTGCCTCAAGCTCCTTCCAAGGAATCCCAGAATAGCTTACACAATCAGAGATAACTTTTCACCTCATAGGTTGAAAGAAAGAAAACTCCTATCTCTCATATCAGGAGACAGGCAGAGAAATCTAAATGTCTTTGAAACACAACTCAGAGATTTTGTTTATAAAAACTTCTACAGAGTAAAAAAACAGTAAAAAGATGCTTTCCCATGAGAAGAATTTTCTACAAGCCTGCATGCAGAAAAACGTATAATATGTTCTTACAACAGTCCAGAGCCACTTAAGAAGCAAATCCCACTGACTGTGCTTCTCTTGACCTCGCTGAGTGGTCTAGGAGAGTGTGATTTGGGTAGACAGCAGCCAGGAGGATGTGCTGCAGGAGCTCATGCAGTACATGTTGAATTGCTAGCATCCCCACTCGCAGAGCTGTGACTCCCTCCTGCTTGCCTCGGCAGGCGACGCGGCGCCAGGCGTTCCTGCGGAGCGTGAGCATGCCAGCCGACAACAGCCGCGTGCCGTCCCTGCCCCACGACCCCGCCAGGAGACCGGTGCTGCAGCGACAGACCTCCATCACCCAGACCATCAGGAGGTGAGGCACAGGGCTCCTGGGGCCTGCTGCAGTGCATTCTGCCATCCATGCCATCCTGGAGTTGTGCATTCCTGATTCTCTGCTCATCCCATTGCCTGTCACAGCAGGGTTAGGTTGACTCCATCGTTACCTCGTGGGGTTGTGGAAGGGTGGGTGCAGGTTGGTCCCCAACGTAGAAGCTCAGTGGTGCTGTATAGCCTGTCTGTAGTACATGAGGAGGCAAGTCCTGGGAGGAAGATGCTGGTGACCAGGGCAATGAATGGTGTTTGCCACTTACAGACAGATTTTAGCTGCCCCCATGCCCCAGTGGGGGCTGTTTCTCAGTAACAGGATGTGTCAGGCTCTGATGTTTAGCTGTGACTGTAGATGGGGTGTGTTGGATGTGCTTTGGTGCAGTGTCTGAGAGCACATGGTTGCTGAGGGAAGGCAGAAGCCCATTGGAGCAGTGCAGGGCTCTCAGCAGCTTGGCTCCTAGCACTGGCTCATTGGCAGGTCCTTGAGGTGGCTGTGAGGGTTGGTGGAGAGCAGGGAGAGGCTGCTCTGGTCCTATGTCCCCCTCCTACAAAGGGTTGTCATTAGGAGTCTCTAGAGACATGGCCACACAGAGTTGGCTGCTCTTTCCCTCACCGTGGCAGAGGCTTGTCCCAGTTTGCCCAGAGGGGGTGGCTCTCCCAGCTTCTCTCCTGAGATGACTTGATTCTATCTCTGGCAGTGTGTCAGGCTTGCCTGGATCCCAGGAGCATCCCTGGAGCTCCAGGGGTCAGGGGTACTTTCAGCCAGCCAGGCTTCGCCCACTCACAAAGGAGCAGCTTTCCAACTCTGGGAGATCTCCCACACACTGTTTTCCTTTGCCTCAGACGTTCCCCAGCTGCCTTGGTGCTGAAGCTCTCCTGCATCAGCCCACTCTGATCCTGCTTCTTGGGAGGTTGGGAGGGCTGAGCCCGTGAAACGGTGTCAGCTCTTTTCAGGGCTGTGGACAGCCTCTGGACCTGCTGGGGCTGTCCTTGCACACCTACACTGCCTCTTCCCTTGTCTCCCTGCTCTTGGTGTGTTTCTTGCCAGGACAGCTAGGCAAGAGCACGTTCAGGGTGAGGGGATATCCTGGGAGGGTGCTGTGGAGGCCCTGACAAGAAGCATTGGGTAAAAGGGCCAGGATGACCTGCTCCAAAAGTCCTCACATCATGCAGTTTGTATGTAGGGGAGTGAGGAACTGTGAACTGCTTCGGTGCTAGTGTGACAAATTTACTTTGGGAAGGACTTTACAAGGAGCAGAACTGCAGGAGATGCATACATTACACAATGCTAGCAATAAAAGCAGGAAATGAGTGGATCAGAAACAAGGCCAGGGAACTGGAAAGTACCAAGGCCTAAACCCCTGTTTTCCATTTAGCAGAGCTAGGGATGCAGTGGAGAATGCAGACCATACATCCCTAAATTGTGTTTTGGGATTTGTTTTGTGAGTCCAGGAAGGCTGACTGCCAAGTTTTCTGCTTAACACAGCCCTCAGAATGCACAGAAATGGAAACTGCAGCAGGACTCCATAAAATCTTCTCTGGAGGACACAGGTCAACTGTGAACATAAAGTCAGGCCTGTGTAGTCCAGAACAAGGCATGGGAGTGATTCATATGAAAGCATCTAACACCTTTTCCAGTCTCCCAGGGTGTCACCATGCAAGGCAGCAGATGTGGCACAGATAGACTTGTGCAGTAGGCAAGATCCTGTCGGGGCACCAGTCACCTGTCTCTAAGCAGGTCATACCTCGGCCTGCTGACACCTCCATGGTTTCACACTGGTGTCCAAAGCCAGCCGTGGAATCTGTAGCTGAGTGTCTGGGCTGAAGAAGGCAGGTCTTACAGGGGGAGCTGCGGGGGATGGCAGTACTCCTGGTACCTTTCAGAGCAATGTGAGACACATGTCACAGGTGCACCAAGAGGATTCAGCAGCCTCCAGGGTTCAAAGATGCTGCTGTGTGGCTTGAGCTTGGTTGTTTCTCTTAGGTCGTGCTCTCAGCTGGAGGCCACTGTCACATGCAGTGGGGCACAACTGCTGCCCATGGGGCTATGGAAGGAGATGCAGTGGCTGCTCCTCTCCACAGCCCTGGAGGTTCCTTCCCCTCAGCTCTCTTTTCTTTGCAGCAGGCAGGTTCGGTTTCAGAGGAGTCAGACCCTGCCCGCTCGTGGGCACCGGGGGGGCAGGAGCTCCCTGAGAAAGCGGCAGTCCCTGCCCCGATCGTTTTTCAGGTACTGCTAGCACTGAGTGTGAAACCCACCCCTGCATGTGTGTGCCAGGGCTGTTGTGAGCTGCACAGAGGCTGGCTGTTGCTGAGATCACATTGCCTTCCCAGGATTGTCCAAGAGGCCTACAGACAGGCACAGGGAGAAGGTTCATGTGTGCCTCTAACAAAAAACATTGTCACTCCTACTAAATGTGTAGGCAGCTGTCAATAAGTAGCATGGACTAACAAGCTGTCCACCCGCCAGCCTCACTCCCTCCTGCCTTTCCTAACAAGCTGTCAACCTCCTGGTGTTCACCATAGCTGGAATATCTCCCCAGGGCAGCCTTAGCCTAGCCTGCCTTTGCTGGCAGCAGTGCAGCATATGTTGGCCCCAAAGCCTTCTTGGGGCAGGAGGGGAAGGAGAGGAAGCAGCACCAAACAGACACTGTTGTGTTGGTCCAGAGGGGCTCAGAGCTGGTGAATGGAATACAGCATCCACTCTTTCCCTGTTGACATCATGGCTTTTTCTAATGCAAATGTGACTGTCTTCTTTTTGAGGTGGAGGTCTTTGTTTACTTTGCACCAAGGAGATGAGCCACTCCAGGAGTCCAGGGCACAACGGGCCCATTGACCATCACTCCAAATCTGGAGCTCAGGAAACTTTAAAATCAGACAGACGGTGTGACTTTGTGCATGGCAGGAACTGGACCTACTGCCCTGTATGCCTGTCCTGCCATCCTCACTGCTGCCTTTGGCCAGCTGCCAGTCTGGCACTGTGACCACCTTTGGGGCTGACTGTGTTTGGCCTTGGGCTTTCAGGGCTGCTTGGCTCATCCTGACAGAAGAGTGACAGCTGACTCTGATGTTGGTTGTTACAGTGCCCTGGGGACTCCGTAGGATGTGATGGAGTTCCCCAGCTGAACAGAGGCATTCAGTATCTTCCCAGGGTGCTCCAGAAGCCCTAAACTCTTTAGTGGACTATTTTGGCTGTGATCAGGGACTGGGACTGCTCTTCACCCTGGCCCTGGCCCAGTACTGGTCTCTGGCAGTTCGGAGTGTTCCTCACAGTGCCAACAGCTGTGCTGGTGCTTGTCCTTCCAGACTACTGTGAGCACAATTTTGGAGAGCTCTGAGACTGCTGGTGGTGCCATTCCTTAGCAGGCTCATATGGGCCCAAGTGACTCTCAGCCCCTCTCCCTTTGAGGCCCTGTGTATGGGCTTGTCACCCAAGGTCACCTTGCTGTTGAAATACTGGTTAGAGCAGTCTGTGGGGAGCCCTCTGAGTTGTCAGACTGTTCTGTGGTGTGTGTTGTGCCAGAGCAACTGGCAACTTGACCTCTGTGCTTTGGGCTTGGTGGGTCTGTCAGGGCAGGGGTTGGCCCTGGGCCTTTGCTTTGGATGGAGAGGAAGATTGCTTCAAGGAGATGTGGATCTGTGGGAGCAGAGAGGTGCCCCAAGGTTTTCACATAGCCCCATTTCCAAAGGCTGGCACGTTGACTTGCTGGTGGCATTTGGGTCAGTGAGGTCAGGTGAATTCCAGCAATTGCCCACATGACCTCTGAAGGGTCTGTTCTGTATCACTGTGAGAACAGGGAGGGCTGAGGAAAATGTGTGGTGGTTGCATATGGAAGGTTTTAGCCAGCAAGGCTGTGGATTTCAAACACACCTTTTGGCTGGTGGCAGAGCACCTTCACCTGTTGGTTGATGGGGTTTTTGCTTGGAAGGGTGCAAAACCACAGGACTGGTTTCCCATCTCCAGTGCACTGTCTCAGTTCCCCTGTGTGGCCTTATTCTAGATTGATCCCAGCCTTTACTCCAGTGTGTATTTTAATGCTCACTTTGTGATCTGTGAGGTCTTGCTTCTCAGCAGCTGGACATCCTGGCCCTGAGCAGGGGGCCTGAGGCCAGGGGTTTGGGTTTGGCTTGGAAAGACTTTCAGGTTTCAACACCTGGGCCAGTCAGCTGTAGGCTGAGACAGCTTGTCATCTCCTGAGGGTGGATTAGCCATGGTGGGAAATGCTTGGCAGGGCTGCCATGACCCCTGTAAGTTTAGGTGCCAGCTGTCCTGCAGGATTTGAAATAGGCTTTTAGTCTGACTTATCCTGATCCCTCCTTGCCTTCCTTGGGATTTTGCTTCTGATCCACTGCTCTTCTGTGGCAGCAGCCACTTGGCAGCAAACCTGCCTCGTGGCTGCAACCTTGTGCTCCTGCTTCTGCAACCATCAGCTTAGAGCTGTGTGTGTCTGCCTTTGCAGAGACCAGAACTGCAGCAAGTTTTGCTGTTAATGCCACCCTTGAGGAGGTTAGCAACCCTGCAGCATGAGATGGAGAAGTTAGGGAGTTTCTGGGAGTGTGGAGGGGAGGCTGGGAGAGAAGAGTGATTTCTGGTGGCTTTTGGGACAAGTTACAGGTACAGTCTCACAATGGGGACCTAGAGCTGGCCTGAAGATGGTAAGTGTTTGCACTAGATTGTTTTTAAAGTAAAAAATCACCTTTCACCAAGTTATTTTCTCAATTTCTGTACCATTTCTTTTCCTTTATTTTTAGAAAAACTCAGAACAAACTGTCCTTTACGCACAGTGAATATCTGCTGTCATTTTTATTCTGTCTTAAGAGACAGAATGTTGTTGATGGTCAAACATTTCTGGCCAGCATCTGTCAGGTTGCTAAAACCACCTGAGGACAAGCTGCAAGATGCTCCTGGGAAAGAGTTCTGTCTTTGAATTGGGGTGCAAGCGGCCACCAGGGCTTTGTCTTTTCACGTGCATAGTCCAGGCAAACATCCTCCTTCTTAGCACTTGTCTGCTGGCATCTTTCAGAGGCACAGCAGACTGGTTTGGGGTGAGCAAAGACAGCGATGCCACTCAGAAATGGCAGAGGAAGAGCCTCCGCCACTGCAGCCTGCGCTACGGGAAGCTCAAGCCTCAGGTCATCCGGGAGATGGACTTGCCCAGCCAGGACAATATTTCTCTGACAAGCACAGAGACCCCTCCTCCGCTCTACGTGGGCCCCTGCCAGCTGGGCATGCAGAAGGTGAGTAACCTGGGCCACAGGCAAGGCCATGGCTGAGTTCCCTGCTTGGTGCCTGCAGCTGTGACCTGTCTGCGGGCTGAGCTCTGCGCTCAGGCACTTCTCACCTCCCAGGTACAGTTTGGCAGCTCTCTCCAGCAGCCTCTCTCTGGTCTCGTTGGCTGAGACCCCTCAGCTGTGCTGGTGGCTCGGAGCCGTGTTTGTCATGCTGTGACTCTGGTGATCAGGGGTGTGCACCATGTCCAGGGGCTCTCAGCTCAGGCTTTCTGCTGCCGTTTTGCAAGGACAGAATTGTGTTGTACCCAGAGCAGCCACTATGTTGGACCTAAATGTACAGTAGCAGGGCTGGAATCACTGGGGACTGCCCCAAGCAGAATGCAGTCTGTAGCACAGCTGCTGTCCCCATTTTAGGACTTTGAAAAGTGTCTCTTGCATCAGTGGTGCTACACTCTGCTCATGGGTCCTCAGAAGTGGTTTTGAGTGCCTGCAAAGGGCACCTGGGTTTGGTGCTACGTCCTGCTCATTACCTTTAAGTGTGACCCAAGGGAGCAGGGCCCAGATGAGCACATCCAGTGAGCAGAACTAACCACAATATCCAGCTCTTCCCGCTGCTCTACTCAGCAACAGTAATTGTTGTGGTTGATGGCTGTGCTTTGGTGAGCACCACTGGGTGAGTGGGAAAACAATTCCTTCCAAAGCAGGTCAGTCTGTGAGCCGCAGCCTGGTGGCATCACTAAAGCAGAGGAGAATGTAGTACACTTTTCAATCGTATTTCACCTTGTTGTTCTCTTTTCTGTTAAATGTCTTGCACCTAATCTTTGGTCACAGGAGACTTAGAAATATTGTTGAGCTCTATGTGGGCTACATTAAATCAGAACGTGGTGTCAGTAGGTGTGAGCCCATTGAGCTTCCTGTTGAGTGTGCAACTGTGGATTAAAAAAGCTCGTAAAACCTTGGGATAAAGCATAGAGGTCTTATGGAAACCACAGCTGTGATGATGTAAGGACAGAGGCAAGGTTTGTAGCTGAAGGCAATATTTTCATTACGTTGGTTCGTATGTTTGGAATAAGTGAGAGCACTGGCCTGAGGAGTCCCAAAGAAGGGCTTGCAGCTCCTGGAAGCTTGCCTGCTTTATCCAGCTGTTAAACTTAATTAATGGAAGCAGATGTAAATATACAGTAAGGTTTCAACAGGAGGATAACAGGAAACTGCTTAACTCCTGGGCTGTCCAGTATCAGGAAGGAAACTAGCTGAAGAAAGAACATTTCTGTTTTCAGGGATTTCTCACACTCCTATTTAGACAGCACATTCTCTGACTATTGAGCTCATTGGCATGGGAGACAATGAAACCAAGAGCTTAGGAAGGGCTGGAGGAGGTTTGGAGTCTTATGTGAGATACTGGAACGGACTGGTTGACAATAGTCAATACTAACAAAAGAGAAAAAAAACAACAGGCTGTTCCTTATCTCCCTGTTGTAGAATTGCTTGTTGGTCTCTCCAGCCTGGTTCTTGGTCAATCCCAGGAGCCAGGCCCTTGTCATGGTCTTGAGAGGAGAGAGGAGGCTCAGTAGGAAAGGGTTTGGGGTGGACGGACTGACGGGCTGCTCCTCTTGGCAGATCATCGACCCCCTGGCGCGGGGGCGAGCGTTCCGGATGGCCGAGGACACGGATGGCTGCAGCATGCCCCACACGCCCATCACGCCGGGGGCCACGTCCCTCTGCTCCTTCACCAGCTCCCGCTCGGGCTTCAACCGCCTCCCGCGGCGCCGCAAGCGCGAGTCCGTGGCCAAAATGAGCTTCAGGGCGGCCGCCGCGCTGGTGAAGGTACTGCCTGCAGAGGGCATGGACCAGAGGGGTCTCTGCCCTGGGTGCAAGGGAAGGAGCTGCTCAGCAGAGACCGTGGGGATAGCTGTGGTGGAGGGGAGGAAATGAAGTCATCCCCTGTTGTGTTTCATCCGTGTGTACAGGAGGCAGGATTGGCAAGAAAGCAGGGAGGGTGGTTCAGTTTTGGTACAGGTCTTGTTTTTTGTTTATTGGCCTGGGGACTTTGATTCCCATGGCCAGCAGCCCCAGAGCATTCTAGCAGGCCCAGTTCAGCCTGTCTGGACCTTTGGGTGGTCCATCTGCACCTGGTAAGCAGCCAAGGAAGAGCAGAAATACCTGAGGCTCTTGCTATACAAGTCTCTTCGTCCTGCCCTGTGCCTGCTTTCCTGGGCTCAGTGATGTTTTTTGCTGTGTCCAGTAGCAGCCATCGCTGTGGTTTGGTCAGACACATTGTACAGTATGTGCTAGAGGAGCACATGGCAAGCCTGGAGGTGTGCCGTGGGGTGACAGCTGTGTGTCTCACCAGAAAGGTGTCACACGTCACGTCTGCTGTGCTCCATCCACAAGCATGAACCAAGCTCGGCACTTGGGCTGCCTGTGCACTGGCTGGGGTGGGTTTGTGAGCTGGGGGTTCAGGCTGTGGCAGTGCCTCCATGCCCCTGTTCCTGGCTGCAGGGCCGCTCTGTGAAGGACAGCACCCTGAGGAGGGCCCAGCGGCGCAGCTTCACCCCTGCCAGCTTCCTGGAGGAGGACACGGTGGATTTCCCAGATGAGCTCGACACTTCCTTCTTTGCTCGGGTGAGGGGCAGGTCTGAAATGGTGCTGGCCCGGAGGCAGAGCAGGACTCTGGTTCTGGCAGGACTGTGTGTTGCAGAGAGCAGCACTGCTTTCTGCCAGGGCTGCTGTCTCATGTGGGATGTTGGCTGCTTCTGATAGAACTGCTGTCTCTCTGCCCAGGAAGGAGTCCTTCATGAGGAGCTCTCTACTTACCCAGATGAAGTGTTCGAGTCACCATCAGAAGCTGCAATCAAAGATGCTGAGGTGAAACCTCCAGATCAGACAGACCTCACAGGAGGTGCCTTGGACAAAAATGAGCTTGAAAGAAGCCACTTACTACTGTGAGTATCTTCATGGTAGTTGCCAAAGACTAACATGGGGTAGTCAACCCATTTGGAGTGGGGCCTCCTGCATGATGGAAGCCAAGATGTGAGTGCTGTGGGTGCTTGGTGCAGAGTTCAGAGCAGTGCAGTGATGGGTGTTCTTTAAATCCAGCTGGAGATCTCCTTCCCCAGCTACCTGTGCATGTGAAGGGTGACTCTGAGGCCACTTCTGCAGTCACTCCAGCAACTTCCAGCTTCATACTAATGTGTTTCAGAGATTGTATCATGCCTTGAGGAAGCAAAAGACACTTTAAATCAGCTGTGAGGATGCTGAGGGCCCAGCCTTTGGCTATGGAGAGCATGGCAAAGTGAGAAAGCTGTTGCCATTGCCACAGTCACCAGTAACTTTTGTCATGCTCCAAGGAGCAGTGAAGCATTGCAGAGTGTCGAGCTGGGCTGCATTCCTCACTTGAAATGAGAGAAAGATGTGGCACTGATGCTGAGAGCCCTACAAATATGTGGGTGGTGCTGTACTGTATGCCTGGATTTTTTCCACCTGAGTAACTGGTACTGAGTAATTGCTCTGTGTTGCTTCCGAGTCAGCTCACCCCAGCAGAGAGCTCTGCTGGGTGTGAACATGGAGCAGACAGGGAGGTCCTTGTTGTGGTTCTGCTGCTCTCAGCCCGTCTTGCTGTGTTGGCACTTTCCCTTCAAGTGTTTCCAAGAACTTGACTCAGTTTAACATAAGGGGAAGCACAAATGGTGGGAGTTTGTTGTCACTCCTCTGAGATGGTTTCAGTCTTCTTGGCTCCCTTTGAATCTCCTTAAATAATTTTATTTATTGAGGAAAATACATTTTTTTTCACACTTCAGAGAGCTGTTATTAGAGTCACAGCTGGGTGTCCTTTCACGTGGTGAGGTGTTTGTTTGGGCATGGGGAGATTTCCAGCACTGGAAATAGTGGGAAGCACCATGTCCACCCCACAGAAACCACTTGACCTCTTGGGCAAGAGCAGGCTGCAGTGGAATCTGCACCTTCTGCTGGAGAAGGACTTCCCAAGGGGAAGTTGGGATATTCAAATGCATCTTCTGCAAGGTGCAGTATGAAAGGAGCTGAAGTCTCCAGGAGTATTTTGGCTACAGAGGTTCTGATTCTCCCTTATCCTGTTGCTTGCCCATACTTCAGAGCTGTCATGATCTCTCCAGATGCTCTAGTCATCTTTCAGAAGAAAGATTGTTGGCTGTTTTCTCCCAGCACTTCTGACAAGCACTCTCTTTGTGCAGAGTGGGACATTGAGGAAGCCAGAGGAGGTACACTGGATTAGAGCACATGTCTGGAGCATGCCTACTGCAGTGCCAGGCAGTGAGGAGGGTGAAATGGGAGCTAGTTGGGTTTTTTTGGTCAGGTCTGAGTGCTGCAGATGTGACCTTCACACTGCTGTCTAAGAGCAAGGAAATACAAAACTATCTGGATGTGATGGAGACTTAAAAAGTAGGTATTATTCACCAGTAACCTGTGCAATGTTCATCAGATCTATTTTGACAAAAAAGCCTTCTTTTATCTCGGGACGCTTGGGATTTTTATTGCGTTGTTGAAGCCTGCTTTTTTTAATTCTGAAAAATTCACACATTAGTACAAGTGAGGGAGGAATGGAAGAGAGATTGTGAGAGGCAGCTGGTACAGCTTGCAGCCTGTGACAGTGCCACTTTCTTGGTCTGGGAAGCGGCTTGGATTCACTTTAGTCCAATTTGCCAGTCCAGTCACATTGAAGTGAGACATTGAAGTGACATTTTAAGGTGAGTATTTCCACTGCTGGGCTAAACTCCACTTCCATTTCATAGCAGAGGGCAGAGTAAGAGGATTGAAGTAGAGGAGGAAGTAGAGGTGCCTGTTGCTGCAGAGGTGCCTGTTGCAGCCTCCCCATTTCAGCCTGTTGCTGAAACGCTTCAAAGCCTTGAGAGCTCCTCAGTGGTGGGGCTTAGTTTGGCACAGCTGCCTCGTGCCATTTTCTGCGTGTTTGCTGTGCTTTCTGCCACTTCTGTGCTTTCATTTCCTGGCTCTGTGTAACCCTTTGAAATACAGCTCCCACTTCAGGGCACCTTGTCTGCCATCAGCTGCTGCCTAGCCGGAGGGGGTGGGACAAACAGAGGCTGTGCTGCCACCAAAGGCCACGGAAAGGCTGGTCCCTAGTGCTGTGGTGCTTTTGTTTCCAGCCCCCTGGAGCGAGGCTGGAGGAAGCAGAAGGACGGGGGCCTGGCGCAGCCCAAGGTGCGCTTGCGGCAGGAGGTGGTGAGCGTGAGCCCGCAGAAGCGCGGCCAGCGCATCGCCGTGCCCGTCAGGAAGCTCTTTGCCAAGGAGAAGAGGCCCTACGGGCTGGGCATGGTGGGCAAGCTGACCAACAGGACCTACCGCAAGCGCATCGACAGCTACGTCAAACGGCAGATCGAGGACATGGATGACCACAGGTGAGAGCTGTGCTCATGGGGTTCCCAGCACAGCTTGGGGACTCGGGTCGCTGGGTGCTGCTGAGCCCCCCCATCTTTGTCCCTTGGAGCACAGAGCCAGCTGCAGCCGATGGCAGCGTGTTTGTGTCACCGTGCACTGGGACCTCACCCAGCTCCTCGGTGTGTCTGTATCTGTGCTGCCTGGAGAGACTGCAGGTCTCTGTGTCCTGTGGTGAACAGCAAGGCTCAGCTACCCCTGCCTCTGATCATTCCCCTAGGGTCATTATTTCAGACACAGCACAGTTTGGCGTCAGGCTTTGGTGTTCTCATGAATGTTTTCTTGGGAAAGGGTGTTTGTCCAGGATAATGGCGGAGTCAGAACAAACAAGTTCTGTCTTCAGCAAGACCTTAGGTCATTGCCTCTTGTCCTGTGCACTCCTAGGTGATCCTGGCCATGCACCCCAGATTTTGGCAAGATTTCTGGGGGAAAACAGCAGCTTTTTGCCTCAGTTCTGTTAGCAGATGTAATATGCTTGTGTTTCTGCCTCTGATCCTTTCCCTTTCCCTCCATCCAGGCCTTTCTTCACTTACTGGGTCACCTTTGTGCATTCACTCATCACCATCCTCGCTGTGTGCATCTATGGCATCGCCCCTGTGGGGTTCTCACAACATGAAACTGTTGATTCAGTAAGTGAATCCCCCTGACATGCCTGGAGTGTGATTGAGTTTCAGCCCTCAGCTGTTGTGTCACAGCATACTGGCTCCTTGCCTTCTTGGCTGGGTGCCTGCTGTCCAGCCCTGGGGGGTTGCCTGAAGGGTCTCTGGGAGCCCCCACACCACCTTCTCTCTCTCCTGCAGCCACCTTGCTCCTGATGTCAGATTATATCTGACACAAAGCATGGTGGCTGTGCTGGCAGCATTTCCAAACAGCTTGTTCCCCTCCTGGTGGAGCCCAGAAGGATGATCATGGCAGGGAAATACTTCAAACCTGAGTGAAGTTTTTGCAACAGTTGCAGGATTTTGCTTCTGCCAGAAGCAAAATTGACTTGTCTGACTTTGGGAGCTGATTTTGAAGCTGTCCGTAGCCTTCCCACATGTTGTTAGAGGTTCCTGAGATACAGATATCTCTACAGCCATGTCCCTGCTCCATTCAGGAGATGCTCTGGGGAGCTTCTCAGCTGCATATCTAACAGCTTTCAGAGCACTGACACCAGCACCTGGCCCTGCACTGCCTGTGGGTACTGCCTGTGGGTGCTGCCTGTGCTGCTCAGCTCTGTGGAGCTTTGTGCAGACTCAGGCTGCTCCAAGGGCTCTGGGGCCTGGGATTTCTTGAAAGCTGAAGTAGCCAGAGATAGACATTTTAAATGAAACCTTAACATAAAGGTGCCCACACCTTGATGGGGGTTTACATGTGATTCTGCAAAAAATCAGCTGGAGAGAGCTGTGGGCCCCGTCATTGGCTGTGGGGATTCCTGGTCATCCCGGGGGCTGTTTCATCAGTCCCTGCTGCTTGCCCTGCTGACCCTGGGGGCTGGAGCTCACAGGGCTCTTGCTTTCTCTCCTTGTAGGTCTTGCGAAACAGAGGGGTTTATGAAAATGTTAAATATGTTCAGCAGGAAAACTTCTGGATCGGCCCCAGCTCAGTGAGTGCCGTTGGTGGGACTGTTAGTGGGTGGATGGGGGACTGTGTGCTGCAGCTGTGCCACCCCATGGGCCAGAGTCCTCTGCTGCTTGAAGCTCAGGGATCTGCTGTCACTGTCAGGGAGCAGCAGTGCTCCCAGCCCCACCTACTCTGCAGAATGGGGTGCCTGGATGTGGGGATGGACCATAGCTCTCCTGCTTTGCATCCTGTTCCTACAAAGACAAGCATGGGGTTAGAAAAAATGCAGGAGTTGTATGGTGTATGACAGCTTTCCTGATGCCGTTCCCTCTGGGAAAGACAAAAATGAAGAGGAAATGTCACAAAGTTTCTTTCCCAGCCATAGTGCTGGCCTTTCTGGGGCTATGGGCAAAGAAATCCCTGAACTTTTGTTCTGGACCTGTCTTCAAAGCAAATATGGAGAATATGCATGGTCTGTCTTGGGCTTCATCATGCAGGACTTATCCCTGGCCCTTGAATGTGAATAGGGGTACCCCTAGCAGTTCCTCCAGCCTGCTCTGCCCAGGCAATCATTGCCTGCCCCTTGGCTGAGCTGAGTGTTTGTTGCCATCTCTGCCAGGAGGCCCTGATCCACCTGGGGGCCAAGTTCTCACCGTGCATGAGGCAGGACCAGCAGGTGCACAGCTTCATCAGCGCCAAGCGGGAGAAGGAGAAGCACTCGGCGTGCTGCGTGCGCAACGACAAGTCAGGCTGTGTGCAGACCTCGGAGGAGGAGTGCTCTGTGAGTGCCATGGCCCTTCTCCTGACAGCCCTGCAGCCTCAGAGCCACTTCTGCTGAGCCTTCTTTCCCTGAGCTTCATGGTGATACCTCTCCTCTCTCCTGCAGTCCACGCTGGCCGTGTGGGTGAAGTGGCCCCATCACCCCAGCACACCGATGCTGGCAGGAAACAAGAGGCAGTTTGGCTCTGTTTGTCATCAGGACCCCAGGTAGGCCCTGCCTGGCCCAGCTGCCATCCTTGGGGGGACAGGGCTGCTGTACAGTCAGCCCCAGGCCAGTGGATTGCTGGATGAAGCAGCAGCAGCTCTGGAGAGGTGTGGGGCAGTGATGTCCCTATACTGCAGGGGAGGCTGATGCAGGGTGTGGTCATATTTCTGCTCACCCCTGGTCTCTGTTGTGGGCTGCCCACCTGAACAGAGGCCAGTTGTGAGCTGTGGGTGCCTTCCTCAGCTCTCTCTCCCCCTCCTCACCTGCTCCCTGCACAGCTCCCTGCTTGGGGTGCAGCAGTCATGAGCCTAGCACACCTCTGTGCAGGAGCCCAGCCAGCTGCTGGCTGCCCTGGCACAGTCACTGCGGGCTGATGTAGAGCTGAAACCAGCTGGATTGCTCCCCTTGGGGTGTGTCCACCTGGCAGGGATCCAGTTTGTTGCTGGGCAGTTGTGTGCTCTCTCTCTTTGTGATCTCTGCTGGAAGGAGGCTGAGGCTTTGACCAGCATGGCCTTGGCTGATCTGGTCTAGTGTGTCAGTGTCACCACGCAGGGACACAGGGAGCTGTGGAATGGCAGCCTGGGCACAGGCAGAGTGTGGAAATCCTACCTGGTGCTGGGGAAAGGTATTTCTCAGGCTGATATGTGCTTTGTTTCTGCAGGGTGTGTGAGCAGCCAGCCTCGATGGAGCCCCATGAGTGGCCAGATGACATCACCAAGTGGCCGGTGAGCATGGCCAGAGGCACGGGGCCTGCATGGGCAGCTGCAGTGTGGCATTTGCATCCCACTGTGCAGAGCCTCAGCTGTGCTGGTGGGAGGGCAGGGCCTCTGGTGCAGCTTCTGCTGCTTGTCACAAACACCAGCTCAGGGCAGCTGTGCTCTGTCCTGCCAAGGCTCAAAGCCTTCCAGCAACAAAAGTTGTCCTGTGCCAGCTAAAGCCCTGGATCTTGTCGGGGTGACAGGGAGATGGAAATCAACTCAGCCTCGGGCTGGAGAGGAGGTGTCAACTGATGCTCAGGCAGATGGAGTATCAGGCACCATCCTGCTGTCAGAGGGAGCTGTGTCTGGGATCTGGCTTCTTCCCAAGGGGCTGTTTTGATTTTACCCAGCCAGCAAGCAAAGCTGTGGCTGTCTGACTGCAGCCTGTTGTTGTTTTCCAGATCTGCACAAAAAACAGTGCTGGGAATTACACCAACCACCTCCACATGGACTGTGTGATTACGGGCCGGCCCTGCTGCATTGGGACCAAGGGAAGGTAGTGAGTTTTACCTGTATGGAGGGGCTGGGTGTTGGGGTCAGACACAGGGCCTTTTGGGTCGTAGACACAGCCATTTGCCCTCCTGGTCCTTTCCATACACAGCCCAGAGGCCTGGTGGGAAGGGGAGTTGGACAGAGCCATGACAGGTCTCCCAGATGGAGCAGGAGTCTGGGATGAGCAGGAGTTAACAGCCAGACTGAGGCTGTGGCACAGCAGGGTATCTCACTCAACTGGTCCTGCACTATGGAGAGATTTGGATACCAGTTTGGAGGGATTGAATAATTCTGTTAGGGAGTCCTGCACTTTTCTTTAGGAATGGCCAGCTTGTTCCTGACGGGCTCCATTGTCCCCAGCCTGCAGTCCCTGGGCACTCAAAGGAGATGCCAGGAAATGACCCACTCTGGGTTTGCAAAAAAGGAAGATGCTGTTTTTCTCATGCTATCCCTGAGCTTGAGTAGTAACCTGGTGCTTGGGCTTGGCTTTGCCTGCTAGGGAAAAAATGGTGTGCTGCCTCAAGGAGTTTCTCTGTCCCTGAAAGTCATGACCAGGACACTCTTGACATAACCCCCCCCTTCCCCTCTGCCAGCTGCAGAGGCACAAGACTCCTCCAGTCTGAGACATAACTTCCCCAGGCTCTGGTGGTTCTTCCCAGCTCTAAACAGCAGCTTTAGGACCTGCCTTGGAGCCCTGGCATGCAGGTCTGTGGAGGCTTTCCTGGAGGAGAGAAGGAGGAAGGGTGTGTGGAGAGGCACTGGGCTCAAATGGGAATGTGTTTGTGCCTTTGCTGAGACACTACAGCATGTCAGGGGCAGCTGAAGACATCAGTTCTCATGGATGGGATGAGAAAAGGAGTGGGTGGCCTGGGAGGGCACAGGATGACCCATTGTGCTTTCCATGTGTGACTTGTGCCTCGTGCAGGTGTGAAATAACCTCCCGGGAGTATTGTGAATTTATGCGGGGCTATTTCCACGAGGAGGCAACGCTCTGCTCTCAGGTAAGGGTGCAGCTGGGGTGTTGTATGGCTGCCCTTTTCCCTCCAGGTGTCCTCAGCAGCTTGGCAGGATCTGGGGTGGCAGTGATGCAGATTAGTTGGGAGTCCTGTGTCCTGTCCCACCCTGAGCCTGGAGGAAGCTGTGCTCCTGGCTGGAGTGGCAGAGGTGGCTGCATTTGTCGCCCTTTGGGGTCCAGTTTGGGACTTGGGCTGGCAGCTGTGAAAAACCAGCACGGAACCATGGTGAAAGCAGTGGGAGAAGGATCCACAGTCTGCTCTGTGGGCAAGCAGATGCCTCAGCTCTGGGTGCTGGAGTGAAAAATGAGGGCTTAAAGCTGCCACAGGGAAGGGATGGGGTCGTGTAAATTTGTGTTGGAGACAAGGCCTGGGACTTGGTTCAACAGAGAAGTGGGAGGGGAGCCCCTCTTCCAGAGCTATCTGCAGCCTGCCCTTGGCTTGGAAAAGGGCCCCTCTCAACACCCACTTCTGCCCTAGGTACACTGCATGGATGATGTCTGTGGGCTCCTTCCTTTCCTAAATCCAGAAGTCCCTGACCAGTTCTACCGCCTCTGGCTCTCCCTTTTCCTCCATGCTGGGTAAGCAGAGGTGTAAAACTTGCACTATTGGGGTGGGGGCACCCTCAGCCTGGGGATTACTGTGAGGTTGTGGCTGTCCCTTGTGGGGGACACAGGGATGCTGAGCTGTGCTCTCTGCCAAGGTTTGCCATCCTGTGTTTGTTGGGAGGGATTAGCAGCATGGGTAAGGCCAGAGCAGGAACTCTCAGCAAGGCTGGGGACAGAACACGAGCACAGGGGTGACTTCAGTGGCTGCTGCTTCAGCTCCTGTACTCTGCACTTGGCAGGATCCTGCACTGTCTGGTTTCAGTCTGTTTCCAAATGACGATCCTGCGGGACCTAGAGAAGCTGGCAGGATGGCACCGCATCTCTATCATCTACCTTCTCAGTGGCATCACTGGGAACCTTGCCAGTGCAATATTTCTACCCTACAGAGCAGAGGTGGGTCTCCTGCAGCCCAGGGTCCTGGTAACTTGCCCTGAGCACAACCTTTCTCTACATGCCTGCACCTCTGTGGCTGAGGCAGAGCCACCAGAGCTGGGCTCACCACTGCAGCCTTGGCACTTGTAGCTCAAAGATGGCACCACACCATCATTTAACTGCTGAGCAGCAACATCCCCTGGGGTACCATGGGCTTTCCAAGTGACTGGCCTGGGCTGGCTGCAGGAAAAAGGCTGCCTCTCATAACAGATGGGGGACTGTCCAACCACAGGGTGAGAGAGGCCCCAGGCAGGCTCGGAATCAAGTGCTGTACCTGGTGTCAGACACCCTCCACATGAGTGGCAAAGAGCAGAGCTCACCCTGCCCACAAGAGACTGCATGGCTGGACCTGCAGTGCTGCCTTCCAGCTCTTTGCATAAGGAAAACTACGTGGTGGGTGGGGGGGAGCCAGGAGATTGCCTTCAAGGGCTTCTCCCCTCTGGCAACTTGAACCAGATCTGCCCTCTCTAGTCCGTTCTGGCCTCACACTTCGATCCTAAATCCAGCCAGGCCCCTTTACTCCTGGCACCCCATTATATGGATGAAGTTGCAGTCTCTTTGCCCAGAACCACTGAACAGGAGTTGAGTAAGGAGTAACTAATTCCTGGAGCTGGCTGCAGAGGCCAGGCAGGTGGCATGAGCCTGACATTATCTGTAATGCTCTTCTTCTGCAGGTTGGCCCCGCAGGATCCCAGTTTGGAATTCTGGCCTGTCTCTTTGTGGAGCTCTTCCAGAGTTGGCAAATCCTGGCACGCCCATGGAGGGCTTTCTTCAAGCTGCTGGCTGTGGTGCTCTTTCTTTTTGCCTTTGGCCTCCTGCCTTGGATCGATAATTTCGCTCACATTTCAGGATTTATCAGTGGTTTCTTCCTCTCCTTTGCCTTCCTGCCCTACATTAGCTTTGGGAAGTTTGATTTATATAGGAAACGATGCCAAATTATAGTTTTCCAGCTCATCTTCATTGCACTCTTCTCAGGACTGGTGATTCTGTTCTATTTCTACCCCATCAAGTGCGAGTGGTGCGAGTTCCTCACTTGTATACCCTTCACAGACAAATTCTGCGAGAAATACGACCTGGATGCACAGCTCCACTGACAGCAAAGACTGGCTTCTCGAGCAGGCCCTGGAGATGGACTGTCTTTGCATTTGCTGTGCCAGTTCCATGGGGACAAAGCCTCTAATCCAATGACACTTCTAACCCTGCCCGTGGTTAATTTAAACTGTCTCCTTAGCACTTGGCAGGCATGGTTTGCCTTATCTCAGAAGACTCTGAAAAACAGAATGTTTGTGCCTTGTTCAATTGTATTGAACCTTTTCTGCTGCCATTATTTTTATTACACTAGTTTCAATACTACATTTTTAACCAGAGTTGTTTACTACTGCTAAGGTGGTGATTAAACGGTGAGGTAGCGTTTTAGCTACTGTGAATTGTTCTGAGTAGTCCGTGCCTACCTTTGTTACTTAATTTCACTTCTGCTGTTTCATGTGCCCCGGAGCACCCAAACCAGCCAGATACAGATCTGCAGCTGGAAATAAAGGCCTGAAAAGCCTTAGAAAACTAGAGGGTCTCTTTAATCCCTGGAATCCACATACAGCTCAGAGACAAACACCACAAACAGCAACTGTAGAAAACTGAGAATGTCCAATCAATGGAGTTTGCTCCTCTTTGAAGTGTGACAGCCTTTTCCTCCAGGAAGGTGCTGAATCCACAGTCTGGTCTTGGTAGGGCTGGATTCTCTGCTCTCTCTGTTTAAGAAAGAAAATATTTGTCAGTGACAATAGTTACTGCATGCTGGGCTTTTCTCACCACACTGCCATGATGGCCCAGGAGGGATCAGCCAGTGCCACAGGTGACTGCTGGCCACAGGCACCCTGGAGCAGGTGGCTGTTGTTAGGGCACACATTTTATTACACTGGATCTTGAAAATATGGCAGTGTTGAAAGAAGAATAAAAGGTAACTGTGGTCAAAAAGGAACAGTTTTTAACCCAGCTAACTGGAGCAGCAAAACAACACAAGGCTGTGAAAAAGCTGCTCTTATCCCTGTTCTTCAGGCACTGTGACTGCTTCTAAAATCATAATTTAAAGCTTACTAAGCCTGAGAGTCTCGTGTTTGTGTTTATAGCTTTCTCAAAATAGCAGTACTAATACCAGGACTGTGTCTGCATGACTTATAAACCAGCCATGCTCCTGACAATGATTTCCAGACATTTAAAAAGCATACAAGAAAGCAAGGTCCTAGAAGCAATCACAGAGCAAAGGAGTACTGTGTTTAATGAGTCTCAAGACAATGTAGAAGGAGATTGAGAGTCTAAACATAGAGTCAGTTATTCCTGCTGCTGCTCCCAGTGTCTGGTACCTGAAGTAGCTGAATTATCATTCCCTGCCCCGAGAGGAGCACAAACAACACTGCCAGGATCTGGAAACAGGCACCAGCCTCGTGCAGACATTCAGAAATACTCTGCCAGCCAGCAGAGAGCAGCAGCATCAGCTCTGAGCCTCAACACCACAGCCTGGGAAGATGAGGAACTGGGAGCTCTTAATGGACATTTGGGACTTACCCCACAGGTTACTTCCGAAGCTTCTTTATGAAGCTGACCTCATCCCGGTTCCTGATGCCATACCTGAACACAGAGTTATGCTGTTAAATGCCAGCTTCCCAGAAAAAAACAACCTGTGAAACCCTATGGCTTCATCTTTCCCAGGGACAGGGGGACTCCTACAATCCCACGCTGTGCTCTACTAGAGGACACATTAAAATTCTCACTTGTGTATGCAGGATGTGCTGCCAGCACTGAAGGATCTGCTCATCTGCCTTTAACTGCAACAACCTCTTAAATGCAACATCTGTCACCCAGGCTCACTCTTCCAAGGACAGCTTTGATTAGGGCTGTCTTGCTGAATTTTTAGTACTTCAGACCACCTTTTCTCACTGGTCTGCAACAGGCTCTCCTGTTGGAGAGCCAGCACTCCTCGCCTCAAGAATGGGCAGGGAAGCATGGGAGTCATCTGTCAGTGTTGTTACCAGACTGTCTGAGAGGTGGCTCAGCAGCTCCAAAGATCAACACCTGTCCTTGGGTTTCCTCTTTGCTTGGCATCCTTCATACAATCACAGAATGTGATGGGGTTGGAATGGACCTTACAGACCAGCCAGTCCCAACACCCCTGCCATGGACAGGACACCTCTCACTAGACCAGGTTCCTTAAAGCCTTATCTAACCTGGCTTTGCCCCACTGCCGGGGCTGGGGCATCCACAACCTCCCTGGGCAATCTGTTCCAGTTCCTGTTCCCTGCTCCTTCCTATCCTACATCAGTATCTGTGCCGAGCTGAGTAACAGTAACCATTCTGTAGGAGCTTGGGAGGGATGGCCAAGCGTTCCGTGGGGTGGTCTGAACCGGCTGAGCCCAGCACAGGACAGTGTGGCTGAGGAGGAGGAATCCCCCAAGGCCAGCCTGTCCTGCAGAGAGCCTCTCTGTCTGCCTGTCCCACTTCTGTGGGCAGTGCTGTCCCACCTCCCAGCCAATTTCCAGCACAGGGCACAACCTCCCACCTCAGCCCTGCCCGTGGGGATGCTGCGTGGGGTCCTGTCAGCCCCCCAGCGCTGACTCAGGTACTCACTCTCTCAGCTTCTTCCTGTCATCCGCCAGCTTCTCTCCATTGTACGTTAGGTGGTACGTCCTCCAGATGTACTTCCTGCGGGAAAAACACTCAGGGGCAGCCGCGGGAGGGGGGCCGGGGTGGGATGCGCTCCCGAGCCGCCCAGGTGCTCACCAGCTCAGGTGCTGGACACCGCCCTGCCGGGCCTGCCTCAGCTGGATGTGCCGCCGCAGCGCCTTCTTCAGCTCCAG
>VXAX01002807.1:404149-489727 GCA_013399835.1 Leptocoma aspasia
TGCCCGGTGCCCGCTGAGCCGGTGCCGGTCCCGCAGGTGACCAGCAGGAAGTACCCGCGGCTGAAGGAGGTGGACGATGTGCTGGGCGGCGCCGCGGCCTGGGAGAACGTGGACTCCACGGCAGGTAGGGCCGGGCCGAGGGGCCGCGCGGGGCTCGCTCTGCCCTGCCGGCCCCTCACGGCCTTTTCCCCGCAGAGCCGTGCCCCAAGTGCGAGCACCCCCGCGCCTACTTCATGCAGATCCAGACGCGCTCGGCCGACGAGCCCATGACCACCTTCTACAAGTGCTGCAACCCGCAGTGCGGGCACCGCTGGCGGGACTGATGATAAACTGCAATAAACGCGGCACTGCGGGCAAGCGAGCGGCTGCTGCGTGGTTGCTTTGGGCCTGGCAGGGATGGGCGCTGTGGGGAGGGCGGCGGGCCCTAATGCGCACAGGGCAGCGGCAGTGGAGTCGTGCCCTGCACACCGAGAAAGCCGTGTTCAAAACAGAGACGGGCCTGAAGGGAACCGAGCTGAAGGACGAACCCCAGCCCTCAGACAGCTGCTGTGCCACGGCACAGAAGGCAAAGCAGAGGCCAAGTGTTACCACTGTGGCCTTACAGAGAACAAAAATGAAAAAAGAGGCTTTTGTTGTACCTGTGAAAACCCTGTCAGTTAAAGCAGGAATTCAAACTATACACTGCAACCAATTACTGATAAAAGGAGAATGTACTTCAGGTAGGATCACGTATTACTTGTGTTTTAACGTCAAGCTTTATTCCCAGTTTAAATACATTCAGAAGTAAAAACGATAAATAACTTAATAAAAACATGATGGAGCACAAATTGCAACATTTAATCTGCACGAACACTCTCTCCCACAGGCTAAGCCAATTTCATATGACTCAGCGTTACCCCTTCTATACAGGGATAATCTGCACCCATTTATTCCAATTCATGTCGCAGGGGAACACTCTCCCCAGCCTGAGAGTACAGTCTATCGTGGGCTCGTAGTAGATGGTTGGGCTTTCACTCAGTTTGGGATTCTGTAGTTGTTCTTCCACAACTGGCTGAGAAAAGAGCGACACCGGAGATGGTTTTTTCATGTAGAATCGTCTGATGCAACCAAGAGTTTCCAGACCCTGCAAAAAAAAAAAAAAAAAATCACATGTTTTAATATGCTGTGAATGCTGCTCTAGCTACAGTGTTCTCAGAAATGCTGGACAATTTATATCAAAAGTGGCTTGAGCTCCTGAGGAGCCCTTGGTTACAACACAAAGGTAAAAAGGATAAACAGCTTAATAAAACCATGCAAGCTCTAGCTATAGCTGGATGTATCTAGTTACTTTCAAGCACAGTGATTGATACATGGTTACTGACACAGAAGGTCCTCAGCAAGAGAGGTCAACATTTAGGACCAGTTACAAAAAATCTAAGGCTGCTCCAGATGTCAATCCCAGACTTCTGTGCCAGTCCTTGTTAATGGTTAATAGGTACATGACAAGCTCTGTCTGTGGTTTCAAAACTAGTTCTTAGTGAATTTATTGGTACAGAAGTTCAATCACAGTTCTCCACTCTGTAAAATGTAGAGGTAATTGCTTGATTTTGTGGGTTTGAATTCACATTGCTCAGGAATCCATACTGGAACACCCAGAACAGGATCTGCATGACTGGCAACACTCCCAGCTGGCACTGTCACCACAGGATATAAGCCCTGGGGAGAAGTGGCACATGGACACTGGAAAATGGATTTCCAGTTAGCAAGGAAGTCATGCTTTTGGGAAGGTCTGCAGGATTACTGCTCTGCTTCAGATTCTGAATATTTATAGGAAAAGAATAGAAATCAGTTTCATTTCCAGAGTCGTGGCAACTGAATGTCAAGATGTGGGAACCAAATTATGAGAAACCCAAAGTTTTTTTTGCCATCTTTTGTTTGATGACCTGTAGGCAGGTCAGAAGCTCTGATGTACATATTGTCTAGCACAGACACATTTCAGTTTGATTCTCATGGCAGATTACTCATCTAGAAGATATATAAGAAAAAAAAATAGGAATACTTGGATTATCTGTGGTGATTGGGGGCTGGAACGAGAGGATCTTTAAGGTTCCTTCCAACTCAAACTATTCCATGATCCTGTGATTGCCACTGCATTAAACAGCCAACCTAGTATTTCATGGTAACAAGCCCTCACTGTTTAGCAGCTACCTAGACTTTCACTTCCTTGTACACCCATTTCAGAAGCAAGCTTGATGCCTCAGGTTTTAGCAGGCATCAAGCTCAGAGTGTAAAACCGGTGACAACACGGGTAAGAATTCCCGTACCCGCCTCCTTCCCACACCTCCTCCCACAACCACATCTCTTTACTCAACCCCACTTTTTGTGGTTCCTTTCCCCAGTCCCAGCAGCTTTTATTCCTAGAAGTCTGATGCTATGGCTGAACCATGGTGCTTGTATGGGCTGAAAGAACTGAGCTTCACAGAGAGCTGTGCNTACTGCAGTTTCTCCGGGCCTTTCCTGGGCACCTGGAAGCTGGCACTGGGCTTATTTGTGCAGTAAAACCAGTTTTGGTCCTCTGATATTTGGAGTTTGTTGGTTTTTGGGTAAAAATATCAATCAGAGACATTTTTTTCAGCATGCACAGGAGCACAAGGAAGATTAACAGGAACCATGGAGTGGGGTTTCTCCATCATCAATGCTCACTGCTCATCAGAGCATAAAACTGAGGTTTCCAAACCACTGCTTCCAGTATTCTTTTGGCAGTGCCAAGTGTTTGGTATTCTGCAGACATCTCTGTTACTCACCGGTCCCTGGCTGCCTGGGAGACATCTGTCATGGAGCTTCCTGGAAAGAAAAGGACACACATTTTCTAATTAACTCAAATTCCTTATCTAATGGAAGGAGAGTTAAAGGTGGCCAAGCTGTGAAGTGCAAGAGCTTGCTAAGAAACCACAGCAGCAAACTACTCCACGTGCTGCTCTCAGTTTTGGGGAGCTCTGAGGTGCCCCTCTGCCCTGCCTGCAGCACACTCTTCCCACACCTCCTCCCACAATCACATCTCTTTACTCAACCCCACTTTTTGTGGTTCCTTTCCCCAGTCCCAGCAGCTTTTATTCCTAGAGGTCTGATGCTATGGCTGAACCATGGTGCTTGTATGGGCTGAAAGAACTGAGCTTCACAGAGAGCTGTGCAGGGTCTCAGCCTGGAGCTCTCCCAGGGGTCTGGGTAACCTAAAGCTCCTGGAAATCAGAGGGATGTTGGGCAGAAATCCAAGGGGCTGGAGACTCAGGATGAGTGAATGCAAACTCAGGATTCCAGTAAGGCTCAGTTTCAAAGCAAAGGCCGTCTCTGAAACTCCCATTACATTATGTCATGGGTTTTAATTAGACAATTACTTAACGAGGCATTCCTACCACACCCAGAGGGTAACAGCTTTGGCTTCAGCACATGTAAACATTCACTGGCCAGTGAGAACTCTGTGTTTGATAACAGAACTCCTGTTTTTCCCCTCCTGTGCTACAAACAAGTCAAGGATGTTAAATCCAGGAGAGTACTTCAGTAGTTTAATTTAAGAACTGCTGAGGTCTCTGTTGTTTAGACAGCCCCAAGTGCATTTCCTGCAGGAAAGCTCCAGTTAAACAATCCCAAGCTGTGGGATAGTAGGGATCACCCTCTGTACCTGGGTACTGGCAGGGCTTGGCAAGGTACCACAGGAGCAGTGAGCTTGTGGTTCAGTCTGAGATTAGAGCTCATAAAAACCAAACCAAAATGAAATCCCCCACAAACTACTAAATGTAAAGCTTGGCAAGAACCACTAGCTATTAGAAAACTGGCAGTAAAAAGGAAAGGAAAATGAAGTCCAATTGGGTTACAAATGAGGCTGTTAAATCTCACTGGCATGTGCTGCTTCCTGGTGAATGGTTTAATGAGTTCAGGACTTTCAGCCATGGACATTCCAGCTAAATGCACACCAGCAGTGCTGTGTTTTCTAGCCTCAGAGATGGCTGACCTTTGGACTGAAGCCAGAGATGAGAAACTTCAGATCCCAATTATTCTGGAGAAGTTTAAGACATGGAAACAAGTTTCTAAGGAAAACATACTTCTGGACTAGTCATTCCAGCAAAAGGCATAGGAAGGATTATGTGATGTATCTGAAAACTTGGAGACCTTCCAGATGAATTAGTGTTATGCCAATTTATCTGTGAGAGAAGACAATCTCTCTGGCACAGCTGCATAAAGAATCTAGGATTTGCTTATAAAGTGGAGCTACTGGTTTGGTATCAAGTGCTGATGAGCTGGTTTGTATTTCAGGGATGCAGAGGGCTCTCCGTACCTTTAGAGACTCCTGGATTCTCCTGGAAGTAGGAAAGATCATCATCCTGCTCACTGGCTGCTTGTTCAGGGATAGGGATCTGCTTGCTATGCTCAGTGCTGAGCTCATTGTTCTCTACTTCAGGTTCTTTGTCTTCAAAATGAGATTCATCCTGTTCCCTGTGAGTGTCCACATCCACAGCCTCTGGAGCAGGCTCTGGGAGTTCAGCTGGGGCCTCTTCCTGCCCTCCCAGGGAGCCTCCTCCTGGAGCTTCTTCACCCCCAGCTTCCTTCCTTGGGACAGGCTCAGCAACAGCTGCATCCAAGTTCCTGCCATCTGCACTTGCCAGAGCAGGCTGTGCACCCTGGCAGAGGTGACTGTCACCCTGAGGGACTTCAGTCTTACATCTCTTCCTCGGGGGCTCATCATCACTGGCACACTGTGTATCTTCTCCCAGCTGTACCTCCTCTCCCAGACATTCCTGTCCCTTCCCTGGCTCCGAGGGCAGGTGTTCCTGTGGCACATCTGGGAGAGCAGTGTCTGCCCCTGGCTGCTCAGCATCCTCTGCTTTGCCCTTCAGGCACACTGAGCGTAGCAGCCAGGGCTTGGCAAACACTATTGCCACCAGTCTGACAGTGTGGCCTCCTACTTCTAAAACCTGCTGCATTTCAATGAGGTCCTGTAAAAAACAAACAAAAAAACACGCAACAAATTATCTCAGGAACTTTCACTGAAAAATGTCACTTTAAGCCACTGTCATGGAATTTGTCATTTAACTGGCAGCAAGGGAGGAGCAAGAGCTTAGTAGAATGTTCAATTTTGCCTCCAGCTGCATTGAAGTTGAAAAGATGTTTTACCCCTTAAAGTTTCCTGAAATTACAGCATGTTTTTCTTCAGCTTAAAGTAAGTTAAAAATATAACCGGGAACAAGCACTTTGCTTCCAAAGGTTGATGTTAGCACCTCTAGGTTTCTGAAACACTTCATTCCTATTTTTGATTAAGTGCTGCTTTAATTTTTGGCCTTCCTAAATTTGAGGCAAGATTGCTCTCAGGTGTGATGTGTGATCTCCTGCCTAACATAAATAACTCTGTTCAATTTATGGTTGCTTCCGACAGCCTGGAAGCTCGTCCTGTTCAAGGGGAATACTAAGCATGCAAACATTAATGTATGGAAAGCAGCTGGCTTTAAACCCACCTGAATGTACTGCTCCAAGCTCCTGCTGCGTTCAGCTTCCACCTGTTCATAGCTGCAGAAACGTTTGCTCAGCTCAGCTTTGCAAATCCCAAAGTGGGAAGTGGCCTCTATGGCCTTCCTGATCTCCAGGACAGCTGCCACATCCCCGGGGTTGTACCCATAATGCTCTGTACACTCATGGAGGAACTTATCCACCTCATAGTTTTCTTCCTGGACTTTTATCAGCCTGGTGAAAGTTTCAGGGAGGCAGGAGATGCCCACAGCCATGTGATCCAGCAGGGAAGGAACTGCAAAGCAAATAAACCATGGGAGTTTAAGCTGTGTTACTGTGCAACATGTTGCAGGAAGACAAACAGATTAGAAGTGTTCTAGACCAATTTAAAACAGAGCTCAGCTTTCTCTCTTCATTGCTGCAGTTCCCTTTTTTCTTTCTGCCTTGCATATCTGTCTGAAAAGACCTGTAAAGAGGAGCAAACTGGTTTACAAGGGCTCACCCTCCAAGCACAATGAATTATGTCTGGAAGGCAGTGAGCACCTAGTGGTGTTCTCTCTAACACTGGGTCAGTTCAGCTCTGAGTTAATGAGAGAATCCTCTCCTTTTTTCTTGAAGAAGGTCAAGTGAAAGTTCTAGGGCAAGGAAATGCTGTAGAGGACACTTTTAATCAAAAAATCCACAGCAGAAAGCTATTGGCCAGACATGGTTTGAACTACCACTCTACAGTGCTTCACACAATTAGCTCAACAAAGCATCTCTGTGTTCAGTGACAGGTCCAGCACTGCCCCTAAGTGACCCCCTGTACACAGTACCCACAGCTGAAGCCATGTAACCTGTCCCAGTCCTGGCTGATGAGGGGGCAGCTCTGGCACTGCTCTTCCTGCTCCCCTCCCTTTTACCTGCAGGCTGCTCCACGTTTGCCTCTGGAACTTTTGGGGCAGCTGCCAAGGAAAAATGGGCTCAGCTGTAATGAGCAGTCAGCTCAGCACAGCTGGAGGGCATGAGAGGCAGCAGAGACAGGAGGAAGAATTTCTGTTTTACCTCTGTCACAACAGCAATGGAAATGGGCAGGGGCAGCACTAGACCATTTCAGCTGAAGAGCTCAAGGCTCTGGATACATTTGCATTACAGCTGAAAACAAGATGCTCTTTAGGAAGGGGCAGTGCTGATGAACTGCACACAGTCCAGCTCTAAAGATTATAAAAATGTTTAAATTAATGAGGTAAGGGGCCAGACATTGGACACCACTACTTCAGGCACTTGCATGAGACAAGTTAAATGAGAATTTTAATTCAAGGAGCTCTGAAAGATTTTCTTTTCTCTTTACAGAAGAGAAAACCTGGCTGTGAAATCATATGGTATTGTAAGCTGTTGAAGGGACTGAAAAACCTCCTGGAGAGGGGTAACAGAGCAGAGGAGAGATTGCAGTAACAGTTTAACAAAACATGAAATACAGGCAAGGCCTTGTTACCAACAAAAGCCTAAGTCAGCCATCTGTTTTAAGCCAGGAGAGAAAGCCTTACAGACTTCATGTGTAATGGAAACAGAATATTCCTGTTAGGGAGCTTTTTTAAAATCAATTCCTCAGCAGGTGAGCTCACCATCTCTCCTGCTCCAAGGCACTTCTGAGCACTTTAGGCCAAACAGAACTAACCTGGAGAGCTGAGCCTTCCTGGGATGGGGGTACATCTGAGCCTGACCTTCACCTGGCAGGAGTTGACCACGATGTTGTCACTGGGGCTCAGGTTGCGTGTGCTGACAATGCCAGGGGAGTAGTAGCCTCTCATCAGTAAATAATTGGTGTGAGAGGCCTGGCGAGGTTTCACTTCGATTCTGCGTTTGCCTCCAGAGCTGTCATCCAAGTCATCTTCGTCATCATCGTCATCCTCCAGCCCTTCTTTCCCCAAGCTACAGCAAACAGCAAACACAGGAGGTTGGATTTGTTTGTTGGGTTTTTCCCAAAAGAAGAAAGTGATTTACGACACTGAGCAGAGCAAGGACACGGCGCTCCTGCGCTCTGGGCTTTAGTCCTGGACAGCTGGGGCAGTGTCCACACCAGGCTGATTCAGAGCACTGAGAACAAGAACTACAGAAAAGGAAATACACTAAAGGTCCCTGGGAAAGGAAACTCTCTCTTTTTTTGCAGATGTGTTGAAATGAACCCAAAATATCTCAGCTTTCAGTACTGAAGCTCTTTGGTTCAGCAGATGCTTCATCTTGAGGGAACATCTGTTAGACACTGAGAGCACAGGGGATGCTGCAGGATGGGGCAGACTGTTTGTTTTTCAGGGTGAAAAGGAGGAGAGAGAGTTACAGATTTCAGTTACTTTAAAAAATAATAATTAAAAAACTACCAAAAACCAAACTGCAGACATCCTCCAAGTAAATAAAAGAATAGCAGTAGCAGCCAGGATGGATTTCCCAGAAACAAACTTAGTCAAACCAACACTATTTATTTCAGGACATGACAAGAACCACTAGGAGTAAAGCTGAAGGCTCTGAACAACCTGATGTAACTCTGAAGTTGCCTTTGTTTAAAGCAGATTATGCCAGGGACAATAAAAGATTCCTTCCAACCTTTTCTAAGATGAATTACACCTTAAGTACCTTCTTTTAAAACATATTTAAAATCAAAAGGGAACACATAATTTAGAAAAAACAGTGAGTGCACTACCCAAGATGCCCCTACTCAGCAATGGGACCAGTCCAGGGCTCAGTGTATTTTTGTGAATGACCTGACTGATAAAACAGCTTATTCAGCTAGCACAGGATCACCCAGCTGAGGACACTGCAAGTATATGAGAAGCTGGGATTTGCATTCAGAACATCTCCAGCACACTGGAGACTCAGCCTGGAAAAGAGCAGGGAGCAATTCCCTATGACAAATGCATGTTATTTATATTACAGTACTTTGCATCTGTCCCTCCACACTGAGAAGGAACAACTAACCAGAAAAAGGAAAAGAAGCTTATTAGGTGAGTCACAAGAATCATAAGCTGTGCATGGATCACTGCACTGGGGAGGTTTGGCTGCTTTTTTTGGCAAGACCACGGCCCTTCAGAATCTTGGGATGCATTAGCAGGTGTTTCACCTATATAACAGGATGGAATTGGCACAGAGCTGCCAGCAAGAGCATGGCATTTGTTTTTTGACATCACAATTCAGTGCAGAAGAAAATAATGAGAAAGACAGAGAACTGGGCAACATGAATAAAGTGAAGGAACTGAAGCTGCTCATTTTAAAGAGCAGCATGTTATGGGAGAGGGACCACAATAACAATCCTCAAGTAGGTATTAAGCTGCTCCAAAGAGAAAGAGAACAAAGTATTTTCCATGTGTATTCACAATAGGAAGCAGCAGGTCAAATTACTAAGAGACTTCAGCTGCACTTTTAAGAAAGCACATAATGACTGTAAGGAAAAGGGCTCATGGGCTCCCACTGCCTGGGGACAGTTTCAGTTCATGCCATCACTGCAGGCTTACAGGAAAATTAAATCCAAGAGGAGACAGTGCACAGAAGCACTGCTGTGGTGAGAGGTTCCACTGATAAAGCTGAAACCTTGTTACCAACCCTCTCTGTCTGTGACACGCCAAGGCACAATGCTGATGAAATGCTCCTGTAGAACCCAGTGCTCTCCTTTCCATGTCAGCTCTGATGGCACTGAAGTGCCAAGCAATTGAAATATTGCATGTGAAGGCAAATGCAGCCCAGGGCTATAATCACAGGCACTGACTTAAGTGCCATTAAGTCTTCAGAGCACTTCCTCAGAAATAAAAATCTAAACAATAGCACAGTAAAAATGCCACAGTGCAGTGCAGGAAATGCCAATTCCTGTCCAATTTCATCCAAGTTATCCCCAAACAGTATTTTCTAATGGAAGTAACAGCATTTACCTTTTTATCACTTCATTTTCCACCATAGAGCTGTCCACCACAATGATCTGCTCTGGGATTGTCACGTTCACAGCCACCAGTCCCAGGGAGAACAGGGAAAGCATGGCCACACAATGGCCACCAGGGCCATCCATGGGAAATGGCACCATGCCTTCTGATGATACATTTTCTTCATCTTTAAATGAGAAGTTGTGTGGCTGGTCTGATTTTTCAGCACCCTTGAGCTTCTCCAGGAACTGGAAGGACTCTGTACAAATGGTACTGGGGAAGCGCCATGTAAAAACTCTGCACAAAAACACAAAGAAGCACAAATCCTTCAAAATCTGCTCTGACTGAGAATGAGTTTTACAATTATGGGAGCACAAAAGAGCCAAACAGTTGAAGTTTCATTCTAGAGCTGGTGACCAAGCACCTTCCACACCTGCTTTCACAGTCCTTTTACTATTTCCAGAACATTAGGTGTTTATGCACTGTGTAAAGGTCAGGTAGCATACAGCAAATCTAAAGCAAAGGTATCATCTTCTGCTTCACAGGAGTGCTAAAGAAATCTTCCCACGTCTACAACTGTGGTGCTGATCTCGTCCCCCCAGCATGCTTGGCTCTATTCCCTCACTGCCCTTGATGCCTTGTGAAGGCTGACCTAGAACAGAGACTAGACAGAGCTAAAGAATAAAGCAGGGATTTATTAAAAGGATTTCCTCAATGGATCCACCTTGGGCAGCACAAGAGCCCAGCCAGGGCTGCACCCAAGATGAACCAAAATGGTCCCAAAATGGATGACAGGTCACGAGGTCTCTCACTTTTATAAGTTTTGATCCATTTGCATATTGGAGTTAATTGTCTAATTACAGCTTTAGCCCATGAAGTGCCATCCTTCTTGTTTTTCTCTCTTCAGTCCACATTGTTTGTGCTCTTGGGCCTGAGATTTGGATCATTTGTCCTTGGTTTCCAGCTGGAGAAGGAATTGTTTTGTCTCCCTACTCTGTGAAGAGAGCTCACCATCCCCTGATATGAAGCTCAGACCTACACACTAAAGCAGCACAGAATCTGAAATATATAAAAGCTAAAACCTGAGGCATCACCCTGATTGCTCCCCATATAAAGAACTGACTGATGTGATGTCAGCTTCACCTTCACCTTCCTCTGCACCCTCAGCTCTGCTCTGGACACTTCCTGTGTGCTGTCACCTCCACCCAAGCCACGCTTGGGTAGATTTTTTCCTCTGCACCAAGGCCAGCAGTGTCCCCCCTGCCACCTACCTGTAGTAGCTCTGGGACAGCTGGTAGGACATGGGCACGAAGGGCAGAGCGCGGCTCTTCTTGGGCCCCAGCGTGTGGTTGACCCTGCGGCGGTTGACCAGGCTCCTCCTCTGGCACTCCAGGAAAGCCTTCACCAGGATGTCATCCCGGTACTCCTGGTACAGCCGGAACGTCTGCAAGACACCCAGTGACAGCTCTGCACCTCCTGCTCCAGGGCACATGCACTCAGTGGGTGGGAAGCCACAAGCCAGAATGAAAATCATCCATGGAAATTCACTTTATTCCTCTGTTCCTTCTATGGCCTTCCAGACTTGCCATGGTAAGTGCCAATTAAGTTAACTAAATACTACCGAACACTTGATATTCAAAATGGGATCAGGCTCCCACTGGAATTATAGATGTGAAAAATGCTCCTCTGCCACACATTTTGATAAATTCTTCCCCTCACTTCAGCAGGAACACTTGGTTCTGAGAGCAGGTTCCACTCTTACTTATGAGCTGTTAAACTCCCTTTGAAATTTGACCTTACTTAAGCACTTGACTGATTGATGATCACTTTTTGTAGTCCCCAACACGGAAGAAGAGACCCCCAACACCAGTGCCAGCTGGGTATTAGTATTGTTTTTGTGATATCTCCTCCAGAACATTCCAGCTGCTCAGGTGGGCACTAAAGCATGGTACAGCTTGACCCACTGGAAGTGATGTGGAGCTTATTTTGTGTGGTTTTAGGAGACTGCTTCAACCTCACATCTTGCAATCTCATCCTCAGAGAGAAAACAACAAACTGAAAATCTTCCTACAATATATAACTTCCTAAAAGCAGAATACTCCCCACAGAATGGATACAAATCCAAGTTTCTGGGTTTCTTTTCTCCCATTTGAAAAAGGAATGTGCAAAGGGAGGGAGGAGAAACTTTAGGGCTGTATGACCACATGTGGATGTGGCACTTGGGGACAGGGTTCAGTGGTGGCCTTGGCAGTGCTGGGCTGATGGTTGGACTTGATCATCTGAAAGGTCTTTTCCAACCCAAACAATTCCATGATTCTATGAGCAGTAAAGTTTGCTCAGATACCGTACCTGAAATGACTGGCAAGATTCCATCTGGTGATCTGAGAGTGCCAGTGTGCTCTGAATCAGATTCTGCAGCACCAGAAAATGAATATCATAAATACTGAAAGAAAAAAGAAGTAAGAGAAAAATATTTATTCCTGGTTATTTTTGAACATGAGGTACCAATTAAACCAGCACAAAAATCTGCAAACTCCATCATCTGCTTCTGAAATAGAAGCACAGAAGCACGAGATCCTACAGCTGAGGATCATTCATGTAAAGGAATATGTTACATTTTCCCTCACCTTCCACCCCGAATTTTTGTATCATTCTAGATAATCTGACACAAAGTTCTCCCTGATAGCATCTCCTCCTCTTTACGTACAACACCAACATAGAAAATGTACAGTTGTCCCAGTGATAAAATAATTTTGAAGTCATCTGTGTTACAATTTTATCTACCAAATGTATGCCAGAGGTCCCTACAGTCCTGTCAAAGTATTTTCCTGTTAATAAATTTATACACTGCAATGAACAGATTAAAACGCTGAATTAGGACACTCTTTATATGATTTCCTGATGGCCTGGTCCTAATGAGGAAAATGGTGCCACTGCTACTCACCTGCTCAGATTATCCTCTTTTGTGCCTTGATTTGTGTCTTCTCCAATAGCAAGCACTCGAAATCTAGTTAAGGGAAGGGAAAGGAGAGCACTGGAACCAGATTTGCTGTGATTTTCTGTGATTTTACATCAGCCACGAAGCCCAGAGGCTGATGAACACAACTGCTAACGAGGCAAGTGCTGGGCCAGCCCAGGGGACTGTCTGCTCCAGCAGCCCTCAGCACAAGGGTCAGACAGGAAAAGAACTGTCCAGATCCATCTCCACTCCAATATCTGTTGACAAGGAGATAAAACAATGGACAGGAGACAGCTCCAGCACTGAAAGGATTTGTCATTTTATCGAGGTTTTGGACTTCCAGTTACTGCCAGCAGCACTTCTGCTGTAATGCACAGCTCTTCCCAAAATAAGAAAAATTACAAAGGTGCTAAATTTATTATCATAAAATGGTCTGAGACACAAATTTTCCACACTGCTCTTCAAGTGTTCATCATGAAAAAGCTTAACGGCCTGGAGCTGGAGAATGCTGTACAGGGCTGAGTGCTCTTCCTTATCAATACTTTTAGCAGCACTGAGATGATTCAGCTGAGCAACCAGCTACAAATTGTGATAGAAAATGGGGCCAGTTAATCTGAAAATGCTAAATTTCTACTGCAATGGAAAGTTACACCTGAGTAGCAACATCTCTAACACCAAGGTTGAGGACTTGACAATTTAGGAAAATCTGCTGTAGTGAATTTCTGATTTAGGAATAAGAATGGTTTGAAATCAGCAAAATTGTGCAAATAACTGAAAATCACTTATATGTGTTTAGGAAGTGTGGATATGAAAGAAACACTGCTGGTTTTATTTAGTAAAACTCATTTTCTTACTAAGGGTACAAGTACAGAGGGTGTAACCAGAGAAGAGACCTGCTCTGAATTGCTGTCCCCTCTCTCACTGCCTCACCCCATGTGCAGAGCCAAAAGCACCATGATTAAAATACCTGGAAAAGAGTTCCTCCAGAGTGTCAGGAATCTCCAGTTTGGGGTTCCCCAGGGTCGAACTGAATTTCTCTTTCAGTCTTTCCACAAACTCTTTAAACTCCTTTGCACAAACCTTCGAAAAGAGGAGACAGAAATGTCATCAACCTCCATTTCTCAGAGTGGGAAAAACTACTCTACTTTTAAAGTGTGCATGAAAATTCTTGTAGCAATAGCTGAATTCTGAAGTCTGAAGCAGTCCAAGAGCCAAGGCAAGGCAGGGAAAAGCTCATGCAGTTTGTGTTTGCGGAGTCAGTGAACAGTTGCAGGTTCCATCTGTAATCAGCTCACAGCTACAAGCCAAGCACCATGAACATATGTTCTAAGACAATTTCCTGAATTAACAGCAAGATCTCTTGCTAGAGCTTTGTTTAAGCTTCTGCTCAAGCCCTGAAGGCTTTTCCATGTTCTGCATGAAATCTGTTTGCACAACCATGGCTTGGAGAACACCTGTTACATCATAGGGATGTTCCCTGGAAACAAGTTTCTATTTGCTTCCAAAGACAGACTTTGGGGATGGGGACGCATATTTATTTTAGTGATGTCTCATCAATGAACAACTGCTCTTCCTTTAAGCAACATGAATCTAACAATAGAACTGATGGGCTTTTCTGACAATGGTATGAATTGTCATGCCTAGAGAAAAATTATCTTGCTGTGACACTGTCCCAGTTCTGAGAAAATTCTGAAATTCCAAATGGAATTGTTTGCACTGAAAGTGTAAACAACTTTTTAATTTGAAATTATAGTTCATTCAAATGGAAAAAAAAAGAAATAAAATCTTTTGGCTGCTCAAATCAAGTCTTATAAAGTTTGCTTGTGTTCCTGCACTCATCCACAGGAGCTAAGGTGACAGTTCAACACACAACTAGAATAAAAATTAGAGTTACAGAGC
This sequence comes from Leptocoma aspasia, assembly GCA_013399835.1. NCBI lineage: Eukaryota > Metazoa > Chordata > Aves > Passeriformes > Nectariniidae > Leptocoma > Leptocoma aspasia. The sequence continues at coordinate 418,370 of VXAX01002807.1, forward strand.
AAAAATATTTTCTTGCTCAGGTAACAATGTAGTTGAAAGGATAAAAAAAGAATCAGCAGATAGAGATGCTTAGTCATGGACGTTTATAAACAAGCACACTGAAAACACAGTGGTTGTTGTACAGGGGGCTGTTTCTGTGCCTTTGCAGAGCTGCCCTGTCCACTTTATCCCAAACCAGCAATGATACTGCATTTTTACAATGATGCTGTTTTTAAAATAGCTAAAGGTTCAAGGGAAAGACAAGACATGAAATGACAGTGCAAGTAATCAGCAATCCAAACAGCATAAAGTGCTCTATGAACTTTTGGAATACTTCCCTCCTACCTGTGGATCTTCATAATTATTTTCTCTATTCATGAAATCGTCAATGAGGGCTTTATCTTGGTAAACCTCAGCAAGGCAAACTCTGCAAGAGATACAATTGAAGGTGTTGCTCAGAGCTGAAATCTTCCCAGTTCAAAACAGATCTGACAGCAGCAGGGTGCAAATGAGATGAAATTTTTAAGTGACATGAAACAAAAGAAATACATAGGAGGACCATGTCCCTCCAGGAGAGTTTAGCCTACATCTAGAACACAGAAAACTTCTTACTTGTAATTGAGGTATGTCTGGGGGTTTCTGACAATGTAGCGGGCTCTCCGTCCCACGGAATGGGAGGTTTTATCCAGGGACTCCTCGAAGCTGGAGTGCATGAGGTCCCTCACCACCTGCCAGGGCACAAAGGGCCCTTTCACCTGCAGGAGGAACACAGGTGTCTGTGGTTAAACCTCGCTGCGTGCACACATGGCGAGAGCAGGACAGAGTCCTGGCTGGGGAAACGTGTGTGCAGCACCCAGCAGCTCCGTGCTCTGGGTGTGCTCAGCACCTTGGCATTGAGCACGTGGCTGGCAATCCTGCAGAGCATGAGCAGGCTGTCCTCCTGCACCGTCCAGGTCACGCGCAGCCGCGTCATCCTCAGCAGGGCACTCTGGTCAGCCTTGTCATGGTAGCGCAGCCGCTTGCTTTTGTCTACAGAGTCCTCTTCTGACAGGGAAACAAAGAAAGACATTGATCTCAGCACTTTATATTCTGATCAACTCAAACTTCGACCACAGGCTCAGCACCAGTTTGTGAGAATGAGAGACGAGCAGGGAAGGAAGTTGCAGTCTAGAAGTGAAATGCAGCAATAGCTCTCCCAAGCATGAACAAACAAACACTTTAATTGGCAAACCGACAACCTAGAGCATCATTCCATGAGGAATTTTTAAGCCAGCTATCAAGAGCTGATAATGGATTGCAGGGAGCTGCTGTGGCACAGACTCCATGAGGATTCCTCCAGCCTCTGCAGCAGTGGCTCACACACAGCTCATGGGCACAAGGTGCTGCTGTTTGTCCCCAGGACACCCGAGCCTCCTCACTGACTGAGGCAACCCACAGACGTGGCCACAAAGCTGCTCTGTCCCACACCCTTCCAAAGCAGCTTCCTGCAGGCCTAGGCATAGTAAAGAATGCTGCTTTTTCCTGTTTCTTACCTTTCTTTCTCTTCTTTGTCTTCTTTCCAACATCTTTCCTAAGCCTCTTCCTCTTTTGGCTTTTTCCACCTCTCACTCGTTTCGTTCGATCCTGGGTTGGTTCTTTAGTTATTTCAATACATTCCTCTTTCTGGATAAGTGACTCTGATCCTGTCTTTGCTTCTCCCAAGATATTAATTTTGTTACCTAAAATGACACATATTTACAGCAGTGGAGCTTTACAGCAATGACATTCTACAATGTTAAGGTATAGAGGCCAGTAAATTAAAAGACAGATGCCCTCTCAGAATTGCTCTTTGTTAGTCCTGTCATTTCATGCCCCTTTTCAGCAGCTCACAGAATAAATTCCTACATTAATGAGGAATCATCAAGTAATTAAGCCTAGTTTAGAGTGCACAAACACAATGGAACAGAGCTGAGGTTTTACATTCAACCTGAAGCATTTTCTCCTCCTTAACTCAAACATTAGGCTGGATAACAGTGCTACAAAACATTGGTCCCTCTGGATTTTTTGCAAACTGCACATTAGAAATTACAAAGGATAGAAATTATTGTTTCATAAGAATTTATTTACACATCTATTTTACAGCCACAGAAGTATCCTAGATCATTGTAAGGAGACAGGAGCAGCCCAGGTCATCAATACTAGATAAAAAATTATTGTTCCATATAGCCAGTAATAGGGAATGAAATAATTTATCTGTTTTACTGCCCCAGGAGCATCCCAGATTACTGGAAGGAGACAAGAACAACCCACACCCTTCATGCTGGGTTTGACAAAGGCAGGAGGAGCTGTGGCACAGTCTCAGGCCTTACCTCCAGTACTGAGTGGCAGGGGGTGCTTGGTGAGGAAGGTTTGGAGTCTTGCTGTCAGTCCATTTTCAGGAACTGTATTTTCCTAAGACAACACAACTTTAAGAAAGGTGACATACAAAAGGCGTGCACTGGTTTTAACAACAATCTACTTTATAATCTGAGTAGAAACAAATTTTCAGCTTAAAGGAAAGGATCCCTGGCTATAAGAAAGAACTCATTTGTATTATTACTACCACACATTAGAATGGCTCCAGAGCTTTTCTTAAATCACACTGGAATGACCACTAGACTGTGAAGGTTAGAAATCTCCTCAAGTTTAAAAGCAGTAATTACTGGAAAAGAAATGCTCAATTCCTTCATGGCTACAGAGGCTGAGCAGAGTTTGCTGTAAAACAGTGTTTTTCCAAAGCATTTTACATTCCAAAGGAACTTCTGACAAGCACAAAACCAAAATGCAAACACAAACACTGAGTAAATGCCTCCCATAGCATATTCTGCCCATTCTAAATCTGAGCCTGAACCAACTGCAATGTATGGGGAGTTTTGCCATTCTCTGCTAAACCCATTTCTCTCATGTGGAGTTCACTGGGGGCAGAAGTTGGTCACAAGATGTGGAGAGTAAAGCAGAGACCAAAGAGCTGCTGGGAATTGTGTTACTGCTCAACCATGAGGTGACTGAACAACAGACAGAATTAAGAGTGAAATGATCCTGCCTGAGGGAAATAAATTAGCAACTCTAATTTTACATCCATTGATAGGCTCTGATTTGTGCACTGCTTAGGGGACAGTAATTACAGGCAGCTCTGTGAAAGTCCCTGCTCAATGCCTGGTAACGGTGAAAAAGCAAAAGAAATGTATGGAATTCTTAGAGAAGTAAAGCAACACTAAGCAGCTGTAAAAATCTGTGCTTGGCCACAACCTTAAAGCACTCTCAGATTCTATTTCCACCCCAAAAAGGACAGGTAGAACTATCACAAGTTAAAATAAATGCAACAAGAATGATTAAAGACAGGACAGTTTCATCATCAGGGAATAGTAGGTGTCAGTCTTAAAAAAAGGAGATGAATATGAGAGACATGAGAGATGTTTATAAAAATCCAGTAAAACAGTAAGAATAATGAAGAATGTATTTTTTACAATACATTCTTCATTAAACAGTGTCTTACTGTTTTACTGGATTTTCATCCATAATGAAGAATGTAATTTCCTTAGTTCTACAATTACTGGGGAGCTTAAGGCATCAAAAGGAAGTGGTGGCACATAGCAGCAGTTTGAAACAGTTTGCCACAGGAGGCTGGGGATAGTTAAGACTTACATATGCTCAAAAACCAGACAAATTAATGCTAAAAAAAAAAGCTATTACTGCTTTGAAAGATCAGCCCCAGATTTAGAATGGCCTTGAGCCAAAATTGCAGACAGCTGGGAGAGCATTCTGAGGAAATATCCCTTGCTCTCACAAGCTTCCATCAGAGACAGGACATTAGCCAGAATTCTGACTTGCATGTGTTGGGCTCCCTATTTGTTTTTTTTTCCTTGTGTATTTCCTTGTTTTGGATGTTTTGCTTTTTGTCTGACAACTTCTACATTCCAGAAAGGCAAGAGGAACCAGCGAGTAGTGTGAACTGCTCGCTCATTGAAGTATTTCTCCTTTGGTTGAATGTACTAACAAATTCATTGTCAAATTCAGTTTTCAAATAAAATTTATGTCCAATTCTTTCATTCACTTCAGCACCAAGATTTGTGAACATCTGGCACTCATTCCCTTCCAGTGCTGCAAACCCCTACTGAGAGCATGCAAACAGTAAGAATTTGGTGTCACTACTTCAACCTTAAGAACATTAAAACTTGGAGAAGTCACTACAGTGTATACATTTTAAAATACCCACCTTCCTGGTCTTGTTGATGATGTAGCTTGTCCAGATCCAATTGCGTTTCAGATGCCCATAAAAGCTGGAATCCAGACCTGCAGCTCCCAGCCCATCTCCAGGGATGGATCCATCATCAACCACCTCTCTGCTGCCTCTACCAACAACAGGAACAAAACCCACAGGAATTACTTTGTACAGATTCCTTCTTAGTGCTCTTAACTGGTGTGTGTGCAATGTGCAGAACTCTGCCCTTGCCCTCCCAGTTTAGGGGGTAATATTACACCATCAATGACATCCCAAAACTGTTTCCTTCTTAAAGATGTAGCAGTCATCCCCAGCCTAACTGCAAGTAAACATCAGATATCCAATTTAAAAGATTTACTGCCACACAAAAAGACCATATGCAGAAGCTCAAGCAAGGATCAGTGGAATTGGGTCCCTCAACTGCATTATTTTTTTAAGATAACTTGATACATCTACTTGCAACATGGAACTAACTGAAAATACTTTTTAACAGACTGTTTATTGAAACAGAATAGAATATTGACAGAGCTAAACCACAATGCACAACACAATATAAAAAATTTAGCTGGTGTTCTGCACAGCTGTCACAGGTTGTGAGCATGCAACCCTCCCAGGTATTGTGGGTGTGATTAGGCAGAAGATTAAATGCTCCAGAGATCACCTCCAGATCACAGTGCACATTAGAAATTAATCTGCAACCAGTTACAGCCAAGTGCAGCACAAAGGGACAGGATTCAGAACGTGGCACTGGGGAGCTGCTGAAGCTACTTGAGATACCATGATACAAAGCATAGGAACAGAAAACCTTTACTTTGTTATTCCTGGGGATTATTCCTGTACTTGGGAAGCATTCCCTCCCTCCCAACTCTGCTCTCCTCAGGACTCTTGCAACACACATCTGTACTGCTCTGGAAGGAAATCCCAATCTGTTCATCCCATCCCTCCAGCACAACCACCTGCTTGGAGGCCAAGTTACCGGGAACATGAAACAGAACTACATCTCCTTTGACCCAGTTCACCTCTGAACTCCACAGAACATCCAGCTGAGCTCCTCCAGTCTCAAGGGCTTTTGCTATTGAGTAACATCCTCAACACCTGAACAGCTCTCCTTGCCTGCCCTGCTCTAGCAGCTGGCTAGGTGACCTACGTGGTGTACTCCAGCATGGCACACTTCCGTTCCAGGTTGTGCTTGTTCACTGCTGACTCCTGCTCCTTCTCCACATCCAGGGCAGTCTCCTCCCCTGCAAGGTTGCTCCTCTTTGTCCGAGGACAGCGGACAACTCCTGGACAGACAAAGGGGTTTCACTCTCAGCATGACAGCTCAGACTTCAACTTGTCTTCAATTCACCTTGCTCTGGCAAGCTACTGCTCCCACACAGTACTGCCATTTTTACCCCTTCTCAATACAATATGCCTGCTTCTCACAGAGAAGGGCTACTGTCAACTTTGATACTTCCAACAGGGCAGCAATGCTTTCAACACAAGTGGATCACAACTTCATAGAATTATATGGACACAGCTCCCAACTTTTTTTTTTTGTGATGTACAGGACAACATTCCAAAACAGCAGAAGTGGATAAATAGAGCCTGGCTCAAGTTTTAGGAAGGGAAGAGGAATTGTGGTGTGCCCAGAAGGGGCAGAGAGGGTGCTCAGGAGGTCCAGTTGTGCCATACCCAGGGGTGTGTTCAGGCAGACACACTGCAGATCAAACCAGAAGTTCTCCACATCCTGCAGGGTGTTGAGGACGTAGCAGCGCCGCTCAAAGGGCCGGCTGCTCTGTGCCAGGTTGTAGTGCAGGTCACAGATGGTGGTGTCCACAATCACAGCATTTCTCTTCATGTACACAAACACCTGCCAGACACAGCACAGCTCAGGCTGGAAACATCACTGAAACTGCCTAATTAGCAGGACACACCAGCTGGGTTAGGACTGGATGGTTTCTGTCCTTGCTGTTTTTAGCCACTGCTCTGACAGAGGCCACACCCATTCCCACACTATTGCACTGTATTCCCAAATTCCCTTGACAGCAACCCAGAAATTTCCTTCCTAGATTTAGAACGGTTTCTTTTCACTCTTGTGCACAGGATATTCCAAGTTTCCAGAGAGTGGGTATTTCCTGCAAGTCCTCACTCGGGATTTGAATGGATGTGTTTGGGGGCCTCATCACCTTTCTTATCCTCATAAATTCTGATCTGCTTTCTCCTTTGCAGGTGCTCTCTATCTAAAAAGATGCATATCAATCTCATTATTTTACTCTGATCAGTGTCGTTATTCCGTGTCAGACATCCAAGCTTAACACCTTGATGGAAAATAATGTGTCACACTCATTTTTCATTAAGTCTTGCCAGTCTGGGACCTTCTGTGTGCAGTGTTCAGTATTATACATTTGAATAGTTCCCTTCCAGAGAAACAGGTGAAAAATTACCTGCACAACTTAGAGTATCACTTGGATCTGGAGGTTTGCCTATACACCTGAAGCATCAGTACTTCATTTAAGGTAATTATAAAGTCCAGATCTTGAAAAAATCATGAAGAGTAACTGCCTTAAAATTTTTCTTTTAATTACCTGGTCTTTGTCTTGAAACTTCTCTGTTGGGCCAAACTGCAGCAGTCCCATGTAACATAATCTCTGAAGGTTTTCTACCACTGAGAAGATGTACCTCCTGTAGCAATGGTAGGAGTGTTACAATTAGCACTCATGAAAACAGAAAAGTGATACCAGAAAGTCCAACATTTTCATGCAGCAACCTGAGCTTTCAGCAAACCACCAAGTTACAGAATTTCTGAAGTGATATTTTTGCTTGAAATATCAGCCTATGGAAAACATGTAATACCCCATGGGTCCAAATTTCCTTTCCTAAAATCACAAACCCAATATTTTAGCTAAATACTAAGCAGAATTTTACTAGCAAAAAAGAAAATTAGCCAGAAATAACATATATAAAAATGAATTAAATATGGTCAACAGCAGATCTGCAGACAATTTCATGCTATGTAAAGAAGACAGGAGTAAGAAAACATAACTGCTAAATACAGGCCTTCATATGTGTATGTATGAAGAACGGGGCAATGATTCTTGGAGTTGAGGTTGTTTAAAATTACTGCTCCAAGAAACTGCTTTCAGCTGCTCAAAGCTCTGGCAGAGCAAAAAGTGCAGCATTTTCCATCCTGCATACTTACATCTATGGCAAAATTCTGGCAGCTGCAGGAACCTTCTGCAAGATTTAGTTTCTGAGACAGTTTGTAAAAAATTAGCTTTGCCCACATTTAACTTCACTAAGATCTAATTAAATGCAGTTAAATGGGAGTTGGATTTTGGCAGGAGTTTTCTCTGGGGGTCAGAAAGATCAAGCCTAGAAATTTGGCTCAGTTAGAAGTTGTAGTGAACAGAGGCTGAACAGACAGCTTGGTTATGTGTCATTCTGTTTTGCATCAACCCATCAGATGGAGCCTGCATATTTAAGAAAATGCCATCAATTCAGTTTCTAATTTCTAAGATTTAGCAATAGGTTTGGAATTGCAAACCTGCCTTGGCTGCTGATACTGCCCAGCCCTGTTCCTTCACCAAAGGCACATTTGCAGGTTTGGAAAATGTCATATAAATAAAACCTCCAACCATTCACAAATTGTCAGCAGTGACTTTCTGGGGAAAACTAACATGGTGCTCTTGATTCCACACATTCAAATCACTTTCCTTTCTTCAGTCCAGCCTCATGTTTTACATCTCCTGGAAGAGAAATGGCAAACCATGGCAGACGTGCCATGGAGCGTATGAGGAGGAACTGAATGTGTGAGAGGCAGGAGCTGGGAAATGTGGCACCTCTGGAAAGATTTATGAAGGACAGCAACATTTAGACCTTATTAAATTCTGAATTTAGCAGCAGTCAGGAGTGTGTTTTATACAGAAGCAACATCCTGCTGATAAGTTATGAGGGACAGAACCTCCCAGCTCTCAAGCACTGCCTGACAGCATACATGAATATTGTTTATTAGTTTCTTATTACCTTCTATTTGGGAGAGAAAAATACAGTTTGGCACACTATCCTTTGAGGATTTATGGTTCTTGTCTTAAGTGCCACAGTTCTCTTTGACACAAACAGGAAATAACTGAGAAAACAATCAGCCACTGCTGGTTCTTCTCTAGAGCCACTTATTTTGATTCAACTGCTTACCTTTTGTAGAGGAGCTGCTGTCGGACTGGCCTTGGAAGAAATCTGATCAGAGTGTGCTTTTTTAGTGGATCATTTAAAAAATCTTCCAGACCTTCTACCTAGAATTATTTTAGAAGTTAATCATAATGCAAAATGTAACTATCCCCTCAAGTATAAAGCTTTGCCACCAGAATTTCCTGCTAAAATATTTTCTAAGCAAACCTTATTGCTTTTGTAAAATGCTTAAACATTATTCTTGTTAATCAATGAGGCAGAGGATTCAGTGAGATTATAAAAAGCTCTTGGCAAAACAGTAGCTTAAGAATTCACAGTATTACAGGGCTATACATTTTTTTTTCAGTGAGCCTGTGAAAAGTGACTACTTTTTCTGTAAAAGACTGAAGTGTCTCCTCTCCTCTCCAGGGTCTAGTTTTGCTAAAACAGATTAAGAGGATATTTGTTCCAGCCTATAGGTACAGCTGACATTGTGAGATTTGAAGGAAAACAAAAGAGCACCGTACCTTGTAGCTGACTTGTACAATCTGAACAAAGATTGAGAGAGGCAAGCAGAGCAGAATGTCACTGACCAGAGCCCATCCAAAGCCAAACTCCCTGTGCACAGGCAGGGGAGGGATGAATCGCATCCACGAGGAGTCATCCACGTACACTGCCAACAACAACACTGCCTCAGACACACCAACCCAACACTTACACCAAGAGCTTCACTCTGACTGCTCAGGCACAACACAAGCAGCAGCTCAGAGTCTGAAAATCCAAAATGACCTGAAAATTCTCTAACTCTTGATTTTCAAACCTTTCTGAAGTAGACTTTGATTTATTTTGCAGTGTTGAACCATGGTAAGGTCTGTAGTGAAGTCAGGATGTGCCACTTCTTACCTGTTTGATTAGACAGATCCACTTCAGCCTCCTGTGCAGAGGTCTCAGGATTCACCACAGTTGTCACAATTTCTAAGGTCCCATCTGGTTGTGCTTCAATTACAGCTGCATTCTCATCCAGCCCTTGTGTTTTCTCACCATCACTACCTCCTTTTTGCCGTGTTTCATTTAAAGGGTGTCCATAAATTAAGTACCAGAGGAATATGTGGACCATTCTTAAACGGGGCATTTTGGGAAGAAAGCCAAGAGAACGTCCAAGTCCTGGAACTGGGAGGGAAGATTAAAGACCAAATAGAAATAAAAAGAGGATTAGATCAGGAGAAACAGCTCCCTGCACAAAACTAATATGAAGAAAACCAGAAGGAAAGATGGGCAGTTGAAAGTAAGTGTAAGTTACAAATAGTAAAGAAGTAGTAGTAAATACAAATGCTCCAGTTCACAATTGTAAAAAACATAAGCAGCTAAGAAAACATTGTATAAGTTAGACTGGTTTAATATAAATCCAATTTTATTTCTATAGGAGGAGAAAAAACCCACATGTCTCTTACGATACATCTGAAACTTATTATTAATAATAAATAGGAAGGTGAAAGATGACAGAAACTGCAAAGTTGGCTGTACCTGTAACAGGGTGATAGTTCTTTAGCTGTGTTATGCCCATTTTTTCATCAGTTTTTCCTGCCTGACCATTATCAGCTTTACATGAGCTTTCTTGCATTTTTCCTGAATCGGGAACTGCCTCTTGTCCCTGGTTTTCTTCCTCACCATGGTCCTGGGATGTTGGTGTCTGTGGGACTTTAATCCTGTAGTAAAACCACACAGCACTTAGGTAAAAAATAAGCAGAGTTCAATTCCTGTTCTTCCCTGACTTCAGGAGATATCAGCACGTCACCTCAACTTCATGCTTCCATCTCTCTGCTGCTAAAGAAGCGGTTGTTTGTTCAGGGATTTTTGCTTACCTTGTGTTTATTTCCTCTGCATAATTTTGCAAATCTCAGATAAGCCAAGCTCCCCCAAGCCCTCCCAGGCATCCCTGACTTGCCTGTTTGCAGTGCTGGAGTTGGAGATGCGGAACCGCACCTGCTCGATGGCGCTCTTCACCAGGGGATCACTGGGACTCACCGAGGGGTGCACAACAAACTCCACCTGCTCACAGCAGCACAACACAACAAAAGGTGTTTGTGGAGATACTGGCTGCTAATCACCTGCATAATCATCTGACACTAACAGTTAATTAGCAGTAGCCACAATGGATGAATCCTATGATGGTTTTAATAACTCACAGAACATCAACGCTTTTGGACAAAAACTCCTGTTGCTACTTTGTATTAAACAAGAGATCAAAGTATGTGGTCTTTGCACCAATAAACTGCTAATGACATTTCTACAAACCTTGGGGTTTGGGTTTTTAGAAGCTGAAATATTTGAGAAACAAATACTTTGACTTGTAAATATTAGGCTGAGAGGGAAAAATGAAAAGTCAGAGCTCATTAGCTAACACGTATTGCTGCTGAACACAATTCAGATTGGTAAGATTTCATATGTGCTCTACACTAATTACGCAGCAGGTAATTTTCAGTGGATTCAATTCCCTGCTTTTGAGAATTTCACACTAGAGTAAGTGACAAGTCTCAGCTCTACAACCACAGACATCTGACTTTCATAAACGTTACTAGCAGTGGATTTTTGTTTTAAAAGAAAAAATCACATTCTATAAATTTCAACTCAGAAGCTCACTTACAATTTTTCATACACTCTTGGCTTTCAAACAGGGTTTAAATAGATTTTTGGCTCAGCCTGGCAGTACAGGGAGAGAACCATGAATCACAGAACTGATAAGCAGTAGAACCTCTTGGAAGGGAGATTCAGAGACTTTGATCTCTGGCCTATTCCTTGATCTCAATTATCTGCAGCCCAATAATGGAAAGCAGTGATCTGGTTCTCACAGTAGCTTAGTTTGACGTGAAGCTTCTGGGTAGCTCCACTGTGAGCTCTGCTACAAGAAGCGAAGTCACCCATGCATTGCAGGAAAAAGGCCCGGGGCACTGTGAGAAATGAGATGAAGGCTGTGTCTGTCCTGTCACCTTCTTGCTGATGCCGTCCTGGATGACCGTGGTGCGGTAGAGCCTGAGGAGCCCGTCGCGCGCCAGCCGCTGCACCAGCCGCACGATGGACTTCTTGCAGCACTTGGTGGAGACACCTTCTTGCTTCTCTTGATCCATGACCATCTTCTGAAGTCTGAAACATGCCAAAGATACCTTGCATTTTAAGGCCAGCAATGCTTCAAACTGCCTAAGTAGTTTGTTAGAGGATGTGGGGTGAATGGCCGCTGCTTTCCCTACTTCTATCAGTCCCTGCTCCCTACTCCCTTTTGCTGGAGACAACTGGGAAATTTGCTGTACATTTCAGCTCTATTTTCTTTGTACTCAAGATTTTCCTTGTTAGGGGAGAACTGCTGTTCTGACAACAGCAAATTCTCAATACCTGATTCCTGTGTGCATGACTACAGTGCAATTATGAATGCAGCCTCCCTACGGTCAGCAGAACCTACAGCTTTTTCAGGTGGTGATTTAACAAATGCAGTCAGTTCTTGCAGCTGTGAGCTCAGTTCAGCATGAGGCAAAAAGGGTTTATTCAGTGGTTTTTGAGCACAGAAACGACTCCTGCATTCACAACAAAGATACAGACACACATATCCCACCATGTGAAGCCAGCTCCCTTCTCCCTTCCTCCCTTGCCACAGTTGGCAGGGGTGTGCTCACACCTTACTCTCCCCATGCCTGTTCCCATGCACTTTGCCACAAATGTCCCAGGCCCTAATTCTGGGCTCTTTCAGTCTGGGGAATCAATTCTGAAAAAGACCTGGAAGATAATACGGGAATGAAGCAATAATTGAATGTACACATGGACTTCAACTGTCCTGAAACACTACCACATCCTGGTAATTAACAAATGGAAGGCAAACACCAGTAAATTTCCTTGGCAGAGACTGGGGACAGAACTTCCACTGATTCTGAGGAACCTGTTGGCAGCACTGAAGGGACAGCAGAGACCTGAAATATCTTCCAAGCCTGTGCTTGGATGTGACTCAATCAATCACTGATGAGGCTGGTGCCAGATGAGGCTCTAATTTTATAATGCTCTGCAATTAAACAAGGTGACAGAAGGTTTCAAAAATCTCAGACCAGAGGAGAGTAAGGCCATGATTTCTGACTAAATTCCCACAGCAAGCAGCTCTGGGTGTACTGACATGCCAGGATCTTCTGTGCTGACACAGAAGATGGATGGTGCAATCCTATTTGTGACAACACAGTACTGCCAATTTAGGATCCAGCAGAGCACCAGAATTTCCATTTCTTTTTGGAGGTGAAATCTTAAAGGGCTGAAAGACATCATAACATTTAGGGAAATATCTCCAGCTCAGATAAGGTGTCAGGAGAAGACATATAACCACACCACATAAAACTGCACTGAAAAGCAAACTTTGAGGGACCTGCTAGGATGCCAGTGACAAGTGATGAGTGACATGAAGACCTGAGTCTCTCCAGTCCATACAGAATAACACAAGAACAAGTTTTGAAACCATGCAGAGATAAAACTGATGAACTGATGCAGATGCAAGAATCCTGCAGCAGGGAAGTGCTGTACCTTACAATGTGGCCCCAAGTCTGGCATACTGTGAATGGATAAATAAGTTCTTTGATGTGTATTTATGAGACATATAACGGATGAAAGCACTCTTGTGTAATTATCTGTTACATGAACATATTATAAGTTTCTCTGCATGCAGGCCTGCAGAAAAATCTTCCTATGGGAAAGCATTCTTTTTACTGTCTTTTTACTCTGTACAAGTTTCTGTAAACAAAATCTCGGAGCTGTGTTTCAAAGACATTTGAATTTCTCTGTCTGTCTCCTGATAATAAGAGATAGAGGTTTTTCTTTCTTTCATCCTATGAGGTGAAAAATTGTTATCTGATTGTGTAAGCTATTCTAACATTCCTTAGACAAAAGTTGAAGCAGGAGCTTCGGATGGTCCGAGCTGGGCAAATAATAGCCCAAATCCTTTCAATTATAGAGTCATGTTAATAAATCATATTTAACCTTCTGAAATTATTATCAAGAGTGCTTTGTCAACGCACGGACCACAGCAATAATTATCTGCATGGAACTATTGTTGCCTCCAAACAGCTGACTAAGATTAAACCCCCCGCACCCTCCCTGTGCCACCCTCTCCATCCTTACAGCAAGGGTGCCAGCAGGGACAAGCAAAGGCAGGAAGGAATGAGCCCCCAGTGGTCCCAGCCCCCCAGGGGCTCAGCCCCCACGCTCTGTGCCCTGGCTCACGTGAAGAGGCTCTCGATGAGGCGCAGGTTGCGCACGGCCTCCACGATGAGGTTGCGGCGCTTCAGCAGCCTGTAGGTCTCGTGGGGCCTCTCCACTGCCACGGCCTTGGCACGCTTCTCCTTCCTGGGGCCACAGGGCTTCTGGGGACAGCACAGCTCATCAGTGGGGACAGCAGCCAGCCAGGCTCTGCAGCCTAACTGGGGCTCCTCACACAGCAACAGCCGAGCAAGTCCCAGCTTGCACGGATTTATTTATAATGAACTACTCAGATGAAGATTCTCTCTTATCTCCCCTTCCCAGGAAGGCAGACAGTGGATGATCAGCAGCACTTGTGTGCTACATTAAGCTATGACATGCATTCAGTCAACACAGAATTCAGAGAGCACCAGGGAACTAACTGTTGTGGTTTGAAAGGGGAGTGTCTCAGGACGTGAGGACATTGGACATGCCTCTGCAACACACAAATGTTAAGCCGGGATTTTTCCCAAATGGACCCTAAACCAGGACACTAACCAGAACTGTATTTTGGACAGCTACACTCCTATCTCCTGGAAAAATTTTCACTTACACCTACAATGCAGTGCAGCCAAAATATGAATGTGCTTTGAAATTAATTAAAAAAAACCCCAACAAAACAATTTGATAAATAAATACAAAAACTCTAGTTCGAAGTCTTGCTATAAGAGCACAAAACTTAGCTCAGACAGCTGTATCAACAAGAAGATATTAAGACATGTGATCTTACCTTAGGATCTTCAAGTCTGACTTCCTCCACCTCAGCCACATCTTCATCTTCATCCGTGGGATGAGCACAGGTAGAAACATTGGACTCCTGCTTTAGAGTTCCCAAAGTAGAACTATCCCCTGAAATGTTGTCTGGGAGCTCCTCAGGATCTTCAAGAATTTGAGGGGAAGGCTGCTTCTTCCCTTGAGACTTCACAGCTGTTGCCTTTGAGCCTGGTTTGAGAACAAAAAGCCTTGTAATTGTTCTGCTCTTCCTGTTCAGCTTTCTCTCTAAGAGGCATTCTCCCATCCACCCAGGTAGCTGCACTTAAAAGCATTCTGCTACACTTTTCATATATTCTGCCACACTTTTCATATATTCTGCCCTGCTGGAAGCAGTGCTTTGACCATGAAAGACTGCATTCAGCCTCCAAAAGTTAAGTTAAAAAAAACCTGAACTCTCTGTAATCAAATAATTCTCTCCATGCAGAAACCTTTTCACAGCTTGGAAAGTCATCAAGGGCTTATCCAGAAACTGCTGTCTGAAGAAAGGAGAGTTTCTGTCTCAAAGATTCTCAAGTTCTGCCAGAAACATGACTTTTCTGACTCAAAGCAGAGTAAGAATTTACTACTACTCCAAAGATAATCTAAACAGAAGAGACCTCTCTTCCATTGGAGTTTATCAGAGAAGTTGTAGGAACATCTAAATAGGTTAAAAAAAATTAAGTAAAAAAAAAACCCACCATATTTTTTTTAAAATATGTCCCCCAAAGGCTGGTAGCTTTCACACTAACATGTTCCGAATAACTAAAGAAGAAGCTGAGGTAACTAACTTCAGGGGACAAGACATTTTTCTTACAAAATGCTCAGGTGAATAAGGCTGTGGGTCAAGTCATCCCAACCCTGAATATCCATGGAGCACAGTGTGTGAGCTCAGGGAAAAGGGGAGACATGGCACAGGGTCAGGAGAGGCAGCACAAACACTACTGGGACACAGACACCAGGCCACAGTTCAGCCCTGAGAATCTCCAGAGGTTACCACACTTGGTGGTCCAAATCCTAACAATTTGGGGGGAAAGCAGGGAAATAACCAAACAGGCTTAAAAATAAATATGTGACCAAAAACCATAATGGAAGCTAATAACATGTTATTTGTTCTTTAATAAAATGATCCACAAGAAAAATGCAGGTTTTTCTCCAGACTTCCAAATCACAAGTTACCTTTGGCTGGTGTTGTCTGATGGACATCATCTTGGACACGTGACTTCAAAGGAGAACCAGAGCTGGCCTTTTGACCTTTTCCTCTCTTCTTCCTGTCCTTCCCTCCTTCCTCATTGTCAGACTCTGAGGCCACAGCCTCCTCTTCTCCAGGAGATGCATCTTCCACAGGTGGGGAATCTTCTGGCACCAGAGCCAAAGTAACTGTAGCCAGCTGCTCACTCCTGGCCTTCTCCCTCTCAAACTGACGGTTTAAATCACTCTCCTCTGCAAAAATGTAGGAAATGTACTTTGTTGTCCTTTGCCGACCTTCATCCTCCATAAAACCCTAAGGAAATAGTTGAAATGTTATTTTACCACCTTGCTTCTCCATTCTATCAGTGTTCTCCAGCACCAACAGAGGGAAAAGGTTCTCAATGTTATTCCCTCCCATCAAAAGGTATCATGTTATTCTTTTTTTCTAAGTAACAAAAATGTCCCTAACCTTCACATAGAGAAATCAAAAGGAATTCTGTGCCTGAAAAATAAACAAATTTGCATTACCAGTGTATTAGAATGAAACTCCTACGGTATGTGGGATGGAGAAAAGTCTGAGGAAGAACAAACTGTGTATTCAGAGCAGAAATCAATTTTTTTCAGAACAATAATGTTTGTGAAATAAGGGCACTGCAGCTCTGAGTGACTCAGATTTCAGTGGAAGTGCTGTTGCCCTGTCTGCTCCAACAGGAGCTTTCAAGGATCTACAAACTCACACACTGATCAATAAGGAATGATTTCATTTTCACAGCTGACTGGGGAAAAACATGTATAGATATTCCAATTCCAAAAACAAACTCCATAGAGTTTGTTTTTAACTCTACAGAACCTTTTCTTGAATGACAAGATTTTTCTAAAAAGATTCCCCATTGAGAGAAGATGGCAATTATCCTGCCTTTGTGGAAAGGGACTGTTGGCTGCATGCAGGACATGACAGCTGGATTTGTCTTGTGAAATAAAAAAACATTGAAATATCTGGAAATAAGAAGTTTAATCATCATAACTCCTCGAGAAGTAACTGTTTTGCTCCAGAATTTCCTGGTATCTCCAAAAGGCAAGTAGATTAGTGATTTTACATGGATAGAGGGTCTTTGAGAAGATCCTTCAGTGCTCTGATTAGAGCAGGTTAGAATTTTAATACTGAACCCTTGCCTAATACACTTTTTACTCAACTGAATTAATTCTCTTTTCAATATTATCAGGACTCTCCCACTGTCATTCTCAAATCTCTGCTGTTTCTAATGTTTGAGGTTAACAATGTTATTCCCAGAGTAATCAAAATTGTGCCTTGAGTTTCAGTAAGTATCTGAATTGTTTTATTTTAGCCTTACCTTGACAACTTTGTACCTCTCCAGAAGACGACAGAGCATCCTGGCTTCCAGCTTCCCTACATTCATAGCCAGACGAAGTTCTGCCTGAGAAATACCTTTGGTTCCTCTACTTTCAACTGTTGCAGAAAGGAAAACAAAAAAATATCTCAGGGAAATAATCTGACTGAATTTTATATATATGTATTTCTATATACATGAATATTTCCCCGAACAACACCATATGCCAGAATATTAAATTTAAGATTCCCCACTAACTAAAGACAGTTTTACAGACACATAAAATATTCAGCCAAATACTGTCATAAACCACAATTTTACATGAAGCAGTGCCCAGCAGAATGAGGTATGAAGGTGACAGCTTCAAATTAGAAGCATGGATGATTTTTTTTCCCTGGCAGCTTTCCACAGTTAGACAGTAATTTCTCCACTTGGAAAGGAAAAGAGATAGGAGAATAATGAACACTGTTTGCTTCATCTTTTCCCATCCCATCACAACACCCTGTGTCTGCTGGGTGGTACTAAATAGCTGCTAAGCTTCCAGGAAGGGCTAACAGGTGGCAGCACCTCCAGTCTAATCTGGATATAAAGCTCATTTTGCTATGAAAAATAGACACTTTCTGATACAAAAGCAACCAGAATGTAAAAACACCTGCAATATACACATTTCTTTTCTACTACAAGGAGTAAGGAGGTAATGGGAAGTCTTCAGATGTCTTAAATCACCTACTTAACTGATAAGCCTGGGTGAGCATATCCCTTTCACAAACAATATCCACAGGCTGAACAACTTTTGTGATGATCTCTTCATCATCATCATGATAATCTTCCATTTTCTTCCGAAATTCCTTCAGCAGTTTAAGGCAACGGACCATGACATCAGTCCCTGCGAAAAATGAGTGTTAGTAACAACTCCTAACAAAGTGCAGGGGGTGTGCACAGCTTTAAACAATTTCATTTCTTTCAGCAACATGAAGAAGTAGCAGTGCAACAGGGAACAAATGACTAAAGAGAGCTGGGTATTTCTAGGAAAGGTTTGCAACAGCTTTTCCCCTTGTATGAATCTGGCAATCGGGTGAATTTTTGAGGTGCTCCAAACCTTCACATCTGTGCCAATGCTAGGACTGTCCAGGAGGAGAAACTTCCATACCATAAATAAATCAATGGAGGCCTTAAGTGCTGATCCCCAAAATTATACCTGGAGAACAAGTATTTGACTGGGAGATCACTCACTGGGTATAAACCCGTTCCTTTTTACAAAGGCTGCCCACCAGCCACAAGATTCTTGTAGATGATTTAATTCCACATCTTAGCATGTTCCTGTCCATCAGCTGTGCTGTGGTAACTCTCCACTCACTGGGACCTCCCAGCAAAGGGTAGAGTGAGGACAGATGGCTGCAGGAGAGCTGAGATCCTGCTCTCCTCAGTGTCACTGAGCTCCTGCTGGACCACTTCACACCAGTGGAAACTCAAACTGTGTTACTGGACACTGCCACCTTGGCAAGTTGCAGTGATTCAGCCAGTTCATCCTGCAGCAGTGGGGAGAACATCTCCAGCCATCCCTGCTCCTCTGCTACAGACTGCTGTGAAAAGGCCAGGTGAAGGCTTTAGCTGGAATCACTAAGGTTTCAGCTGATGAATTTCATCTTGTGTTTATGTATCTGAGCAGTTACTGATGCCCAGCTGACACAAAGTTAACCCACAGTCACTTCACCATGTGACTGTGCTCCAGGCCACATGATTCTGTTATTTTTCCTTGAGCTGAATCCTTTCCCTTGGATGCTGCTTAGGATTTAAGTGCTGACATTTTGGTAGGATTGCAAGCACTGTTATTCTATCCTTTGTATTTCTACAGCCCATTAATTTTCACTGGAAGCAGTATTTGAAAAAACAAACAAAAAATCTCCCAAGAGAAAAGAAATCCACCAAAAAAAACCCAATTCCTTTTCCTTTAGCTCCTGCTGCCTAATAATATTCTTCCCATAGCAGATGCTCTGGCTTCATCCTCAGTGTGTCCCACATATTTCTATCTTCTTTCCTGTATAACTCCAGAGATTAAACTATCTTGATCTCTGCTGAAAATCAGCTATTATTAATTCATCCTCCTTTAATACCTAGCGTTTTTAAGGCATTTTTTGTGGATTTTCAGCTTTTACATCTGTAAGATGGAATTATCATTCAAGTTGAAAGATTCATCAAGTGGCATTTTTCTCAACAAACCTAAGCAGTAAATGCAGCTGCTGTTCTGCCTATCTCTGACAGAGCATAAAACATCACTGCCTTGGGGGCTGCCACCAGCTTTGTAAGTGGACTTGTATTTTCTTGTCTTCTAAGTAAATACTTTAATTGGAAGTTAAATACTTTTACTACTGCCTATAAACTGTTTTTTAGGAGGGCTGTCTAGTCTTTTTAGTTTTATTTCCAAGTGTTTGCAGCTCATTAGAACACCCCTGAAAGACCTGGGTCATTTCTCTCTCAGCCATGCTTGATGCTCTATTTACTTTTGGCCTCTGCTTCTCTTTGTTCAGAATACACTTTCCCTACACAGAATTTCCTTTCCCCAGAATACACTTTCCCTACACAGAATTTCCTTTCCCCAGACTTAAAAGATTTGAAGGAATTTGTCTTATCAAGAGTCTTAATCCAACTCCATGTAATTGGCACTCTTTTTTGTCTTCTGGAATTTTTAATGGTTTTATTGGCTCTGTCACTTGCTCCTCTAAGATCACACTGAATGTTTAGTTCATACCAGATTTTTTTTCCCACAAACTGTTCATTATATCTCTAAAACAGACACTGTTCATCTTTCAGAATGATGATTTCTTTTTTCTTTTTGACCCTGCAAATCCACCTCTTAGGATTTTCTGTGCTTAAGGATTTGGTTTAGATTTCCTTCAGTAATTGCATTAATTCCATTTGTGGTACTATTCTTCCTCATACTTTCCATTATTATTTCTTGTAGTTTTTTTCCCTGTGCAAGCTTTATCTGCATCTTTTTCTGAGAACAGCTGCTTTCTTTTGTTCCCTTTCCTCATGCAGTCCTGCTCTTCTTTGTCTTTCCACTACATGTTTGGAAGTTATCAGCAGTTCTTGTGAACCAATTAAACTGGCATTCAAAGCTGGTTATGCATTAAACTACCCGTCAGCAGACTCTGGCTTTTTTGGATAGCAGTTTTTGGGTATCTCACTTACCTCAACCCTGATATCAGCTCAGCTGGTGAGCTGATATCAGGGTTGAGGTAAGTGAGATACCCAAAAACTCAAACTCACCCTTGGTGAGCCAAGGGTGTGGGTTTGACCCCTGTATAGGCCATTCTCTTAAGAGTTGGGCTCAATGATCCTTGGAGGTCCCTTCAAAGTCAAAATATTCTGTGTTCTGTGATTTCCAGGTGCTGTAAGACCTTACTTCCATAATTTGATAGGAAACTTTTCACAGAAGCTTTGCATTCTCATGACTTTCAGGAAAAGTCATAACCAAGAATGGTCTGGTTTTTAACTTATTTCATAATGAGCCTTCTTTTCAACATTAAGTTTTTGTATTTTTTGTCAAGTTTATTAACTTGTCATTTAACTTCAACCTGAAAGGTCAGCAGACTGCTTTGTTCCTACTCCGTGTTGGCTCGAGCAGTCTTATCAGGTCCCAAGACCACAGCTTACAAAGATATCCAGCAAACTTGATGATATTCATTCCTTAAAAATCTGTAACAAATGCTTAATTCAAGTGGGCTGCAGCATCTTAACTTCAGTAGCACACTTATTTACATAATTGCACGGAGAGATTTTTTACTTACACCTCTTTTAATTTAAGATATGAAGCTCATAGACAGAATGGCATCAATGTAATCACACAAAAAGAGAGTAAAGCCATTGTTCCAGTCACCTTTCTTTGTCTTGTAGGGTCCTCCATTGGGGTTTATGTCTTGCAAAGGGACAGACACAACCTTGGCCAGGCCAGCATTCATCATGTACTGATAGAGACGTTTGAAGGTTCTCTCACAAAGGCCCTGATGCAAAGAGAAATGGCAAAAGTCACTGCAGCCCAAAAGCTTCATCTGCTGCTGACTGATATCAAAGGCATTCATAGCACCCCTTCTTACAACACAGTATTTTGGGGTAGGATATCCATAAGAAACTTTAAAGTTTCTTATATGCAGAACCTGAGATGTTCCTGAGTGTGTTGCACCCCTCCAGCTCTGCCATCCACACAACCAGCAGCAGTGGAAAAGTAAGAACTGCATGATGACATCCATTGACAAAATGTTTCTGAGGCTGTGGGTGGAACAGAACTGCTCCCCTATGACAAACACCATGAGCAGCTCGATCTGGTAGGTTTTTAAGATCCTTCTTTTGATATCCTAGCCCAGAATTTTGTGCAACTTTAGAAGCAGGTAGTATGAATGAGTGCCTTTGATACTCAGCATCTAGATTCTAGTGAGTGAGAATTTGAAAGAGTAATGAACCTCACCAATTCTTCCCTCAAGTTTCCTAATGTTTCCATCTGGTTTGAACGAGCACTTAGCATACTTGAGAGCTTCTCCATCAGAATATCATATTTGCTCCTCCTAACCAAAAAAGAGAATTATTTCACATGTAAGTATGCATATAACTTCGTAAACACGAGTTGTAGCTTTAGAAACTGTCAGTCACTAGAGAAAGTATGCTAAGTGTTCTCAGATTGGTTTAGGAATTCTAGTTTTCTTTTCCTCCTGTGAATAGCACATGAGATAATTTGTCTCTAAGAAAAGACCTTGATGAGGAAACAATGACTAAGCCCAAGCTGTTACTTCACTGGCAACCCACAGAAGCACAGAAGTTCCAATCACAAACAAGATAGGAAAACAAAACAAAAAATCGACTAGAAATGTGTTTAAGTGAAAACAGTCAAAATTAACTGAATGATTAGTGCTACAAAAAGAAGAGTTATGTTTATGTAGGCAGGTGACAGGCACTAGAAGAACCTGCTGTTTACAGCTCCAAGCGAAGTCTTAAAATGTCCGACATTTGGAAGAGGAGTTAATAAATTGGAAAGTGTCAATTCCAGGAAACTTTGATGGTTCTGTGACAACAGAAGAACCCCTCATCACAGTAAAAGGCCAAAGAGTACCCAGGAGACCCTTAAAGCATACCTATCGACATGGAAGCGAGTCAGGAGCAGCAGAATGGAGTACTGCTGTGCCCCGCTCGGCAGGCGGATGACGTGGGACTGCATCGTTATCAGACCACTTCTGTCCAACACCCTCCTGTGATAATGAAGCTTTCCAGCATCCACCCTAAAGAAGAGATGGCAAGATATCTATAGGAACTTCTGCAAACAAATTCTAATTATCCAGTACCCACAACACTTTACCTATTTTACCTACAGCCTTAGTGACATGTGCGAATTTTCAAAGTGACTCAAAACTCAAAGCTAGGAAGTGCCACAATTAAGAAAACCTGTGAAATTTATTTCCATAGTTAATCCAATTAAACAGAGAAATACCTCTGATTTTAAGCTAGAGCCTTTAGGCACAGAGTGTCATGACATGGTTTGATGGGGGGGTTGAATCAGCATTGTATCCCCATGCCCTCCTTTTCCACCCTCTCTTTCTAACTCGTGGTTATGCTGCAGTCACTGCCCTCCTTGGAATAGGTCTGGGATTCATCTCCCTCCTTGGTGAGCTTGCTCGGGCCACCAAACTGACAGAAAAGCATCCATAAAAGTTTTCCCCTCTGTCCCCATCATCTTAAGTTACCTGCAAGAGCTCCCTAAGTAGCAAAAAACAACGCCAGGCGGTGTGCAAGCTACAACCCACCCATGTCCTAAAAGCAGTGAATCCTCAGAGCAATGCTGATAATTCTCCAGAACTTCAGGACACATCCAGAAGTTCTCTAAGAAGGTGTGTAAATCCTCCATCAGCAAAATACATGGCCTAGTTTGGGAGCTGGTAACTCAGGCTCCCTCTCAGGGGAGGAGATGTCACACAGGGAAATGCTGTGGACAAAAGGGAGCCATCCAAGACTCCCTTCAGCAATTTAGAAAAAGAAATTAAAATCATTTTTCAATCCCAAACTTGAAGAAAAAGTTATTTAGAAAAACCAAGAACTTCCACAAATTAGAAACCTATTTGGTGTATTGACCTACCAGACAAATTTTTGGCTCTCTGTGAAAATATCAGGAAGGACAATGAACTCAAGGATGAGACCAGTACAGTTCTACCCAACAGGCTCCCAGAACCAAGCACTCCTGGTAGTAAGGATAAAACACTACAGTATATATGAGAGACCAAATACACACAGGAATATCAGAAACAACTAATATTCCTATTTACAACTGGTACTCACAGGAATACCTAGAAACAACCTTGGATTTAATTCTCAGAGCAAGAGACAAACTTACTTGAAAGCCCCACTGTGAAGGTCCCTCTGAAGCTCTCCCTGCCACCGAGCTCGGCCCAAACGCTCCAGAATGCAGTAGGAAAAGTCAGGGAGTTTCAAGTCAGGGTCCCCCTCCCAGCCTATTAGAGCTCTGTAACGCTGCTCCTGGGAAGCAACAATGACTAATTTCTCTCCCCATCTGAGAAACAGAAGTAAATAGCATTGTTACTGGCTCCATAAAAACAGAGAGATCAATCCCTTCCTCTCCACAAACACGATTCTTGATATAATCTGTACAAACTAAGCAATGACTAAATTTTAGAATTTAGAAGTATTTTGATGCCAGATATAAGGATTTCACTCACTTTTCAACAGCTTCTTTGTAAGTATAACAAGGCTTCAAATCTTTTTTCCTTATTTGATCAGTGATATCTACTCTCTCTTTAAAATACTGGCAGGAACCTTGTATGCCATCTTTGTTATCCAAAATCATGTGGACAGGATAAATATCATCTGAAGAAACAGGATCTCTTTTGGTTTCCAATATTCCTGTCTCAAGGTCTATTTCTTCATATCTGAAATAAAACCAAAGAGCCAATATTTAACCAAGCAAGGAGAAATACAAGATTGTCACAAACAATGCTGATACCTCTAGCAAGTATCTTGGAAAAATGAAGCTCCTTTGAAACCTCCAAACTGGAAAAATACAAAGAGCAAAGCTGTACTCCTCAAGCATGACCAAACCACTCAGCATGCAGAGTGCAGAAGGCAGAAGGAGGGAGATGCATTATTAAATCTTTGAAAAGTCAAAGATGCGGTGGGAATTAGAGAAACACACAGTTCACAGGTAAGGAAAATGACAGGTACATCCACCCTGCTGACTAGGACATATAAATTCTGCCTGTTCCTAAGTAGCAAGCAGTCATTTGAATGGAAATGAAGTCAGGACTCATACACAGGTCTCCTAAATCATAGAATCATCAAAATTGGAAGAGACCTTTAAGATTATCCAGCCATCCACCAGCACTATCACTGTGACCCCTAAAACCCATCACCCAGTGCCAGATCTTAAACACCTCCAGGCACAGTGCCTGGGGAACCTATTCCAGTGCCTGACCGCCCCAACAGTGAAAATTCTTTGCACAATACCTAAATTCTTTGTATAATACCTAAATTCTTCGAATAATACCTAAACAGCGGCTCAGAGCAACCCTCGGCCCTGCCTGCTGGCACCGGCCACCGAAGTGCTGCTGCAGCAAAGCCTGGGCGAGAACGGGCAGCCCGGCAACCGGGCCGGGTCTAGCCGGCAATGAGTCCGGGTTTAGCCCCTCAACCAGACCGGGTTTAGCCGGCAATGAGTGCGGGTTTAGCCCCTCAACCAGACCGGGTTTAGCCGGCAATGAGTGCGGGTTTAGCCCCTCAACCAGGCCGGGTTTAGCCCGGCGACCAGGCCCCGGGTTTAGCCTGGTAGTCGGGCCGGGTTTAGCCCGGCGACCAAGCCCATGTTCCGCCCAACAACCAGGCCCGGGCTGTCCGGCGGGACGGGGCCGGTCGCTGCCCTCACCGGTCGTGCAGGCGGAGCGGCGGGCGCGGCCGGGGCAGCAGGTAGAAGCGCACGTCGGGCTGGGCGCTGAGCGCGGCCCAGAGCAGCTGCTGCGTGTCGGGCTCCAGCGGCAGCGGGAAGGGCGGCGAGCGGGCGGCCAGGCGCTGCCAGAGCGCGGCCGCGGTGATGCCGTCCAGCCCCTCCAGGGCCACCTCGTCCAGCAGCGCCCACAGCGGCTCCATCGCCTCCATCCCCGCCGCCGCTTCCGGGCCCGCGGCGCGCAGGAACTGACGGCACTGCGGCGCGACCGTCGCCAGGGAGACCGAGCAACAGGCCTGAGCCGTGCTGCCGGGGTCTGTGTCTGCCCGGGGGCCCTGTCTGCCGGGGATCCTGTCTGCGATCAGTGTCTGCCCGGAGTCTGTGTCTGTCCGGGGTCTGTGTCTATCCGGGGTCTGTGTCTCTCCGCGGTCAGTGTCTGCCCGGGGGCCGTGTCCGTGGTCCTGGGACTCTGCCCCGGGATCTACGTCCGTCCCGGGTCTCTTTCCCCGGTCCGTATCCGTCCGGGGGTCAGTGTCTGTCCCGGGTTCGTGTCCATCTGGGAGATCTGCCCGGGGTCTCTCTCCGGTGTCAGTGTCCATCTAGAGCCTCTGTCCCGGGTCTGTGTGGTCTGGGGGCTCTGTCCCGGCTCCGTGTCCGTGTCCGTCCTGGGGCTGTGCCCGAGGTCTCTGTCCCGGGTCCGTGTCCGTCTGGGGCTGTGTCCGGAGGGGCTGTCCCGGGGCTGTGTCCGTCCTGGGGCTGTGCCCCGAGGTCTCTATCCCGGGTCCGTGTCCGTGTCCGNTCCGTGTCCGTGTCCGGCCCGGGGCTGTGCCCGGGGCTCCCCGAGGCGGGGCCGGGCTCTGGCAGAGCTGCCCTGCGCTCGGTAAGAGACAAAACACGCGGTTCTCTCTTTGCTACAGAGCTCAGCGTGCACATTTAAACTTCGCAGAGTGTAAGAGCACACCCCAGCACAACTTGTGGCAGCGGTGTGGTGAGGACTGCTGGAAAAATTCAGGTTTCCTGAATGGCAAGCCAGGTAAAATCTTGAATTAAACACTTACGTACGCACAAATTAACAGCCTCGGCAGTGAATAAGCTGTAGGATGAACTGGCCTAACGAGCAGCAGCAGCTCAGAGAATTCCTTCTGCAGCTGGGCTTATTCAGCTTCTCTTCAGCTGTGCCAGGTCTGGCATTATAAACTTGTTATGGCATATGCCTACTACTTGTAGTGCTTTTTGGTTCTTCAGTGGATTGTGAAGGGTTCTGAAAAATAAGCAAAACAACTACTGTTTCCTCTGTTCTTCAGGAGCTTTATTTACAGCCCTGACAGCTTTATGTGTGGTTGAAGGAGGAATGTTTTTCAGTTCATAGCCTTTTCATCTATTGAGGGTGCAAAACCAGTGGTACTCCATAATAAATCATTCAGTGTGGCCATTATATTCTCATTTCAGGTTTATGTTAAGACATGGTGACTGACTTTGATGAAAAACATGACGAATATTTAATATCCCTTCAGCAGAGAAACCGGTAATATTCACATTTGTTACCACTTTGGGTATGAAATATTTGTTGTATTGTATCAAATATCAGCAGCTGGGATGCAAAGTGTGACTTGCTGTGCCTTAAAACATACAGGTGTTTCTCTCTTCTTCCCTTTGTTTGCTAAAAGCTCTTATTTCTAGAGGAGATTGTTGGAATTTTGGATACTGAGAATTTTAGACTTTTTGTGTTGGAAGGTATTGATTTTTAAGAAAATACTAAATTTGATTTGAGGTTGTGGAGAAGGTTTTTAAAGTTGAATGATAGAATTGTGATTATGGGTGTTGGTTTGAATATAAGTGTGTAATATTATATAGTAGAAAATTTTCAGTTTAAGGTTTTATAATATAGTAACATAATATATATTTTAATTTAATTTAAGATACCTTAATTTAATATATTTTAATTTAATCCCAACCCTGACCCTGGCAGAAGAAGATAAAACTCGACGGAGATCACAATGTTTCTTCAGCATGTAAAATATAAATATATTTATTAATAAAATAGTTACTTTTTCCACAGCTGACAGGGAAGATTTTTGTTTATAGAGCACGAGGTTGTAGATTCAGAAGTAACTGGCAGCTCATGCTGTGTGAGGATGTAGTTACGAGGCACAGTTGTTGTCAGAAATACAGAAAAGTGGAAATAAGGACAGCCAGGTTGCCTTTGCAAACTCCAGTGTTTTTCAGACAAGTTTCAAACATTTATTTTCCTCTTTGTTCATGTGTTCCTGTCACTATGCCCTGGGCAGATGAACTTCATAGCTTAATTTAGAGGAGTCTACAAAACTTCCTTGCTGGATCCTTCCTTTAACACAAGCCATAAGATTTCTAATCAAATTATGTAACAAACTGGTTTGGTGAAAAGACCTTGAAGGCCACAATTATGTTAAAAACCAGCCATTTTTTGTGACCACAGGTTTCTTTCCTATATAGTATCCTAAAGCAGTTGTAGAAAAGGATAAAACCGGTTTATTTAATGGTTAAACCAGCTTGCATCCTTGGTATCAGAGCTCTAATTCTGACTGCTGGGGACATGCTCTTGGGAAAAGTGGCTTGTGTCACAACACAGACATGTGGGGGGCTTTGTCCTGTGGATTGTCCCATCCTGGAGTCAGAGGGAAAGCAGGTTGTGCAGGGGAATGCACAAATTGTCACCCACATGATGCAAGCTCCTGGCCTGCATGTCACCTCACCAAAGGAACTAGCATGGACTGGGTATAACCCATGGTGAGAGGAGAGAAGATGAGAGTTGGAAGAGGGAGGGCAGCAGCTTCACTGAAACTGAGCCCGGCATTATTTTGATATTATTTTAGCCAGCTTTTAATTTTCTGGTATCTCTAACCTACAGTATTGGCTGGGGGCTTTCCACTTCCAGTTTCAAAACACAAATCATCATTTTTTATTCTTGAAAAGAGGCCAGCAATTTTTAAGCTTTTTGAAATTCTAAGTGAAATTTTTAAAATGCTTAAGAAGGCAGGTTAAATATGCAAAATACCAAATGGAAAAAATAACGTGAAATAAGAAATAGCATGGGAAAAACCTCGGAAAGGAAAAGCTTGGTCAAACTTCATCTGTCACAGCGTGTGGGTGCTCATACACACATTACAGAACAGAAGATGTATTCTGAAAGGGTTCCTTGAACTGGGAACATATTTTTCAGCTTTGTGACATGGTGTGTTGTTGTATTTATTGAAGATCTGACCATCTGTGTATGCACTGTGCAAGGATGAGTTATTGGCCTTTCTCCTTCAGGCTGCAGGAACGGTTAAAAAAAAAAGATCCCGTGCAAATCAGACTGGAGCAGTTGGAAAAAGGATTTTCTCTGTATGTGAATGGAGCTAACTCTGAGCTGAGAAAGTACCACAGGAAAATCACCCCACACAGCTGCCTGAGAAACAGGCCCAAACCCACCAGGACAAAGGGTGAGTGCCATGGCAGCCTGGCAGAGCTGCACCAGAGCTGTCACTCAGCCAGAGAGGTCCCTGTGGGCCAGGGACAGCACCACTGGAGCCTGGTGGGATGGAATTCCATGGAAATCTGAGTGCTTGAGCTGGTTGTGTGTAAGGAATAGTCTCTGCATCACCCTACCAATTTTTCACTTGATCCCTCTTTAATGGCAACATTTAACTTCCCTGCCTCTTCATTTGTTAAACAGCTCTAACTGAAAGATTAGAAATGTATATAAATTGTCAGGGGAGAATAATGGTATACCTTTGACACATAACATCATTAAGAGGATTTAAGATCTGATGGACTTTAGTGTTATCCAAGTCTGGTGTCCTGAGGACAAACGACATTTGATGACAGAGGCTGTAATCAAATTATATCCAGTAATAGCTTCATTAAGCTCATAAATTACATTTAAGCTATAATAGTTGTCTTAAAAAGATACCTAATCTTTATTTAAATATTTGAAGTGAAAAAAATCAACTGTTTTTCCCCAGTGATTAGCTGGCTTTATGGAAAAATGGGTGTTTTGTTTCTAATTTAAGTCTGTCTGTCATCGAGAGCAGTGCAGTGACAGGAATAATTTTGCATGCATGAAAGTATAAATTATGAGCTTACTGGCCTTCTAATCTATTTAGCATGATGAAAAGAAAGCTGATTTTACTAAATCCTTGTGTAAAGCAGTTTATCAACCTTAGTCAGTTATGTTCACACTTGCTACAACCTATCTCAGAGTGGTTTTTAATGTGTGATAGCCTGCTTAACTTCATTTTCACCTAAAAACAAAGAGTTAAAAAAGTTACCTAGCATGATAATTTATTAATTGAAAGTTTATTAATCTCAACAATACTGGAAACTAACTTTTCCTTCAATAACTGCTCCAACCATGGCTCTAACTTCAGCTCCTTAATTTGTTTTCCTGCTACTGTGGGCACATACTACTTGTTTGCAGGCTTAGGTGTGTTCAGCTTGTGTAATTTCCTGCAGGTTGTGTGGGATGGTCATGAGGAATCGGCTTGTGACCTGGCTCCACTGTTCTCCATGCAAGTGAAACCTTGTGTGTGATGATGTAAAAATGATCATGTTCTTGGATACTGGGAAATGGTGGAAATTGGGTTCTCTGTTACACAGGGCTGATACTTCTTCAGGTAGATAAAGAGGGTGTAAATCAATGTCTTGGACTTTTTGGTCCAAAAGCTGTGAAGGGATATCGTGGCAGCAGCTCTAGTGGATCTCTGTCGAGAGAAATTTCCTCTTCAAGTTCTGCTGTGCAGTTGTTATTTAAGTCTCAGCTTAACTAAAATTCTTTGTTTCTATGGTCCCTTAAAGCCTTGTGCTTCAGTCAAGGTAGAATACATGTCTTAGGCATCTCTGAAGACTGCAGTTGCAGTCTCTGTTCCTTTCCTCGATTCCACCTATCAGAGACTGTAGCACCAGCTCTGCAGAAGATAACTCAGTGTTTTGCTGTTTCTTAACTCTCCAATGGTGGTGTTTTAAACGCATGGAGCTGCAGTGAAAGATACCAACTGAACCATCATCCTGTCATTTTTCCTCTTCTATTTGGTTTTGCCACTGGAGTCCAGAATGGGAGTCACTGCTGGTCTGTATGAGCTTCTTGCCTGGGGGTTCTACCTTAGCAATTTTGTGATCTCTTTCACTTCTAGGCATTTCTTCTCAATGATTGAATATGATTTTACTTACAGGAATGATTCCTAGCCGAGATACAGCACTGAGTTTTCTTCCCTATCCATCTCCCATGAGAGTTATTGCATCATTTATTACTTCTAAAGCATCCATCTATAGGATTGGTCTTCACTGAAAAATTAGGAATGGGTGGTACTTAATAATCCAGAACAAGCATAAATCCCTCTTTCTGGTTCCTGAAAGTGTCATCATAAATCTATTTGTCAGGACTGTTTTCTTTGTGTTCCCTAGGAGTAATTACTGATAATAGTGAGTGATAAAGTTTTTATGCTTAGGATTGGTAATGAATTAAAGGAGATGATGGGTTGGAGGGTAGTGAAGCTGGGCTCTAGGTGTGCTGGTATTTCTTTGGTCCCATAATCCACACATGGTTTCACAACTGTGTTTGTTGTTCCAGTGAGTGTCTGTGTGGTCACAAATACGTGGCTTGAGGGTGGTGTGGGGTCTCCTTGGATTAGGACTAATATTTTGAAGATGTATTTCTCAGTCCTTGCCTAGTCAAATAGGCACTGACAGCTCAAATCTCTGAGGGAATGACACCAGTGGAGCTGTTCTGTGTGCCCAAACAGGTACTGGTTGGTATTCACATCCCATCCATCCCGTGGGAAGGATATTTTTGTTCCAAAGTAATGTTTGTTGCACAGATGAATCGCTCAGCTGCATCAGCCTCTGCCTGGGATTTCAATTACTGTTTTTCCTGGCTTAGAGAGACCTGGTCATGTGAATCCATCACTAAGTGGAGTCATGGAAACCCAAAACTGGGAGGGACCTTACAGCTCATCTTGTTCCACCCCCTTCCACTGTCCCAGGTTGCTCCAAGCCCCGTCCAGCCTGGCCTGGGACACTTCCAGGGATGGAGCAGCCACAGCTTCTCTGGGCACCCTGTGCCAGGGCCTCAGCACCCTCACAGGGAACAATTTTTTTCTAATATCCAATCTAACCCTGCTCTCTGTCAATGTGAAGCCATTCCCTCTTGTCTGTCACTCCATGACTTGTAAAGAGCCTTTTCAGCCACTCAGGCAGTTCTGAGGATGAAGTACTCAGCAGTGGCAGCACAAGTCCTGCCATCTCCCCCTTTCCTATTTACATTTGCAGCACACTTGAGGGGCTTCTGGGCAGTTGCTTTGAAGAGATGGGTTCTCAGAGAGTGCAAGGGCAAGGTGCTTCCAGTTCTCTCCCAAAGCAGTGACTGAATCCAGCCATGCTTCTCACAGTGTAATCTCAAGTCAGTTCAGTGCCAGCAGAGCCAATGCAGCAGAGAATCAGCACCAAAGGATTTCTGGTGTTCCTTGGGAATAGCCTATTGGGGTAGCAGGAGCTCTGGTTGGAAGGGCTGTTTCTCTTCCTTGGAGCAGTCTATTCCTTTTCCCCTCTGTGTTTAGTCCTGTTTTGGGCCTCTGAGAGAGAGAGACACTTTGTGTTGGAGCAATAGAACAACATCCTGTGACCACTCCAGCAAGCACTGTTCCCCCAGGATGGTCCTGCCCTGGGCCTGTCCCTCCTGTCTGCTTGGACCAGCTTTTGTGCAGCCTCCTGATGAACCAGATTACCAGATAACTAAAAGGAATCTTATGTTTTCCCACAGTCAAAACTTGTCATATCAATTCTCTGCACAGGTCACTGCACAAGTGCATGTAGGGTTGTCCAACCCCCAAAAAAGAAAACATGGTATTGAGAGCTGTTATGAGCAGCCTGGTTTAATTCTGAAGTAAGCCCTGCTTTGAGTGGAAAGCTGGACTTGGTGACCCCCAGAGGTTCCTTCCAAATGAAATCTTTCTGTGACTCTATGACCTTTGTAGGACAATAGCTTCTTTTATTGGTAATGCCAGTTCCTGGAGCCTTAGGGTGACCATTAAATTATGGCTTAAAGAAAAAAGGTTTTGCATCAGCTGTTTTTCTCCACTGAGAAGAAATGGAAGCTGTAAATCTGTCTTGGCCATAGGAAATGAGATGCCTTTATTTAGGATGCTACTGAGAGTGTTGGTGATGCCTTTGTTCCATTGAGGACGCTGATGTGACCTGCAAGTTGTTTGTCTCTTTCTCTCAATCAAAGCATCTTCTCAAAAATCCATTGTTCCACTCTAAGCTGGGGGCATTTCCAGCACAGAGACCCTTGGTTCTCCTTGACCATGCAGAGATTTTTTGCAGAAGTTCCTGAACCAACTCTTCCTTGCCTTAGAAATGAAGGACATAGGTTGTTTGTCCTGCATTTATGGCTCATACATGAAGAATCCTTCTCTTCACAGTATGTCAAACACCCAGTACATTCTGTTTAATCTGCCAATACCTTATGTTTCCTTAATTTTGAGAGTAAATACAATTTCTTTGTGAACCCAGCATATCACCTGTTGTTCACCAGAACCCTGTCTGTCAGTCTGCCTTTGGTAGTTGGGTTCTGAGCTCAGCTGGCTTCCTCAGACAGGTTACTTTCTACCCAGCTGGGGGTCAGAATGATGTGTACCCCTGTTCTAGAATGTATTTCTATATTTTCATATCAAAAAAGGTGAGGCTTCCCTTGCTGTTAAGCTGTTATATCTTAAAAGAATTTATTTGCTTAAAAACACTCTATGATAACTGTCCCTGAAGAGGTTCAAAATTCCTGCTGCTAGAAGTGGCCAGGATCTGATGTGGGATGTCTTTGCAGCTGTTGATTCCATTCCATTCTTCTGTCCTCAGCTGGGGGGAAAACAAAAACCCACAAACCCACAGACAAAGGTGTCTGTTTATTGCCTAATATCATATTTCTCCTTTCTCTCTCCTGTCTTCTAATCCTTGTGTGTCCCTGCTGAAGAAGCAGCCCAGCTAGAAGACAGTGGGCTGCCAGAACACAGCACTCAGACTGCCCCAAGCAAGATCCAGCGTAGGAATTGGCTTCAGGTATGGTGCAGGTGGAAGAAATGGGGCTTTGAACTAATTATTAGGTTGCAAATAACTTCAGGGGAAATTGATTGCAAGTGGGCAGCTGGGACTCTCTGAGTGGCTTGGTCTGGATACTGACAGCATGAAATGCTACCCTGCCCAGATTTGTGTCTCCTTGGAAACCTAAAGAGGCAAATCTCATTGAAAGGGTTTGGTTTCAGTGACATTCATCACAGAAACTTTTGGAGCCTGGACATGAGTGGCTCAGTGTGTCCTCCAGCAGTAAAGCTGCTGCTGGATAGCTCTGATGGCACCCTAGGGAATTTATCTTGTGCAAAGGATGGAGAAACTCATTTTGGAGAGACATCCCTGCCTGTTACTGCTGTTCTCCACCCTGCAACATGATTGAGGGACAAAGAGATGTAATTTGAATAATTTGAGTTGTAATTTTGTTAAATTCTTGTAGATCATAAGAGAGGGAAATGCATAGAAATAAAAATATCCTATCTGTAAGAAATTTGCAGCCATCAGCTCCATAGTTGTTGGTTCACCAGAGAAATCTCAGAAGAGAAACCTATTTTCTTTTAGCCTAAAGAATCTGAGTTAACCTGTCAAGGACTTAATTAAAAGAATAAATGTGAATTCAGAACAATGGAGACATGTCACCCAAGTAATTACTCTACTTGATTAGCCATTGGCCTGGTTGGACATCCAGTCTGTGCTTGAGTGATGGGATCAGAGGTCTTTGGCACTGTGGATCAAGTGTTTGTGCTATGCAGGTTTTCTTTTCCTTCAGAAAATGCTGCACATTCAAGCTGTAAGGCTGCATTACTTTATTTACCACCTTTACTGGTTAGTTGAATTCATTTTCTCAGCTTCCATTATGGCCTGTCAGGACTTCTTTGCTGAATTTGCCAGATGTGTGGCTCTGTACTAAAGCC
Organism: Leptocoma aspasia; assembly: GCA_013399835.1. Classification (NCBI taxonomy): domain Eukaryota; kingdom Metazoa; phylum Chordata; class Aves; order Passeriformes; family Nectariniidae; genus Leptocoma; species Leptocoma aspasia. Next base: position 452,213 of record VXAX01002807.1, read on the forward strand.
TGGTTGCTACCTGGGACTGGCTTAGGATGATTTCCTTAAGTCTTTTATCCAGTTGGATGGGAGGATAGGAGCTATTATATCCCTATGCAGTTATTTAGCTAAGGGAAAGTGCAACCAGACTGAGGAGGAGGTTGTGCCAGATAGCAGTTTCCTTTTCCAGTGATTTTCCATGAGGATTTTTTGGATAACTAGAGGACCCAGCAATTCCTGGCCAAACCTGTCAAACTTGGTCTATGCTAAGGGATGCTGTGAGGGGGAAAGATACTCACTGAAAGAACTCACCCAAGTTGTCTTAGATATTCCCTCTGGGACATCTCTGCCCCTGGCACTTAGAAAATGCCAGAGGAGTGTGGGAGGAACAGAGAGCAAGGTTTAATGTCACTGTCCACTCTGGGCTCAGCAGCAACAGCAGCAGGTGGGGAGTTAGACCAGGGCTGTTAAACCATAACTCAGGGGCCCAAAGGCGAGCTCAGGGAGGACAGAAACCTTCTGTGGAACTGTCCTGGTTTAGGGGAAAAGCAGTGCTTGAACATGCTATTGTTATATAAAGTGTGATGGTTACTCTTTTTGTAGTGCTGATACACAGAAGAAATCTAACTTCTCTGAACACTTCTTTTACAGAAAACTGTGGCAATTAAAACAGAAGGAGGGGGTAAACTCTACATTAAACCATCTCTGGAGTACTCTGAGGATTTTGAGCCTTATGAAAGCTTGAGTGTGGAGAGCAGCAGTGATGATGATGCTGTCCCTCTCTCCCAGGTACAATTAGCAGCTGCCTTCTGTTGTTCATGGCAGTGTCATTTGAAATGTGATTGTGCCCAGGTATCAGCCTCAGCTGGAGCACCCAAACCCTGTCTATAGTGGTGTCTTCATTAGTGAATTTTGCTTTGATGAGATGTGACAAAAAGAAGGAGAAAAATGAAAATTAAAGCTTCTTGAAAAATCAAGTCTCAATCAGCAGCACTACAAAATGTTAAGCCTTGTTTTTAGGAGGTGGAATATTGTCTCGGTTGGGTTGAATTGAGGTATTTCCTGCAAGGAGCCTCTTCCAATTTACTTAATGGTTGTGCAAGTGAACATCACTCCTGGGTGTCAGGTTAGAGGAAGCTGAAACAACTGCTTTTTGTGCTTTTAGAGTAGTCTTTAAATAATGACGCTAAAATTGTTGCATGTCATTGTTTTGCCTAACAAAAATCAGACTGTTTGAAAATGTTATAATCAATGCAGTTGCTTTGCATCAAGGATTGTTGTTGTATTGGCTGTGCAGCCTTCCATTTGATCACTAATTGCAGTTTGTTCTAGCACACTTCACAAATGTGAAAGAAAACTAATCAATGAACAAAAATTTATGAATGTTTTTCTGCCTAACCAATTAATGACATAAATAAAGCTTTTCTGGGTAGTGGAGTAGCATCTATATATGAAACTGTTTACAGATCTTACCACTGACATCAGACAAAATTCCCAAGCATATTTTCATAGCTTGCATCTTTCTCTTCTTCCTATATTGCTCTTGCATTGATGATTATTTTTTGTTCTACAAATTGGTAACTTGTTTACACTGATGGATATTTATATCTTTTATGTGGTTTTAATAGGAAGCCAATAATTTCAAAACAGCCCCTCACTTTTCTTTTTAGTCAAGATGGAAATAATTTTGATTTTGCTGAGGCTATAATGTGTTTTTTTTAAAATGTCTTGTTACAATGCAGATGCAGAGGTTTCAAAGGAAAAGAAAGCTTGTACAATTTCCTGTCAAAGATCTGGAAATATTAGTTTTGACTGTCTTAAAGACATGCTCGATATCAAGGCTCAGGTTGCTTTTAAACCCTCTTTTGAACCTGACTTTGTCTGCTCTTTGTAATATATTTCTGCCAACATGGATTTCCTAACAAGTGTAATCTGTAGGAGCTTGAAGCTTTCATTGCAAACTGAATATAGAATGTCACAGTTCATTTGTACCTAAGGTAGCTTCAGGTTTTCATTTTATACAGTTTGCTTACCTATATTTATCTCAAAACTCTAATACCAACAAAGCAGGGGATGAGAAAAAAAGCATTTAAGAGTTGCAAGGTTCCTTTTGCATTCATAAAAGCACACAGCTCTCCAGCATCCTCTGTGCTGTTTGTGGTGTGTGATGAGAGAGGCAGGGCAGTTTTTTCCACAGTAAATTTCAAAAGAGGTTATTTTTTTGCATAAAATCCTGTTATAGTGTGTCCACTTCAAACAACTCAGTGCAAACTGGGAGCTTAGCCCATTAGACCCCAACTCTTTTTCTGCTGGCTTTTGAAGTACAGATGTGTACAAGGCAGGACTATTATCATCTATCACGTGCTTAAGGAGGAGTTGCTGCTACATGAGCTTGGCAGTCTTGTGAAGGCATTTGGAAATTCTGGATTGCAGCTACTCTTCAAATAGCAAGGCACAACTGTGAGACTGCACAAATATATGCCTTTGCTCTCCCCCTTACTTGCTTTTTGTAACTTATTCCTAAAAATTGGTTTTGCACATAAAAACTCCTTGGCCTACAGGATGTTCCTGCTGGATACTGATGAGAAGGAGCACAGGAGTTGTAGGATGATTTTTCTTTACAAGCCCTCATCAAAGGAGGCAAGACATGACATAGGAATGGGAATATTTTTAGCTGCGTCACAGCTCTGAGTTCATCAGAAGATTTTTCTTCCTCCTGGGGAGGAACTGGCAGCCACTCTGGTTTATTTTAAAATAGGAGCTTGAGCTTTTCTGACAGATGTGTTTATATTGTAGCAGGAATTGAGAAGCAGCTTGCAGCACAGTGTGGAAGAGGAGAGGATGGAAGAAGACTCCCTTAGTGATGATTATGACTGTGTTGAAGAGGATGTGTTTTCAGAACCATCTCCCACTGAGGAAGCAATTACAGGCTTTGAAGGCCTTCAGTTGGATAGCAGTGGGGCACTGCAGAAGGAAGGTTCTGAACATCAGGATGCTGGGAGATGCTCTGGCCTTGATTCTGGTGCCTCAACTGTGCTGGAGTTCAACCAGGATCAAAGCAGTAAGTCTGTGTCTTCCACACTACTACAGTGCTACAAGAACCATTCTTTGAGGGAGCTACTTTTAAGGTTGATCATTAGGAGTTGCTCCATACACTCCTAAGTTCTCATGCTCTTCAGCAAAGCTGTTGTTTTGATCTCCTGATTTGGGACACTTGCATCCTCTTGCACTTCATTAAGAATTTTTTGGCAAGTCCAAAGATACAGACCTGGTTAGTGCACTTGCATCACCAGCTCTAGACACTTGAACTAAGATTGTCTCAGACTGTCTGTGAGATTTCTCAAGAAATTACCATGTTTTTAGATACATTTTTGAACTATTTTTGCAGTAATTCAGGCAGCCGAATCTTCCCAGTCTCACCTTTATTTCACATCCTGGGTGCTGGATACTTGTCCCAGTGTGTGCTGTTCATCCCTGGTGATTGACATCAGTCACTTCTTTTTGTTTCTTTCTGTCTCCTTTGGAAACCACAGTGTCCAAACCCACAACCAGTCATTAGGTGTCAAAGATGATTTAACAAAGGATGGAGAGTTCAGGCAGAACCCAGACCTAGACCTACCTTCAGTATTTCTCAAAATTCCCTCCCTGCTCATTTCCTGTACAGTAATTGGGTTTGGTTTTTTGGTTTTGTTTATTTTACTACTTCCTTTTTTTTTTTTCTCCTTTCCCTAATATGCAGTTAATTGCATAAATTCAGAGGAACAATCTTGGAATAAATTAAGTAGAGGAGTGTTCCTTTCATTGTCATAGATGTGAGTGGAGTGTGAATGGGGAGAGGGGCAGAAGAAGAGACAGGAGCAAGGGATGGAAACACAGTGAGAACAAAATCTCTAGGAGAGTGCAGGACTTTTTGTCCAGAGAGAAATTTCAGAGCTGTGATGGAAACAATAGAGGCATTAATAATTCCCAAATCAAAAAGGGAAGAAGTACTTACATGAGCTATTCTAGGCAACCCTCTGCCCCTTTGACACTTTAAACAAGACAACATTTGCATCTGTATTTTAAGAATTTACTTTGGTGTAACTGTGTTAACAAATGACTCGGGACTTCTTTTTTATTTTTGCTTTTCTTGACAGTAATGCAGGTAAATATCTGGCAGAGATGAGCTATCTTGGTACATCATAATACTATTTTAATTTTGTTTCACTGAGTTAGTGCCAGCCATCCATATGTGCTTCTACATCAATAGAACAGTGCCAGTGAAAGGGAGGGAAATTATCACTTTTAACTATGCCAACATAATTAAAGTGGCAAAACTTTAGCATTTAAAATCCAATAAATTTTCCTGGGCTGGCTGCTTCCATGTAACTTTAAAGTTTATTATTTCTTTTTCCTTTTTATCTTGCAGAAGTGAAGCCAGTGCAAGTTCTCTCAGCCAAAAGAAAGGACAGTGCTGAAGTGTACATTCCTGTCAAACCAGTCATGCTGAAAAATAAAGGCACTCGGCCACTCTCTGCTGGGTTCTTGCACCAAGACAGACATGAAACAATTTATTCTAGTAAGAAATAAGAATACATGATGTCAATAAGGAGAGTTTTCATGCTTTTTCCGCCTCTGATTCAGATGCAATTTCAGCACACATTTGTCATTATGTGATTTTTTTAGCTGTCACTCCCCTGCCTGTTTTTTTTTAAAGTGGGATTTTCTGTGCTTTTGTTGTTGTTTTTAACACCTCGAATGTTCTGACTTCTGTGAAATTGTGATAAAGTATAAAAGCCTGGATACTTTAATCTTCTGCCACATCTTTACTGTCTTCCTTCTCTTTTTGCTTCCACAGCTCAAGAATTTCCCTCTCCCTTTCAGTCCTTGTTCAGTACTTGCTCTGTGTTTCCCACTTCCCTTGTAGAGCTCTATTCCCTGTGGTATTAATGGAAATGTGTGTTCTCCCAGGCAGCAGTTGATGTTTGGTGGAAGAGTTTAACACATTTGTAGCAATACAAAATGCAGAGTTCTCTACCACAGGAAAGGCACAGTTTTTCACAGCATGACAAAAGAGCTCTGTGGCTGCTTGGGACTGTACTTGAATTACACCTTGAACACTGAGATCAGTCTGCAGTGCTGGGTAGATATGCCAGTATCTAGGACCATACTGGAAAATATTTTTCTTGGACTGGAGAACATAATTTGAAGCCACTGCTGCTTATTCTAAATATCTGCTGCTAAGGTGTGGTCTTTACCTGGGGAAAAACCCCAACAAAACACAGCAAACCCCAAGCATGGGGGCTGAAGTTGTGACTGCAGTTGTAGTTCAGGGCAGTCCTTAACTGAACAAGTCTGATCAGCTTGAGTTTTGAAAGGTCTGAGGTGAAGTTTTCAGATCTGCCATACTCTGTGGTCAAGCTGCTCTTTTCAAAAAAGCTGAATCCAGCTGTGTCCCAAGAAAGCACTAAGGCCAGTGGTTTTGAAAAGCCAAATAATTAGTTTCTTAATTAGCAGAAAACCAAACAGAGAAAAAGAAGTTAATTTTTTTTGGCTCCAGTATAAATCCCCTTTGTAGCTTCTGAGACCCTCACCCGCCATCTGTTGAAGCAGATGTTGCTTTGACTTCCCAGAGATGTGTGCAGCATTTTCTCAGGTTATAATAGTGCTGGTTGGAGCTGTTTCTGTCCAACTACTGTGATAAACCCTAAATTAATTTCAATTCAGGGGGATGATACAGTACAGAAGAAGAAGCAGGTATTTATTCTGTCCCTGTTTGTGCAGAGATGACTGATGCTTGTTGAAAGTTTTCATGGGTGTATGTGCAAAGAGTGAATGCACACAAATCTCAGCTCAGTTTGAACTTCTTGTCTTTTCAAGGTGGACTTCATGTTACTTGCACTGTGCTCTTCTCCCTGCAGCACTAGAGCACTCTGCCACTTCCCCTCACTCTAAGTGTCTGTACAACTTCAGTCTCTTCTCTTTTCTTGACTTTTAAAGCCCTCAGATATAACCACTGTGCTTCTCTTTTAATCCAGTCTCACATCATCTGTTGTTAAATTTGATTTCCTTTCTTTCAAACCTGTTTCTAGGCTGTGATGTTTCTGTTTCTCCATGAAGTTTGGGAAGATTGGGATTCGTGTGGGCATTGTGATGACTGCTTAAGTGATAAGGTCATTTATTTTGCCTTGTAAATAGCAACTCCTGACTCCCCTTGTTTTGCTAGAAATCTCTGGGGATTCCTCCAAAATAGCTGAACACCCCAATTACAAATTCCTGCTGTGCTTAAATTATATATAATTCTTTTGAATGGACTATTACAAGGCATTTCCACTAAATACCAGAACAAAGCAATCTAAAAGCATAAAAATTATGTTTCTCATTTGTTTGTTTTCCTCTTCTTACGATGCTGTTTTAACTGTTGTCTAAAGAAGATGTGACTTGGAATCTTAACATAAAACCAAATTGGGGGAATTCAGCTTCATTTGGGATGGTTATAGACTGCTTGCAAAGCCCTGTGTCAGCAACTGAATGGGACGTTTCAGATGTTGGAGTGTTCTGTACTTGTATGTCCTGAACAAATGAGTATTTCTTCCCTTTTTTTTTTGGTCCCAGAGCCCTTAAGTCGACCAGAAACATCCCTTTCATTAACCAGGAAGAGCGTGTGTGAGAAGGATCCTGACCTCTCTGTTTCAGCTGTTGTTCAAGCAGTGCACATTGAGAATGAATTCTTGCAGGGAGATCTGCAAAGGCAAGCAGTTGCCACAAACCCCCAAAAGGTATGGCAAAAAAAAAAAAGACAGCTGTTTGTTCAAGCAGCAAAACTCCCATGAATTACAATCTCTCACACATAAGGATTGTGTATGAATGAATGGTGATGCCCTCTAAGTGTAATTTAATTTGTGTTATTCTTCCAAAGGGTTGTTTCCTTTAATCTGCTTCCTCAGGGTGGCGTCCCACAGCTCCCTCTTGATTACAGGGATCACTGAGCAACTGATAGACCAGCCATATGATGTGTCTATACAATCAGATGCACAGCTGCAGGCCCACTTGAGCCATTTGCATCCTGCAAGCTTCTGAAACAAGGCCACGTGTGATTTCCATCCCAATAAATCCTGCCTTCCTCCAGGACTCTTTAATATGGGCACTGCTCCCTCTTAGTGCATCTTCTGCTTTTGGAGCAGAGCTGTCCTGTACACTGCTAAATCTCACTGAGGATGAGCAGGGGAGGGTTTTCTGCCCCAATGTGTGTTCATCACTTACCTCCAGAAACCATGTTTAAAAACAATTAAAAACTCATAAGCAAGAAGTCAACAAAAATCAACAAAAAAGTTGAGCAGAGTCAGAGAAAGAGCCCATAGCATTATAAGAATGCAGCACTTTTCCTCTGTTTTCTCTTAGGTATCTTAGTGATAGCTCTTTATGTAAAAAAAAATAAATCATTCTTTTATGCTAATAGAATTGAGGGGTTTGGGGATTTTAAAAGACTCAATGGTTTTGGAGGAGAAGGTCTAGTAGACCTGTGCCAAAGCTTTGGCCAACCCTGAGTCCTACCAAATGTATACAATGATATTTTATGTATATATTTATAAATATGTGTGTGTGTGTGTATTTTATAGTCCTCAGAGTTTTGCTTCTATGTTTTCTTCCACATAGAAGATCAAGCTCCAAGTTCAGCTCTTTCATTGTAAATCAAGACCAATTCCATTAAATGTGCTTTAAGTTTGTACAGAGTTACAGATGAGCTGGGCCCAAACTCTTACTTGTTCCAGAGATGCAGATTGATGCTGTTTGGTGAGAGCAATCTGAATGAAGCATGTTCATCTTTTTCTTACTTAGGAGACATCTTCTGATTCACCTATTCTTTCTGCAAAGTCTGAACCTCCAGAAAAACACCAGACAAGGACTACAGTCAGCAGAGCTGTGGAGAGATTCTGCCCTTTTGGAAGCAGGTATATATTTATATATATATTTGCTTTTGGATAACTTCCTTTTTTGAAGAGAGATTGTTTGGAATGCCACCAGTCCAATTACTACACCTGGTAATCTTCAAATACTTGAGACACCGTGCAAGTAGCAAATCAGGTAGTGCAGCCTTGGGCCAGTTTCTGTGGAGCAGGATCTGCCAACATCTCACTTTATTGTCTTCAGATCACCTCTGCATTCTCTTCTCACACTGCCTCAGAACCAGCTGGAGCTGGAGCCCAGCTTTTTAACCACACTCTGTGTATCTAAGGTGGAATGCTGCAAAAGTTGTTATTTGGTGTGTGGGTACATTTTCCTGTGGGGCTCATCCTATGATCTCTTCACCTTTGCACCAACTATTTCTTAAAACTGCAGGAATTATGAGGAAATAATCCAGAATATGTTGTTTCAGACAAAAGAAGAGACTCCTGAAAGCCTTTGTGGAGCATGGGAGCCATTCTGTCTGTGACAGTGACAGATCCCTGGCTGGTGGCAAAGCTGGAGTAAATTCCACATGGAAAGAGAAGGTTTGTGCATATGTGCACCATAATTGGGGCTTCTCAGTGTTACTGAAATAAAAGTACATTGAATGAGCTGTATCCCTCAGTTCTGCCCTACATCAAGTAATAAACCTATGGCAGGATAAGAAAAGAGAATTTATCACTGTTCATCAGAATGACACAGGAATCAGACAAAGAACAGAGGGTTAGTTGCCTTCTCTTCAGGCTTTTTAAGGATGTTGATGTGTAGCAGAATTAGTGTCATCCAAATAGCCTTGACTTTGCAATCTTTTTGCTTCTGACCCATCAGTTTTGCAATCTGAACAATCTTTTGCTTCACGTGGGTCACTGATGTTTTTACCGTATTTCATTTTGGTCCAGATGACAGCCAGCATGGAAGTACATGATGCCATTTATGTGACTATGGAACTTCTTTCCAACTGGGGGAACCCAGCAAATGTGGGCCTGAGCCAGGTGGAATTCTTTGATTTCCACAACGAGAGGATCTTTGTGTCTCCTCATGACGTGGACATTCGAAATGCTGACAACCCAGGGGATTTGTGCTGCCTGGTCAATAAGAACTTACATGTAAGACAGCTTAGTGCTGGATGTTAAAATCTCTCATTATAATATTCCTATAATACTCTATCTCCAGGTTTTTTGTTCAGAAACATTTTGAACCTGACTGCATAACAACTATGTGCTAATTAAAACAACCTACAAATATTGCTTCTTATTAACAAATCCAGCTCTCCTGTTCAAGATGTTGGTATTCAGTTACAACTTTGTTTTAGAACTGGAGTAATCCTTGTGGTCTCAAGGTACAGGAGCTTCACTGCTAATTTTTTTCAGATGGATAATACAAATTTAAGTACATTTATAAAGAAAATGTGCCTGTTTTCTCTCGTTCCCATGTTATCTTTTAACTAGGGAAGAATCATGGGGATATAAGACTGTGTAGGTAGTTTTGAACAAGAGATTAAGAAAAATATATGGCAGGTAAAAGTCTTTCATGGCTCTTGTGCGAGGTAGTAAGATGAGGAGATATGAGGTGCTCCCACACTCATGACAATGGGCAAAAGACAATGACTGGTGTGAAAGAATTAGCAAATGTCCACAGCCCTTCTTACAGCCATAGTTTCATTTGTGCTGCACATTCACTCTGTGCCATTTTTCATGGGCCTTCAGAGCGAGGATTCTAGTAAAAAATTAGTATGATTTTAGTAGATGAGGATACTGAAGGACTTAGTCTATTAAAACCATAAATTACAGCTCATTTCATGCTAATGGTGCTGTTCTGCTCGCAAGGTAGAGGAGATTTGAAAGAGGACAAATATACAGTATTTTGAAATTTAGTTGAAACTCCTTATGGAGTATTATTTCCAGACAAATATTTTTACCTGAAGCATCTTTCTTATTGTCTCCTGAAAATTGTGGTTGGGATCTCATAAATACCCATTCTCTTTTTTAGGCTGTGCTGGCTGGCAGGTGACACTCAGTAGTAGTAGTAGTTGTAGTAGTGACTCTCAGACTCTCTAGATACTTACAGATTATGTAGTAATACATTCATTAAGCCTATAAATTATGTAGTAATGCATTCATTATGAACCTGTTACTCTCTGTATTACTCATACATTTATAGATCTCATTATTCTTAAGTAATGAGCTTTTATATTTCATTGATTAATGTATTCCCTTGGTTTGTGACTCTGTAATCTCCTCTCTTGAGGCTGCATCCCAGATGCAGTCTGGGCAGGGAATGTGCTCTTAGGCTGTGGGTATGGGGTGCCTGAACTTCCTATCCTTTCAGAAGGCAGAGCAGCATTTCCAATTTGTGTACATTTCAGACCATAGAGGAAAGCTTCAGGGTACATTAAAACCCCAGTAAATTAATCAATCTCCAAGCAATGAACATTTTCAACAGAACAAAAACTTGAAATAAAAACTTACTGTGTGGAAAACTCATTTTACCGTGGTTAAAACACTTCCATCTTTGATCATTTAGGTGTACTTTTGTCTTTGAGAATACTCTTATTGAAGATGAGGGATTTGATTTTATTAGTTTATTTATTACCCTTGCAGACTTTTAAGAAGAGCACTTCAACTGCCTCCGTCCTTGCATTTTGTGATGTACTGTAAAAGAGAAAAATGCCTGGCAGAATATCAGGTTCTCTCAACTTTTTAGATTAGATATAAGAAAGGAATTCTTTACTGTGAGGGTGGTGAGGCCCTGGCACAGGGTGCCCAGAGAGGCTGTGGCTACCCCTGGATCCCTGGAAGTGTCCAAGGCCAGGTTGGACAGGGCTTGAAGCAACCTGGGACAGTGGAAGGTGTCCCTGCCCATGGCAGGGGGTTGGAACTGGATGATTTTTAAGGTCCCTTCCAACCCAAACCATTCTGGGATTCTGTGATAATATTTAGTAAGTCATAGATTAAGTATTTTCTTGGAATTGTTTTCCACAAACCTTTTGATTCTTATATGCATATAGAGGTCTTTTAAAGCTCAGAATAACAAGGACAGGTAAATATCTAACAAAGGTATTTCTTCCCCACGGGGAACCCTTAGACCTGTGTCATTCCTCTTGACAGTGCTTGAGGCCTCCTTTACTCTCCATCATTTACACCACAAAAAGCAGTGCCACTTTCCCACAAATCTTAAGACTAAAGGTTCCCACTCTCCCCTTTTTCCTTGGTCTAGTTCAAGTGTAATTCTGACTCCTTAACATACCAGGTTCACCCTGGTGGTTCAGAGATGTTTTGGGTTAGATTTTTCAGCTCCAAGCCAGCAGATTTTTCAGCTCCAACCCCAGGCTCAAGTACCTCTTGTGAAGGCAAAGACATGACATCACCCTTTGGGATAAAACATGAGAGTCCTTCACAGTATCTTGAGTTTTGGCATGGATCCTTCAAGGTGCCTTGAATTTCTGGTGTCAGATCTTTGACCCGCTCTTGGTGACTGTAACACCTGTGAAGTTGTGTGACCTCAGCCCTATGAGTTATTTCCACTGATAAACAAAATGATCTCCATGGCTGCCTCTCACTCAGGACACAACACTTGGCCTGGCTCTGATAAATCTTTATTTTTTGGAACATCATGTGCAGTTTTACAAAGAAACCAGTGAGAAGGAGGAACAGGCCATTTTGGTGCTGAATCAGGTACCCTCCTGTGAAGGCACCTCTGGCTCTCAGTTCACACCAGAACCTATTGATTTCTGGGTAGTCAGCTCCTGCCTTGAGAGGTCTGCAGATGGATTGCTTATCAGATGTTGTCTGCAGTTGGGAAATTGTTTTTAAACTGTTCTTGTTCATATTATGGCTTCAAAAACATGATGCAGCTTTGAAGTTGACCCTGGGGTTGGGTTAATAGTGATTTGAGGGCTGTCCTTCATTTCTTTGATGTCAAGAGGCTTCTTTCTTTTTAAGTAGAAAGGATAAAACCTGTCTGGCACTCTTATGGCTGTTTCTGCTCCAAACTGGCGTTAAAAGCAGAAACAGTCTCCCAAAGCTCTCCTTTCCCCAAGGAAAAAAGTCTCCCAGTCTCTCTTTTTGAGAGGCTCTGGGGCAGAGACCCATCAGAGTCTGGAGAAGTGGAGAGGTGACCATGGTGAGGAGTGGATCTATTCGTGATGGCTCTGAACAGGCTCCAGGGCACTGTCCTTACCATTGTTAGTCACACAGCTAAAGGATTCTGGAGAAAAGTTCTGTGGTTAACACCTTCAGGAGAAACTGAAACACTCACTTCAGAGAGAAAGGTGTGGAAAAAGAGTGTCTGTTGTCTGTGTGTGTGTCTGTGTACTGTGTGTCCCTGACAGCAGAAGGGGAACTAATTTGGAACTAATTTATTAGCTGCTTTCAGATCACTGGTATGTTACCTGCATGTGTATTCACTTTGTGCCCTTGTTCATCTCTGTTTTGGGGTAACACTGGACATCAAATATATTAATATTCAACATTTTGATTCTGAAACTTCCTTCTTTCTGAGCTGCCACATATCTTTTTCTTACATTCTGAACATGTAGAGGGAGCAGTTCTTAACAATGTCCAGAATTAGGCATTTCTTGGTACTTTCAAATCTCTTGATTGCCAGTTGTATGTAAAATTCAAGCTGGGAATTCTGTGATGTCTTAGAAAATTTCCAGTGTGGAGTCCAGTTATAGCTCTGAGGAATAGACCTGTAAGTGAAGCTGATTATCTGCAAAGCCTGATTAAAATAGAGGCAGGCAGTAAAGTAAAATTCTCTAAGATTCCCCTCCTTAGAGGACGAACCAGAAGCGAAGGAATCGTAAAATGATTGTAGAATGTCCATTGTGCTCAGTGATCCCCCTAGTGCCAGCAAAGCTGATTAATTTGATAAAAATAAACTGGGCTTGCTCTGCCTGTGCTCTGAGCGTGCAGATGTCTCCGTGGGACAGCAGGCAGCTGACCTTTAGCTCACTGCCAGGTTGTTGGGAGCTGTCTGGCAGGCGGGAGAGTGGGATTTACTCTTGGGAAGTGAGGCTGAGGTTGTGCTCTTTACGCAGCAGAGTTTATGAAACGTTTACTTTTCTAATGGCTGCCTGTTCTGCTGAGGGGGTGGGGAGTTAATTAAAACACCCTGCTCCAGGAGAAGGAGCACTAGTGACAGGCTGCTTGTCTGTGTTTTTAGCTCCCCAAGGAAAGCTGCCTTTGGATGTGCCCTTTCCACCCACCCGTCCAACTTTACTTTGTTATCCGCAATCCCACCCGCTCACGTGACTTTGGTATATCCAAGATCAAGATTTGGAATTACAACACAACAACTCCCAGTGTAAGTAGTCTTTTCTCAACTCCTCTGTATATTTGCTCTTGCCTTGCCTAGGGAAATTCAGTGTGATCTTCTTTCTAAAAGCATGAAATAAAAGTAGATACAATTTCCTGTAATAAAACAGGAGCTATGAGGTATCCCTGTCTGCTGTGAAATTTGCTTTTGTCTTAATTGTAAGTGCTAACAATGTAGTGATAATGTTTTCATGGGCACAATGAGCATTTGCTTTCAAAGCTATTAAAGATCGCTAAAGACCTAATAAAAGGCTTGCACATCCTGTCATTAATCCTTTACTGTGGTGAGAAATAAAGATACAAAGGTAAGTGCATCTCAATATTCAGGGCTTTCAGCTGTTTAATCACAATGTAATAAATACGTGTTTAAATATGTGTTTTCTGGTGTCTATAAATATAAACAGGCTGACTGTTGCTCAGTTTGGGGTTTGTCACTTTAATGAGAATCATAAAATGGTTTGGGTTGGAAGGACCTTAAAGATCATCCAGTTCCAGCCCTCCTCCCTGGGCAGGGACAATTAAAAAGTCCACTACTGTGTGCTCATAATAAACCCAGTAATCTACTGTTACAAGAGAGACACATCATGGCAGATGGCAGATGGTCTCTTGTCTGTGTTTGAATGTCACCATGAATATTATTCTTGTTTGTACACTGCAGTGCTAAGAAAAAAATCTCAGGTACTGGATCAAAGAGGATTTGCTGTCCTGGATTATAAATAAGAAGCTTTATCCCTCTGGTTTTGCTCTCATCCATGTTCTTATATAAGCACATATGGTAATTTATACATACGGAAATGTCCGTGGAAGGGACAGCTTAAAACAAATTTACTACAACATGATTTATATTTCTTTTCCTGGAATTTTAATAGCTTTTCTCACTAAAATGTGGTCTACAGGATGTTCCATCATCATTAGAGTGTGCAAAAGGGCTGCTGTTCTTGGAGGTAATGGTATGATTTGTTACCAAATCTACTGAACAGAATGCAGGAAGTCCACAGAAATGTTTGTCTGTGTTTCAAGGCTCTGCTTCTTTAATAACCTTCTATGAGGCAATGTGTAAAATCCATTGGGAGTATAATCCTATGGATTTTGGTGGAAATGAAGCAGTTTACCCTCGCTGAAGAAATGTCTCATTATCCTTAAGATGAAAGAATAATACAAAGCAGTTCTGCATAAGTCTGTAATTTGTCATGAGGAAGTTGTGTCTAAGAAGTATAAAATCCCAAAATACAATGTACAAACAATTTCTTCCTGCTAATGTAAATCCAGAGCCAGATTTCTGTGTGGATTTTGGGAATCATTCTAACTGTCTTCTTTCCCTCAAAAACCATGTAAGTGAGAGATGTCCAAGTACTGCTTCCAAAAATAGGCCAGAAATTAAGTCAGGCTGGTACTTTTGTATATTTCAATTTCAGAACTTGAGCCTGGAACGAGAAAAAATATGTCTGAAGGAAGCTGTAAAAGTCAGATGACATCATTGTCATATTCCTTGATTCACTGAATTACAAGGAAGGTCTCAGAGGATGCTTCATCTTGCCTTTATTTTCTTCAGATGAGACCTGCAAAAAAGGAGGTGGTTTTTAGTCTGCAGGAAGGGAACAAGTGTAAGGGCAGCCAGTTTTTTTCGAGTTTATCTGCAACAGTCAGACATTTTGTAACGACTTGATACCGCCTTGAAATTGCATGGTTACCTGGTGCTATTAAAACTTTTTTCAAAAATCCAGTCTCATGTGTGTTGTATGTCTTCACAAAACTGGGAATGGAATCAATACCTAAATGCATTAAGGTCTTAGTTGCTCTCCAGTTGAATAATTCTCTTCTTCAGGTGGTTGCCTGTGTGTTTGTTCCTTCTGTGCCTATGTTCCTGTCCATTCTCTCAGGGTTTTTTTTCAGTGCTGGATTACCCCTGGTGTGGATTGTCTGTAAGGATGCAGCAGCTTTCTTCCAGCACAGTCAGTTTTGTAGAAGTGTTTTCTTTGGTTCTTGACTTCTTTTCTACTGCTTCTTTTTCACACTTTTCTGAAAAGTCAGGCAGAAGCAATTTCAGGTCCTCTGTACAGGTGGAATTCTCTGAAAAGTGCCTCTGGTTTTAAGCTCTGTCCTTTGTGCACAAATATCACTGAAATGGCCAGAAATACCATCCTTATTTTCTCCTTGGGAGGCACTATCCCAGCAGACACCCTGGGAGGGCTGAGGGTGCAAGCTGGGAAGGAACATCAAAAGGAACAAGAATTATTTTCACAAAATCTTTTTTCTTTCTGACAATGCTCATACCTACTTGCTTGTTCTGAGACATTATGCCCATTTAATTACTCTTCCAGGAGGGAAAAGCCCTGCCTTGGATGAAGTATTGAGTGTTTGTTTACAGGGTGGGATTACTCCTCAGGAAGGGATTTTTCCAGCCTCCTCACACTTCAGCAGAGCTGAGCAGTGGTACTGGGGATGCTAAACTGCCAATCTTTTCCACCAGAACAGATCACTAAGCAACTGGAAACTCAGAAGAGGGGTGGGAGGGAATGAAAAAGAGCAGTTCTTAGTCTTGTGCCTGCATATGTTTGTTCTTGGAGTTGCTGAGATCTGTTCAGATTCTTTCAGGCTCAGTCTGCTCAGGATTTTGGTGCAGATTTTCATCAGCTCTTCTGAGCTATCAGCTGTTGGAATGCCTGCCCCAGTCCAGTCTGTCTCTGTTATCCTAGAAATACATGGCTGCTTCATCTTGGTGCAGTTCAGACCTTTTCTGCTTCCTAAAATACCTATCCCAGACACTCCAGAGCATCAGAGAACAGTGTCTCCCACTGACTGGAAAAGCAATTTTGAAGTGAGTGGCCCTTTTTTGGGCTTGACTGTCCCTTTTTCAGGGAGAATGAGCTCCACTGTCTCATTTTGTAGTATTTTCACTGCCTACCTGACCTCCTCTGCTGCTGGTGAGTGCAGTGGGATTCATTTCAGAACAAGTTGTTCTTAAGAAGTTGCTGATTTTAATTTAAAAAGATGACATTGACAAATATTTTTCAAATGTACATCTGTATTTTTGTGGTTCTCTTCAGTTTATACCTATTTCCAGGTAAAAATGCAGAACTAAGGGCTGGATATTCCTAACAGCAGCAGAGCTGGAATGTTGTTGAGAAATGTTGCAGTTATCCAAAATTCATCTGTGAATATCCAATATCTCTAGCATTTAAGGAGGACATTAGCAGTTTAGACATACAGAAATGTTTAAAATAGCATTATTGGGACATCCTGATAGTCTTTCTCTTTCCCATCATAATTCCAGGCAAAGCCATGCAGGTAAGTTTTCAACAAATGTAATTATTGAAATGTTTTGATCCTCAGTTAGATCAATCTAGCAGTGTCCTCATTCAAGGGGAAAAAATATGCTGTTTTATGGCTGACTGCATCAGCACAGAAATACAGCACTTTATGATCCTACAGGAGTTCCACAGGCAGCCAGGCCATAATGGCCAATTAAACTGGATTTACAGCTGTTCACTGGGAACTCGGTGAAGGTTATCTTTTTCCTATCAGAAATGTGTCCTGCATCCCTGCACCCACTCCCCTCCCCCACCTGTAGCTTTCTTGTCATGCCTGCATCTTCTGCTTTTCCTCAGGGTAGGTCCATATTGCATTTTTTGGCCTCAGAGATGTTATTATTGGGAAGGCAACAGGATGGAAACTATAAAAACTTGTAAGGCTTAAACAGTGTGTTCAGGAGTGAAGAACCAGAGACTTTTGTGCTTGGAAGGGAAGGGGTGATTGGTTGAGTCTGGGAGCAGAGGAAAATTAAAATCAGTATTCAAGGAGAACTGACAGGCTGGAGATGAGCAAGAGGGATGAAACTGAAGCTTCTTACTTTCACAAAAAGCTTCTTAGTTTTTCACAAAAAGAAGGAAAGAACAGAGAGTCTCTGAAAGACTCCATGAGATGGACAAGTTAGAGAACAGAAAGGAGATGGATTGTGTCTCATCTTCTGTATTTTCTTTGAAGATAATGGTATTTTTGTCAAGAGGGGAAAAAAGGTTATATTGAAATGGTGAACAGAATAGAAAGAACATTAGTTCTTTCTTCAATGGAATAAAAAAATCAGGTATGGGTGAGTGCCACAGAGAAGGAGAACATAGAGATAAAGTTGTGAGTGGCAGAATTGTGTCTGAGATGAAGGCCTGGTGTTTGAAAGGCTAGTTAAGTGTTGGAATAGGCTATCAAGGCAGATTTGTTGAAAACTCTTAAAACCAGATTTCTTCACAATGGTGTAGGTTATTTTACATTCTTCAGTGGAAAGAGATGGACTGGATGATTTCTTTTTCTCACTGTACTTTCTAGGTCTGCATTTCTGTAACTCTTTTTAACTTTGGTGGCTTTGATCTGGGTGGTTGTTCACTGTGGAACATGTTGTGAAAGTGGTGAATCTTAGGGATGAAAAGCAAAGTGTGCCTCTGGAATTTATATCCTGATCAAATATAATTGTACTTAATCTAGGCTTTTTCCCCTCAAGCTTTTCTAAATAATCAAACCTTGTCAGACAAAGTGATAGCAGTGTTTAGCAGGGCTTTCAGTCCTTTAAAAAACATCTTATATGTTCCACAGTATCTTTAGTAATTTCAGCTTTAGATTAAAAATCAGTCAAAAGCATGTACTGACACAGGGTTTAATTGTTTTCATCTGTCTATTGATTAAGTGTTCAAATGTCAGAGTCCCAGAGCTGTGATATCAAATGCTTGATTGAAATCTTCATACCTTTATTTTTGTAGGACCTTGATGTTGGAGCAAAGAAGGTGAAGTTGTATGTTGATGAGAACCTTGTATTTGATGGTGAATTGGAGAGAGGCTCTGGAGATCTCCTTGCTGACCACAACACCACAATTGACCTTACAGATCACCAGCAAGATACCTCAGCATCTCCCTCAGCTGAGAGGAAGGAAGACAATGCACCTGCAGGCCCAGACAAGAAAGCAGAAATACATTTTAAATTCTCAGAATCAAACAGTGCTTCACTGAACTGGAAAGCTCTGCCAGAAGAAAATCTTCTTGAGCCTACGATGAACTCAATCAGCTTTACAAAGAAAAATTTGTCTCAGTTAGAGGATGATGTAAAAGTGTTCCCATCTCAAGTTTGTATAAAAGATGCCAAAGAGGAGGCAGCAGCAGCTCCAGAGCACGTTCAGTCTGATGATGAGCTTTGTTTGAGCGAGCAAATGGAAAAGTTAACAGGAAGAAAACTGACTGATTCTGCAGGTGCAATTCCTTCTTGGCTGCAGTCATCTTCCCAGGTAACACAGAGTAACCAAGCTACTCCCAGTAGGCAGAAGCCCCCATGGCTTGCTACAGAACAGAATTTCACCTCAAGGCTTCAAACACAGCCAGATGAAATCATGAAAAGCTTCTCAGATCTGATAACTGAGGATGTCAAATCCCAGAGGCATGGACTGGGAGGACCCAATAGTAGAAATGCAACTGGAGATGGGAGATCACAAACACTGACCAGAAAGGATGCTGATGTGGACTTGGACATTTTTGACCACAATTCTAACAAAAACTGCTGCAGTTTACAGCGCCCTATGAGTGGAAGGAGAAGTGTCATGTGTGGTAAAAAGCTGGGATTAAACACTACAAATCCTGGAGAAGATGATTCTGCTCTCAAAGGTAAGAGGTCACAATAGCAACCTTAGTCCAAGTGCTGATGTGTTCCCCATTGTGCAGAAGCACAAACTCATTTTAGGTGGGAAGGGACCTCTTGAGATTCCTGGAAGTTTAGAAAGGTGATATTAGTTTGGCTATTCATGATATTTTCCTCCTGAGAATACTCAGTCTCTCTCCTGGTACTACACCTGATATGAAACACTCTTCAGAAAAATTTACATTCTAATTTAGGGGCTTTTAATTTATTTGGAGCAGCTGGGAGATGAAATGTCAGTAAATTATATGCTAAAAATTGACAGTCCTGCAGACAGCAAATGTTTGCTAATATCAATTAAAATCTGCAGAAAGATAAAGAAGATTACATCCCAAATTTGCATAGTTTATTTGTGTACTAGCTCTGTGTCTTTCTCAGAATAGATCCTCAGTATATTTATTCAGAGTGAATGGAAAACTACCCTTATTTTTCTTCTCCACTCATAACTTTACAAACCTCTCCCTCAGACATCTTGCTTATTTATGAAGAGTTTTCTAATAAATTTAGCTGTTGTCTGCTCTGTGCTGTTGATTATCCTTATCCTCCTTCCCCAAACCTCCTGTTGGAGGTGGAGGATCCAGCTTTGTGCAGTTGTGTCCTGCCTCTGGCAGGATCCAGCAGTGTGTCCCCAGGGAACAGTAGGAGAATTGTGCAACTTCCCAAGTTCCCCTCTATCCCAACATCTGGCAATCCATGGCTATGAAATTTTCAGGGCATGAGACAATATTTTTGTCTTTAACAAGTATAAATAACAGAAAAGTAGAATTTGTTACCCACAAGTTCTGCTTTGCGTCTCTTTCACCCAACTTGCCTTTGCTTGGGATATATTTTTGTCTTCCTTTTTCACTTTCAAGCCATGTCACTCTGACTCCTGGTTTTTGGACCCTTCATACCCCTTCCTTGGCATTCTGTAATTCTTCAGCATTCAGTATCTTGTCTCACATGAAGAGTTTAATACGACAAGGATAACAAGACCCAAAGAATTGGAATAAGATGTTACAAAACTACAGATTGAAATTTTGGGGGTGATTGAGCATCAGAACAATTTACATGAAAATGTATCTTGCTGTATATTGAATTTGGGTGTTTACATGCAAGTAAGGGACAAGGGACAGCAAATGTACCTAAATGAAGGAGTGCCAGGTCAAATTCTACAGCAGGTACTGCAGAGTTTTTTTTAGACAAAGGTGAGGAAAATGGTTCTTTCTAAACTTAGAATGTCTGAATTTTTCCTTGTCTGACCCTCTGTGGAGAAAACAGCAATTTCATCACTGTATCTGAATTATACCTCAAAGGAGAGAAGAATAGGGAAGTTTGGGATAGGTGCCACCTGCCCTTCACCCAGCCCACTCCTTGCAGCTCATTTACTGTTTCACACATTTTACAGTATCTGTTCCATTAAAACCTTCACATTGTGAAAACTGTAAATAGATCCCACCTTGGGAAGTTCTGTTCAGTTGTAAAAATGGAGATAAATTAGGAATTCCAATGGAAACTATAAGATGAGGGTTATAATTTTTCAATGCCCTCTGATTTTGCTCAGAGCAGGTTGTCCTGTGGTGCTTAAAGCTCCTGATGTGTTTTAGTCCCTGGGAAATTGCAGCCACCCAGCAGCTTTTGCTCTCTCTGCTGTGTGTGCAGGGTAAAGCCATCTTCAAAGTGCAGCTGAGAGAGCTTTAGCAACAGGGAAACCTTTTAAGTGTTTCCCTGAGAGTGCTGGATTTTAATTGGCCTGGGGCTGGGAGAAGGGCAGTTCCCAGTGGAGGCTGGGACAAAGGGAAGGCTCAGAGGCTCCTGTGAATGTCACAGCATGGCTTTGGTCACTAAATGGTTCACAAGAACAACAGGAATTAGTACCAGCACTTACAGGCTTGGCTCGAGTTAATGTTGCTATAAAAACATCAATTTTTCTTTGATAACCAGTTTAATGTGCAAAGGAAATGGTGGGAGTACACTGACAAAATTTGCAAATAACATATAATTTGGTTTATTATGAGTTAAGGAGATTGAAGAACTGCACAGAACGATGAACTTGGGGACTGGAGCAATGGAATGCAATTCAGTAGAATGCTTGCAGGCTCATCTGGGGACTAATAACCAAAAATTAAGTTGTAAGCTGAGTAATCATCAATTGCAAATGACCGAGGAAGAGAAGAATCACGGCTGAGTAGCTGATAGCAGATTGACTGAAATGCTGGTGTGAGCAGTGATTGGAGCAGTGCACTCCCAGGATGGAGCAGCAGAGGCATTTTGGGTACTTGGGAAACCTCAATATCTCAACACGGGCACTTGGGAGACCTCAGTTGGAAAACTGCATCTCTGATCATCCATTTTCAGGAAAGCTGATTACCAAGTGGAACAGATACAGAGGAGAGCTTTTAGAATGATTTGGGAAATGAAGCATGTGATTGCAGCATGGGAGTATGATTGCTGTTTATAACTGCAGGGAGTAAAAAAAGAGATTAACACAACAGAGGGAGAAGAAAGGTGGTTTTTTCGATGTAGTCTTGCCCCAAAATGTAGTTTACTAAAGTTTTGAAAGGAATTGTGTGTGGTGTGTGTCACTATCAGAAGTTGAATGGCTGGTTCAAGACACTCCTGAACCCATAGGGGAGTTGGATGTTTGAGGTGTCATTAATAAATAATGCATTTTCGATTCTTAAAAGAAAAAAGCCACACCCTGTAAGCCTTCAGCCACTGGTGTCTGCTTTTGGGCCACCTCTGCTTTCCTTTCAGAGCTCCACTTCTCCTGTTACCACTCCTTAAAGTAGCTCACAAACCTCTTTAACTTCCCGTTGCACTGCCCTAGAGGGGCTTCAGAACTGTAACCTCTGGGCTGTTGGGAGCATTTCATGTTTGAAAAGAAAAGGGAAAACCCCTCCCAAACAAGGAAAGTCAATGGATGTTAAATACTCTTGTGTACTCTGCTCATCCCGAAATTGTCAAGCTTTGACATTTTCAAGGGGTAAATATATGTACAGTGCCTTGTCCAGGTGAATTGTGAGGCTCTGGGATGTATTGCTGGGGATCACCCACCTCTTGAGCATCTGTACTGGTAGTGGTGTGAGCAAGAAAGTGCTTTATAAATGTCTGATGTTCTCTGAAATATGAACCTTTCCTTCATGTCTGCATTTTCCTTGTGGTCTAAGGAGGCGTGGCCAGGTTGGTCTCCAGCCTTTTGTTCTGGAAGACAACCCTTTTCCAGGTAGTTTCCCATCTGCTTTAAAATTCTTAATTTTATCTCACGTGTCCCCACTGTAAATGATTATTTGCCACGGATAGATTAGGAACATTGCCTCTTTCCAGTATTTCCAAAAACACAGTTAAAAGTTAGTCTTGAGCAGTCTTCTGGGAAAATTTTGTTTTGCATTTCACAGCAATTGGCATTTATTCTTGATAGCCATTTGTTTTAGTATCCACCCAAGGACACTGTACAGAAGTAAGATCTGGCCCAGGGGCCTGTAATTGTTTAGTACTTCACTTCCTTTTCTTCATTTATTTGAAGAAAATACATGAGTGACTGCTTTATTGAAAATCCTGGTTATTATCTGTTCTTAATTGTTTTGAGATGGAAATGAAGCAGTTCCCCAGTGCAGCCACAAGGAGAGCATGCTCTGGTCCCACTGTGCCCCTCTAATTTGTTGTCCTCCTGAATTCCCATTGGATATCTTGTCATTATCCTCTTTCTCCATCTCACATGTGCTGAAAAGTGGGAAAAATATGTGGACATTACCTGCCTAGAATGCAATGCTCACCGCATCCTCCTTGTTTGCTGAATCTACTCCTTTTCCCACAACTTTTCTGTATTTACCTGTGGCTTATTTTGAGAGGAAAAACCAGCTTTTCTCTGTAATGCTTTACATTAACCAGTTCAGCCATTTCCAGCTGTATGAAAGACCTGCAGAAATGCAGAGGGATGATTTAAACTCTTGTGACAGCCACACAATAACTGTCATTGGGCAAAAATCCCAATTTCTTTAAGGGCTGAGGCAAGAATTCACAGCCTCAAGCTGAGTTGCAGTTTGTACCATGGCAGGAGTTCTGCTCCTCTGTAGGTAAAGGTGATTTTGTTCATTGTGTCTGAGTGGGGAAGGGAAACTGGGACATGTGGCCTTCATGACAGAGAGGCAAAATAAGAGTGCTACTGTCAGAGAATTTCCCAGTGAGGGACATGGCATCATTCTGCACAGTCAGTGTTGGAGTGGCTTGCTCCCAGTCCTGTTTGTACATTAAATGCCTTTGTAATGTTGTTTTCAGATGAAGAAATGCCCATCAAGGACATAGCAACCTCTAGAATGAAGTGGTGCAGTGAGCAGGAACACACTCTGCAGGAGTCCTGGAACTCCTTGGTGAAATTTAATTATTCCCACCGTGGTCGGATCTCAAACATGGATTTTCAAGGGGATATTTTTGATGAGTTTCTCCATCAACAGAAAATCAACCGGCCTGGAGAACATCAGAGAAAAGAGGGACTCCAAACACTGCCAAAGAAGGAAGAGGAAGAAAATTCTGTGGAGATACAGGATGGAAGTGATTTTAAAATCCCTGTTTTACCTTATGGGCAGCACTTGGTGATAGACATCCGAACAACGTGGGGAGACAGACATTATGTTGGTCTGAATGGAATTGAAGTTTTCAGTTCTAAAGGAGAGCCTGTTCAGATTGCAAAAATAACAGCTGAACCACCTGATATAAATATTTTACCAGCTTATGGGAATGATCCCAGGGTAGTAACCAACCTGATAGATGGGGTGAACCGGACCCAGGATGATATGCACCTCTGGCTGGCACCATTCACCCCTGGAAAACCTCACTTTGTCTTTATTGACTTTGTGAATTCCTGTCAGGTAGCGATGATTAGGATCTGGAATTACAATAAATCCCGAATCCACTCCTTCCGAGGTGTGAAAGACATTATCATGGTGCTGGATGAGCAGTGCATCTTTAAAGGAGAGATTGCCAAAGCCTCAGGAACCTTGTCTGGAGGTAGGCTATCATTTATTATTTTCCTTGTGGAAACAGCAGTACAATACAAACAAAATACATTTAGCTTGTTTGTTATCACGTTCCACTTCAAAGCAAGCTGGCACTTTGTCTGCTGTTTAATTTAAAAACATAATGCAAAGCCCATTAATGCATTCTTCACTGATACTGGGATTTTAGCAGCATACAGAGCTAATCTCCATTTTTAACTATGTCTTAGCAACCAGTCTGTGTTTCAGCCACATCAGATAGGCACTAGACATTTCAAAGTTGCAGCTTTTTGCTTGTTTTCACATACATGGTCTTTTGGAAAAGGTGATTGGGAAGCTTTTTATCCCATTTTCTTTTCTATGTCTCTGAAATCTGACTGAATTCTCTAGGTTTTTCCATTGTGCAGTATAAGTTTGAGAGTGAAACACTAATGATAGCTGTAGTCAGTATCAATTAGCCATATATTATCTTTAAACACTGCTGCAAATAAAATGCAAAGAAGGGCCAAAAATATTTTTTCTCATTCTTTATATTCTTTTTGCATTATTTCTCCATTTAATCCTGTGTGTTGCCTTCAGCTCCAGAGCACTTTGGGGATACCATATTGTTCACTACTGATGATGATATTCTTGAAGCCATTTACTGCTATGATGAGACATATGGTGGAGAAATGGGAGATCCCAGCTCCCTGAGGTATGAGGAAGAGCTGAAGAGGCCAACAACTGCAGACAGGGAGGGAGATGAGAGACCTTTTACACAAGCAGGGTTGAGAACAGAGGATCAACAGGTGGGGGCCTCTATGTTCAAAACTCTCTATAAATGTCTGTTTGAAACATGGAAGTAATAGACACATTTCCAGGCTGGAATAAAACTACAGAAGAACTAACACAGTTATGACTATTTTAAAGATTTTTTTTCATCAGATCAATAATTTATGCTATTTTTTTAAAGCCCTAAAGGTCCTCCAAATTGTGGTTACCCTGATTAATTAATAAGCTACTTCTTTACTTACTTGGACAGAGACTAGGGGGAGTTCTTTATGATTTGGGTACTCCTGAAGGTTTCTGCACTGTCAGTGATTTTACCTGTACAGTTACTCCTGTCATGAGTAGCTGTGCTCCCTGGCACTCCAAACCAAAGGTTTTTCCCTGTTTTCCATATTGCTGGTTTCTTCCTCCACAAATTAAGGATGTTAAATGAGAAGGGTCTCTTCCTTTCAACCCTCCCCTTATTTTTCCTCTTTTTTTTTTTTTTCACTAGCATCATTGCAGGTTTAGGTGCATTTTGCAGCATAAAACCTCCTCTTTTCTAGTCCATGCAGAAGGTATTTCGCTCCTTGGAGGAAGGCTGTATTTCCAAGCACTTGAGCTCTTGCCTTATGCCATTCCAGCCTAACAGTCCAGTGTCTGGGCAAAGATCCCACAGGATTTTCTCAAGATGGTGTGTGGCAGTCTTTGACCTGTTTTCCTTAAAATGTTCTGCTTTCTCAGAATCTTCCTGAGCACCCTCTGTTGCATCAGTGAGGTTGTCTTTTTCTAGGGTTCTCACTCTTCCTTGTGAGTCTGTCAGGAGATCCAAAGCTGAATGAATCCAAATTCCAGCTGCTCCAGCCAAAGTCTTCCCAGGGATATATGGTTCCTAATGAGCCTCCCGTGGTGGCCAAACCTTCCCTTCTGGCTTGTCCTCTTTTTCTTGTGGCTCACAAGACAAAAGGAGATCCAGTGGAATTTGGAATTTGATCTCACTGTTAAGACCAGAGTCAGTGGCTTTAACCCTTGGACTTCTGCAGTAATTTTGGTCCCATCTTTGCTTGCAGTATCTGAAGCTGCTCAGAGCCTTGCTCAGTGCAGGATTTCATGAAGACAAACTGAAGCTGACCTTTCTTTCCCTGATCATGTATTTATTGTGAGCATTCACCAGGACCTCTGGCATGGCAGAAGCTTGGCCCTGGGCTGTCTGGTCCTTGCTCAGACACAGGCTCTGCCTTTCATTTTGCTGTTCAGCTCTGCTGCCCTTCACACCCCTGCTGTGACTCTGAAACTGCTGTGTCAGCGGTGGAATAACAAAAGCTATTGTGACTGAGCCATTGATCTCCCTGTCACTGTGTCTTTGCTGGTGTACCATCAGGATTTCTGTAGGGGATGTTTATGCTACCAGAATGATACAGATCCAGTGCACATTTGTCTTCTCCAGCCCAATGTTGTCAGACCAGTATTGACCAGTTTGATCATTCCCCTTTATTCCCTGTTGCACATTGAGTAGATGAAATGGTGTGTTTTACTAAAAACTTTCCAAAAGCTCTTACAGAAGTGTCTTACTTTTCTGTCAGTGTTATTCATGGCCATCTGTCTGTCCATGAAGTCAGGAATCTTTAACATGTTGATTTTATAGCAGATCAGACCTGTGGCTACTGCACTTGATTCAATTCTGGGGCCAGTAGTGGCTGCTTAGAGAGAAAGAAAGAACAGCACAAACATACATAGAGTGCTGTTTCTCTGAAACACTCATTCAGCCCTTAGAAATGTGTCTCACAAGGACTTTTTAACTTAACCTCTGTGTTTAATATCCTGCCACAGATTTTTATTGCATTTATTCATCCACCAGCTTTTTGAATCCATGTGCACTTTTAAAATTTACAGGGCTCTGTGGCAAGTTTCCCTGCATGGCACAAAGAACCTCCTTCTGTTTGTTGCTAGCTTCATTTAATGCTCTCTGGGTTTTGTGTTGGAAGAAACTAAACAATTATTCCCCACTCCCTTCTTCAAGCCACCCAAGAGATTTATACCCCTGTGTTAGTCTTCTAAATCTTTTCCAGAATGGTTGCTGCTACTTTAGTTGTTCCTCACAGGGAAGGTGTTGAACAGCTGGTCAGGTGTAAGAGCATGGTAATACTTTCTACTTTTTATTGCTTTTCCAATAATTCCTGTATTATGGTGGTGTTTTGTTTTAGCCATAAGAATCTAAGAACACAGGTAGGACAATGCCCACTAGCAGAAGTAGTTAAAACAGTAGAAAATGAGACCATATCTGAAAGAAAATATATTGGGCACCAGTGGAATGGAATCACCAGGAAGGGATCCGAGTAGATAAGAAAGGGAGAAAAGAGGTGATAAGGTGCCTTGGCACAAATGGTTTATGGTCTGCTGGGGAGAGCATTATTCTGCAATCAGTAAACTCAGTGCCTTTTATTGTGTCCATGGGTTTTGATTTTCAGTAAAGTTGCAAATTTTAATTCCCAGGCTGGTGTTTTAGAATTGTTCTGAGGAGCAGAACTGGTCTGTGAGAGAGGTACCTCCAGTGGGAGGGATTTTCCACTTTGTAGGTTCTGTGGGTTTATTTCAGAGCCCATTTCTTGTTCAGTCTCACCAGAATTACCCCCAGGGATATTTGCTGCCACATGAAGGATATTGCAGTTTGGAAGCCCATGAGATCCTGGGGATCAGTGGTTAAATTGTAGGGATCTAATGGAGCAGTAGGAGACAAGTGTTGACAAGTCTTTATTTATTTTACTTAGGCACAGTGTAGATCCATTTGATGTATTGTGGCTGACAGGAAGCTTATTTCTAATGATGAATTAAAGAGAAAGAGTCTGGACTTCTAATTTCCTGTTTGGCCTTTTGACTACTAATGAGGATTGAACTGATGTTTTTATAGAGCTACTTATAAAAATGCCAAGATTTCATTCTAATCTACTCTTATTTATTTTGGAGCCAGTACTGGTATATGTGAAGTTAGGATTGTTTTCTCTGCGTGTAACATTTTTACATTTGTCCACAGAGAACAGAATTTGCCATTTTATCACACTGACTCAATGAAGTGAATTCTATCTGCAATCCTTTGCCATTTTTGTCTTTAGTACCCTGGTTGCCCCAGTGTGATCAGCAAATTTTGTCATCTGTTCCTTCACTTTTCTGAATAGCATAGGCAATTTTAAATTAGCATTGCCAGAGCACAAGCAGAAGCTTTTGGACAAGTTTGCTTGTTTGTTCTGCCTCTTAATTCTTGAGAAGAAATTGTGGTGGCACTCTCTGGTCTTGACTTCCTTCCAGACTCCTTGTCTCTGCAACAGATTTGCAACATATTGCAAATACAGCATATTATCACTTGCTGATGGCAGCCTGCAGGGAAATAAGTGTGATTTAAGGATTTCAGCCTCTTTGAGAAGAGGTAGCTCACACTATGGAGTCTCCCATTTCACATTTCTGTATGCACTAAGCTAAAAACCTGCCCTAATAGTCCTGGCTTTCTAAGAACCCACCTGATATTCTACATTTTGGGTCATGTTTTCCATTATTTTCAGGACAGCCTGGGTGGGGAGGCAAAGGGGAGATTGATATACAAAAAAAACCCCAGGTACAAATATCAGACTTTATAAGCAGTCAGTGTAAGTGTAATACTGAACCTGTTCCTTGCACCTGTTGACTTTCTTTTTAGGTTCAAGAGCCAGACTCTGCCTCTGAATGCATACCAAAGGAAACAGGAATATTTACTGGAAAATGTAAGTTCTTACATTTACTCCTTGCTTAACCAGCCTTCCCCCAAACATGTTATCAAGGATGATCTGATTTGTCAGAGCTGTACAGCGCTTTGTGACAGATGCCAAATCTAGAATAAAGAAGAGTAATTGAATATTTAAGTCAGAAGCTTTGTTTGCTATGGCATTTACAACATTATATTGTAACAGTTGGCTTTTAATCTCAGAAAAATAACATTAG
The DNA here is from genome assembly GCA_013399835.1 of Leptocoma aspasia. Taxonomy (NCBI): domain Eukaryota; kingdom Metazoa; phylum Chordata; class Aves; order Passeriformes; family Nectariniidae; genus Leptocoma; species Leptocoma aspasia. Next base: position 480,784 of record VXAX01002807.1, read on the forward strand.
CCATTTGCCTAGTCCCTGAATGGGATTTCTAATAGCTGTGTCCCTTACCCAGTAATTCTCTCCCAATCCTTTGTATTTATGGAGACTGACTGAATTTTTTAGATTGGATTGACAATAGAAACCCTACAGTAAAGCTAGATCAGAGTGTTATATCCCTGCTTAAGTACCTGATTTATTATCCTGTTCCAAACCAGCTCTCTCTGGGCCTTTCAGCTGTTGTCCGGAGAGTTTCTGGACAGCCTAAAAGCTTCAGGAGCAGTTCCTGGTCCTTTGACAAGAATTTCCAGCAGGGTGTTAGGAAATGTTTTTCACCCTGAGAGCAATCCAACACTGGATTGGGAGGGTTTGGAATCTGCCAGCCTTGGAGACAGGAAAACTTCCCCTGGATAAGCTCCTGAGAGGCTTCATGCTGGACTTGTTCTGAGCTTGGAGCTGGATTAGACACCCCCAGAGGTCCCTTTTCCCTGTGCCATCCTCAGGTTCTGTGAAGGAATCCTAAATTCTGGGGAATGCAAAAATCTGTGTGGATGGCTGCTTCAGTGCAGCTTTCCACTGGAGAACAGACTGATCCTCCTGAGAGCTCCTGCCTGCTTCTACCCTGAGCAGCTTTAGTCTCAGCTTTGGGCTTGGGAGCAGTATCTGCTCAGTGTAGGCAGAGCTCCAGATTTGTCAGCTGACAGGGCTGTTTATTTCTTTGTGTCCCTGCAAATGCTGAGGAGATCTTACACCCAAGTGAATCTCTGTGTGTCTCAAGACTTGCTCTGGCTTTTTAGAGGTAACTGGGCTGGATGGTCTAAGAGGTTTAATGCTTGTTTGTTTTCCAAACATCGTGAGTACTGGTGCTTCTTTAGACATTACCCAAGCTGATTATTTGTGGGTTTCTGTAGTGTGTGAAATGAAAGGTTTTTTTAATTTACAGGGATGGATTTTTATGGAACCTGATCAGATTGGAATTTTACTTGTTATATCTGTACATGCTATTTCTATCTTTTCAGTAAGGCATAAAACAGGTGGAAGAGGAGATTCACATTCAGCCTTTTGTCCATCCAGCTTTTCTTTCCTGTTTATTTTCTGGAGATACAGCCTAATCAATATTTCTGCTTTTCACTGATGCTGTCCCATGAAAATGCTTCCATGTGTCTAACTGGAGGTGAAGAAAAGAACTTAAAAACCTTAGCAAACCAATTTTTTTCTTTGATTTAACTTTGAGTAGGTGTTCTCTAAAAATGTATGGATTTCTGAGAGGCTGGATTTCTATGAATCTATACAGTCACTTAGCTGGTGAAAGATGATGGATAGACTTCAGACTAATGGGTCTTCTCTGTGTCTGCATAATCACAAAATCTGTCATGTAACTGCTTAAATGTGTCCCTGGCTGGCTGTCAGTGTGCAGTCCCAGTAATGAGGCCCTTGGGAACGTGCTTGATCAGCATTTGTGTAATTTCAAGTGAACAAGGTGTTGGTAGCACATTAAAGGGCTCTGACACAGATTAAAAGAAGTTGCTGTTACATGGAGCTGGACAAACACAGCAGGAAATATCCAATTCCAGCATATAAGGTTATTTAATCTGTACAAAATATCCATGTTGTTCATCACTGGGATTTGCACTCATGTTTACATTGGCTCATCACTACAAACCAGTAACAGTACAAACCATTACAGAGACATTAAATGTATATTCCTTTATGTAGGCCTGCAACTGAACTTTACCATGACCTGGGGAGACTCTCATTACCTGGGACTGACAGGACTTGAAGTGATAGGAAAGGATGGTCAAGCATTAAAAATCAATGCAGAACAGATTTCTGCTTCACCCCAAGACTTAAATGATCTTCCAGAGTACACAGGAGATTCCAGAACGTTAGAGAAGTAAGTAACCAAAGGCTTGGGATGCATTTTACATCAGATTTTCTGAAGTGACAGATTTCTATAAATTCTGTTATGTTAACACATGTTAATGTGAACATGATTTCCATCCCATCACTGCTCATTCTTGGAATTCACAGGCTGTCCAGGAACAGCTTGTTGTAGAAACATGAATGAGATGTTTCCAAAAGATGGTGTTTGAGCTGGGAGATGAGAACATGCCTGGTTGGTATTTCTGCCAAGGACTTTCCAGGAAGAAATGTGGGTGTTCTGTAGCATCTGTCTGTGCATATTGAGTGATATTTATGCAGGATTTCTGGATAATTTCAAGGAAAATTTTCATGTTAGCAAAGAGTGAGGATGTGTTGGGGAATTGCACAAATAGGTGCCATTCTTTTGGCCATTTTGCAGTGCTTTTTTTTGGCAAATCTAATGAAGTTTTATTCATTGACAAGTATATTTCATCAGATTAACTTGTGCATCTAAATGGCAGCAGTATAGAAATTATAGGCTGTAGATCTGGAGAGGACTTGGCATTTGGATGTTATTGAAGATGCATCCTGTTGTTTCTGAGTCATCTCTCCATTTTAAAGGGTATTTTTGGTTGTAATCCTGTCTTGCTGGCATGTTTATGGGCTGTGACCAAGTTTATGAATTAGGACTTGTCTTTTCAAAGGCTCTGGAGTCTTCCTTAGAATGTTGTGTTTATGTCCATGCACACTAACTCTGTTGTTTGTAATTTCTGCTAATCTGACTAATGCAGATAACGACCTTACTTGTGTGTAATTCCTTGTTCCTTCTGCCATCTTGTATGAAAATCTCCTCTGTAGGCAGTTGCTGATGTAAAAAATCTTCCCATGACATCCCCTGGGATGAACAGATTCTGGTGGGGGAGTCTCTCCAGACCCCAGCCTGATGGACCCAGAGGCAAAGAAGTCATTTACCTTTTTTCTTGGTGCCTTCTCCTCTTTGAATGATCCTTTTGCAGCCTAGTGATATGTTGATCCTACAGAATTTCTGGCAAGCTTTCTGCCCCTGATGTATTTGAGGGATTTTATTTATTGTATCTTTTGCTTGCTAGCCTTCAGACTCTTTTTTTGGCCTGTGCATACACATTTAACCTTCCAGAGTTTATGAGTCTATCAATTTAGGGCTTTTTTCATCATGAATTTTGCTGAAAGATGGCCCATAATAACTTTGTTTATCCTGCTGCTGAGCCAGGCTGGCTTTGAGTTTTCAAGTCCTCCTTCTTTCTAACATCTTTCTTAGTAAGTGGGTTATATTTTTAATTTTTTTTTTTTTTTTGCATTCTCGATTGTTTTGCTGGAGAACTTTTTTGGGCACAAGAAATACAGGCTCTTTTGGCTCTGGATATTCCTGCAAGCTTGTTGAATTTGAGTACATTGCAGTGCTCTCAACTGTGGCATTTGGAATAGGTCCCATGTACTATTCAAGACCAAATCAAGAGTTATCTCTTCTCTCATGGACTCCCTAATCAGTTCCTCTGTGAAAGAGTCATTATTCAAATCTTTTTCTTTAAGGAATTGCCAAGTCTGGCGCTCATTCTTCCATTAAACTTTTAAATAAATAATAAGTATATATTTACTTTTTTTGGCAGTGTACCAAAGTAATTACAGTGGAAAATTAATTCATATTCTCCTTTACTCCATCTTCGTGTGGCACAGTTTGTAGTAGAAGAATATAATGTCAGAAAATACCAGATTTAACTTTATTTAGTCAGCCTGAAGCCTGTGCTGTCATGAAAAGGCGTTGTCCTGCTGGTTGGAAGCTTTGTAAAATAGCAGGGATGTGGCTAATTGTGTCCATGAGGGATGTGAGCAAACCCTGGTCCTGCTCAGGGTTATCCAGCTGCCATCCAGCTCCTCCTCGGATCCACAAGAGTTGTGTTGGCATAGAAACACCCTGCAGGGTGCCAGATACACTGCTTTGGGCGTGGGGCTGGCTTAATAAATTATATTGTGCCTGGGTTTGAGTTCTGCCTTCAGCCACTTTGCTACAAAGGCAGTTGAGCTTTCCTTTGCCTGTCCCTGTTCCCACAGGGAAAACCTAAGGATTTTGCTGTTTTTCCTTAAGCAGACCCAACTGATGAAAGTACTGGTTTTTTCTCCCTATACTGCCTGTAGGTAGTACAGACATGCTAGCCTTGCATGCTATTTTTGATGTTTTCTGTGCTTTTAATTGCATGCACGAGTGCATGAGAAGCCCTGGAAGGTGGAAGTGGCATCTAGAATAAAATGAACCCTAGGAAAGTCCCTGCTTTTGATGAGAGAAGCCAGCTTTTCCCTTTGTGCAGCTAATGGACTTTTCTCTTTGTAGGTTAATAGATGGGACTAATATCACAATGGAGGATGACCATATGTGGCTCATTCCCTTCTCTTTTGGAGAAGATCATCTGCTCACAATCCATTTTGATAAAACTGAAAGTATCGCAGGGCTTCGCTTTTGGAACTATAATAAATCTCCAGAGGATACCTACAGAGGGGTAAGTAAAAGAAAAGGAGCACTGCCAGCAAAAATATACAGCAGTGCATTGGAAAATTGGTACTGTGATGAATGAATATAGCTGCCTTAATGGAACACCATAAATCTTTCTAGATTGTCTGAGGCTGAATTTTGTGGCAGGTATAATGCATTCCTGTCTCCACAAACAGCAGATAGTAAAAAAAAAAAGCCAGAGATGGTTTAAAGAACTCTTCACAGCTGATTTTTCTAAGAGACACATACAATAGCACATATTATTTTCAGGATATATGATTCTGAAGTGGTATCCTCTCAATATCTTGTATTTAGACCTACTATATGATTCTGTATTTCCTGAAATGCAGGGAATGATATGAGGGAAACTTTTCCAAGGAAATTCTGTTTAGTTCAGGTTCAGAAGGCCACTCACTTAGTACTGCCTTTTCCAGGAAGAGTCTTTTGAAATATTAACATTTAATAAATGGAAAGTTACCACCTTCAAGCAGTTTGGCTAAAATAATTTAGCTAAAATTATCTAACATAAATCCTCTCTTATTTGCAAATTGCGTGTTTTGCATTTTTTTTTCCATACTAAATTGTTGGGATTGACAATTGACACCTGATGGAGATAATTTTACACCTTTTCACTCTGAGTTTGGCTGTCCCTCCTTCCCCTGCTGTACTTACACATGTAGTGGTAACACTCGTAATGATAACGATAATGAACCAGAGGTTGCTGTTCATTGCACAGAAAGTTCAGGAATCCACCTGTCCCCAGATTTTCCACCCCAAAAGGCAACTGTTGCATCCTTGATTCCAAATTCAGGCAATAAATAAGACAAAATATGTTGGCCCATACTCAGCTGGAGAGAGGACAAAAAGGATCTTCCAATTAAATCCCAGCTGATGCAGAGATTTGAACAGAAGGCCCCTGATTTTGTGCCCCATCACTTTTGCCCAGCATGTTTGACACATGGGAGGGTTCTGGAGCATTTTGAGCATTACCATCTAAATATACCCCCTGTACAGATGAGGGCTTTTAGTGACATTTGTGTCCTGATTTCAGCTGGGATAGAGTTAATTTTCTGCCCAGGAGCTGTGTTTTGGATTTAGGGTGATAATAATGTTGGTAACTTACTGATATTTTAGTTGTTGCTGAGCAGTGCTTATTAAATCTCTAAAATCGAACATGGAATTTGGTCTCTGGAGGCCAAACCAAGAAAAAAAAGAAGAAAGGTGTACTTTCTTTTCAGCAGTTTACTTGGCTAGGTAGGAAAAAGAAGTGAGTCTGATACAGGTGTCTACCTGCATGAATACTGAAAGTCTCATAAGAGTTAGTGGATATCACTTAAAGGAGGAGCCCATACCTGCAGTCTTGTAGTAGGATAAAATAAATTATTTGGAAAACAAAAGATGCAAGGTCCACTGGGCCACAGGAAAGGAGGTTTTAGGCTGTAAACCCAAGGCATCCTGACATCTGTCTCTTGAAGTATTGCTGCTCCTTCTAGGAGCCAGTCCCTGGGTGTGAGATGGAATGATTTGTTAGGCAGCTGCAGGCTGGGGGATTCTATTCACAGCTTCAGTGTGAGAGGGTAATGGCAGTGACTGTCAGAATGAAGACTTGGGTGCTATTTGCAGCTCTGTGAAAAATCACCTTGTGAGAGCTTTGTTATGCCATTTGTAAAATGCAATATGTGACGGCTGAGCGCCTCCTCAGATGATGAGAATTACTTAGAAATGAGGGCTGTAAAGGGCACATAAATATAAGCAGCTGTGGTATAATAGGTAAGATTCCATCTCTGACTCTCCAGACTTCCCATTCACTGCGTGTTTCCGTTTAGGAAAGTGTATTTCATGGGTTTCTCACTTCCTCTCCTTAGCCTGGCAGACTTATTCAGCTGGAAAGCAGCATGCAGAAGAGTTTCTCATACGAAAAAGATGTTTCCTTTATTTGATCCCAAGTGTATTGAAGATGAAGCCAGAAATAGTTATTTCTCCACACTTGGTAGTCATACAAACATTGCCTCCTAATTAATCTTCATGGAAATGAGCTGAGCCCCTCCTCCAGTCTAGCACAAACTGGTACTTGGTGAAGGACTCAGGGCAGTAAGTGCTGCTTGTGATGAACATTAAGTTATATTTAACATATTAGAGAGCAAGGTGCAGTGTTTAATTGTTGCAGCGTGGTTGAATTGTTCTGCACCTGGGATCATGGATACAGCTCCACATGGTGCTGCTGGGGGAGGGTGAAGGGGCCAGGACTCCTGCATCATCTGAATGAATGTGCCTGAATTAATCACTTTAATCTCCAGAGATGGATAAGGTATGCTCACATCTCTGAGGTGGCCACAGCTCAGTTGTCTCTGTCTGGTCCAGATACCTTTTCTTTATTCATATGCCCTGAGGTTACACACAGCACTGCTTGGCAGAGGAGTTTATGTGATCCTGGAGAAGTCCAAGTGCCACCTGCCACAAAGATAAATAGAACTGCTGAAATACAGGCTGCTGTAAATGCAACAGAAACACCAAAGTCTGCTCTGGAGAGAGCACCAGGCTGTGGGATGTCTGGAAGAGTGCCCCCAGCCAGGCTGGGCAATCCCAGCTGACTTAGCAGAGCATTCAGGTGCATAATGTCTCCTCAGATTCCCTTGGTGACATGGGCTGATTTTGAGAGCTGAGCCTTCCCACTCTCTTGGTGTGTGTAAATATTGCTGCAGGCTCAGGAATCAGAGGATTGTTCGGGTTGGGAAAGAGCTGTAAGGTCATGGTGGCAAACTGTAAACCTCACACTGCCAAGGCCAACACTGACCCATGTCCCCAAGTGCCTCATCTACACCTCTTTGAAATCCCTCCAGGGATGGGATCTCCACCACTTCCCTGGGCAGCCTGTGCCAATGCTTGAGCACCCCCTGTGAAGAAGGGAGGCTTCAGTTTGCTGAGATCTAGTGCCACACAGTAATTGAAGGATCTGTCAATACTTTTGTGTAGTATTTTCTCCCCCAAATCCTCACCTCTGGCATCCCCATCAATGTCATCATGGACACTATGGATTGCAGCTGGGATCTGCTGGGTTAGGCTTTCTTATGCCAAAGGAAGTCACACTCTAGAGGAATGAAACAAATACAGCTAAATGAAATTATTTCTGCCTCTGAAGTGAATGGAATTGTTTACAATTATTTGAATGTAAGTCATGTCATGTCAGGCAATCTTATGTTTTGCTCTTTCAAACCAGGTCAAGGTGGTCCATGTGATGCTGGATGGGCACAGCATCTCCCCCCTGGAGGGCTTCCTCATCCGCAAGGGACCAGGCAACTGCCACTTTGACTTTGCTCAAGAAATTCTCTTTCTTGACTATCTACAGCCCCAGCCAGCTCCTAAAATACCCAGGAGGTAAAATAGGATGTCTTTGCTGTCTGAACCACATGATTTCTTTTCAGTGTTGTAGTGTCATTTCACACTCCTTGTTGGAGCTGACCGTGGGAGGCTCCTGGATGAAAACATGGAGCACTTGGAGCAGAGCTTCACTTGGTTTTAACTCTGACCAAATTGCACTGAGCTCTCAGGGGAGTCTGGTCCACCATCACAGGTGGAGGTGTTGGGGTGGTGTCTGTGGAGGTTTAATTCTTTGGGTTTGTTCTCTTCTTTTCTGAATGAGCCAAGGGTACATAAGAAAACTGGTTTGCCTTGGTTTTTATTGGCAGGACTGCTTCAAGGACACTGGAACAAGCCAGTATGGACTATGAAGCACCATTAATGCCCTGTGGTTGTATCCTTCCCTGTCATCTTCCTTGTCATATGGAGTATTTTAGAGTTGCATACCATGCTTAGGAGTCCTGAGCTTTTTGAATCCAACAATTTTGGGTGCTTTAACAAGATACCAGGAATATAAGAAAGGCTTCCATAAAGCATGGCTTAAGAATAAATCAGTGAAACATCATATATGAATATGTGGCCTGTTTTCAGATCCTCTGGTAGCTTTTTCTCCTGAACTGCAAATAAGCGTGTCTGACATCGTGGGCTGCACAATAATGTTTCAAACTGCAGATTAAATAATCTGTTAGGACAAAGCTTCTGTATTGATATTTTCCTTAATAGCATTTTGCTTTTTAGTTATTTTCCAGTTCCAGCTCCTGACGAGTTGGGGTGATCCCTACTACATTGGTTTGAATGGGCTGGAGTTGTTCAATGAACATGGAGAGCAAATCTTACTGACTGAAAACAGTATCCTTTGCACACCAAGCACCCCTGGCCCAGCTGATGCAGTTTGCTCCCTGGCAAATTGTCACAGGGCATCACTTCCACATTGCCAGGTTGTCTTGTGGGATTAACTTGGCTTCTATTTGTCTGCATTTTGGTGATGAACCTTTTTTCCATGTGCTTTTATGGATTCTGTATACTTCCAGAACGTTTTTTATCTCAGTGGGGTGCACCAACAAAGCAGGACAAACTTAGAGAAGGAAGGCTTAAGAAGGGTGTGGTATTTTCTGCTCTTGACATTTCTTCTGTGGTGGGGAAGACCAAAAGTTTGCTGAGGTATAATTTCATAAGAAAAGATTGAGTTCAGTTTTTTTTTTTTTTTTTTTTTTTTAATTTGCA
>VXAX01002807.1:489740-521152 GCA_013399835.1 Leptocoma aspasia
AATATGGAATCTTTCATTGTGCCTCAAGAAAGAAATTTTTCATAAGTCTTGTTCTGGAGATTTAGGCTGTGCTAGACACCCAATGCAGTCATGAAGATCAGGGCTGAGAGTCTGAGTTTGATTCAGTGTTCCCTGGATATCCAACAGAGGGAATGAAGGGCATGTTGGGAAGATTGAAGTTCATCAAGGTTACACTTTGTGCTCTGTACCAGCTAAAGTGTTCTAAGAGCTGAAAGCTTCAATCTCCCAACATGCAGCTCCCATAGCCAGGTACATGGAAAGGACATTTCTTAGCCCCTGGAAAGAATCAATTCCTGCACAAATGCAGGAATTGTTTGTCTCTAAGGATCCTCACTGCCTAATAAATAGGGAATTCAATGAAATAAATGCTTTTCCCCAAGTGCTGTTTTGATTTGTATCTTGTATGATACACCCCAAACTTGAAACATTTATAATGGACAAGAAACATTTTGAAATGGAACAGTGGTAGCAAATTGTCTTTAAGAAGGAGGGATCTTTAACTGACCTGGTACAGCTCTACAGTGCAGAACAGGGCCAGGTAAAGAACCTCAGCTCCTTTTGAATGATTACCTGTTCCTGCCTGTGCAGTTGTGTGGGGCATGTGTGTATTAGGATCCCAAAAGAGCATATTTGTCTTAGTGCAGTATTTAATGTGATAATTTACTACTGAATCAAGCTTTTCTTAAACGCTTGAGGCATTGCTGTGTCATTCCTTCAATTCTTTATAAATACTTACAGATTTTTGGAAAGCAGGACAGGGGGAAATTAATGTCCCTCAGACTGGATTGCTCAGGCTTCATAATTCTGAAGGCAGTGCCATCCATCCACGTTTCTTTGCATGTCTTTAACATTCATATATGTTTTTGATGTAAATGTTCTCTTACAAAGAAAATCTGGTTGCCTGTTCAATGGAGGTTTAATCTTCCCCTCTCCAAGAAATGAAAAAAGGTTTTATTACACAGTTACTGATTTTTAAGACAAAGCTTGAGAAACTCAAGCAAAAGCTAGTCTGACTGATGACTGCCTCCTGCAAAGACACTCTTCTTGAGATAGGTTTTATATGAGGAATTTGGACAAGTTTATGATAAAAATATGGGACTTTGTCACCAAAAAGCTGGGAAGTGCCTATTCCTGATAATGGAACTTTATTGGTGAAGTCATATGTACATATTTGAGAATAAATTAAATGCAGCTAGTTACTTGATTCTTATTTTAAAAATAAATTGGAATGCTAGAATATCTAAGGGTTATCCTGCTTTTAAATATGTGCCCCCGAGTTCCTCAGCTATGCAATCCTGGGAGTACTGCTGTAGTGGTGAAAACTCATCCATGGAGTTGGGAAGAGCATAGACTTTTAAATATGGTGCTTCTGAAATATCCCTTTTTGGGTTATTTATGCTTAAAGTTTTTTTTCAGATATTGCTGCTTTTCCAGATAGTGTCAACATTTTAGATGATGTATCTGGAGACATCCGGACTCCAGACAAGCTGATTGACAGAGTGAATGACACCACTGATGGCAGGCACATGTGGCTGGCACCAGTTCTTCCTGGTTTGGTACATCTTCCCTTTTCATTCTGCTCTAGTGATGTGTGTGGATGGAACTGGAAGCATATAGAATACATAGCTAAATTTGGTATTAGTAACTGATGCTAAATCACTGCTTTTTGGAAGTTGTTTTTATTGCGGCCTCTCTGCACTGCAAAGGCAGCAGCAATGGAGGTTTACCAGGTTTGTAATCTCCTCTCTCCATGGAGCAACAGCAGCTTTTCTAGAGATGGTTTTTGAGTCACTGTGACAAAGATATTGATGAAAGAATTCTGTGCAATAAACACCTTCCTGGTGCTTTTACTTTAATTTTTACAAAATGCCATGAGAATGTTGTTCCAGCAGTGATAAATTCTTTTTTAATCTCATTATCTGTGTTGAATTAAAATTCGTAGATTAGGGATGGCAGACTTAGTATTTAATATCCTAAGGCCACAAATGATTCAGCCCTTTAGAAGTCCCATGTTTAACAGCTGGGATATCAAAAATCTAAACAGGAAAAGTAGGTAAACTTAGATGACTTCTGACCTTGTTTTGGGAAAGGACATTTTTAGGGGCCTGTAATGGATATAATTAAAGTGGTTTTATTTCTTATAAGAGGATGGATTTAAAAAGAAAACAAAGTATAAACCTGACATAGGCTAAGTTATCACTTACTGTGTTGGCAAAATCCTCACTCCAGATGTTGCAGTTATTAATTAGAATATTAAAAGTGAGGAATTGTTAATTTATATAATGGTGTGCTGTAATGAAGGGCTATAATTAAGGTAAAGCTTTTAAGTATACTTGGGAACAGTGAGCACTTGCATTTCCTAGGGAAGTGGAAGGTCTGTGTGATGCTTGAGGCTCCTGCTGTGTAGATCCCACATCTTGAATCCTGGCAATTTGATGGGATGCTCAGATGTCTCTTATAACAGGATGACTGATTGATTTGACAACCACCTGAGTGTGCTCATGTCCTTACAAAAGACAGGCTTGCAGAGGCTGTTTCACTTGGGAAAAAGGAAAATAACAGGCCTCTCTTTGTGGTGTTCTCCCTGACACCAAAGTACTGCAGAAGAGCACAAAATACCAGTATTAAAGGGTAAATTGATAATGTGTGAAATGCAGGAGGCAGAAGCAATTTAATGGTGTTTTCTGTCCTTGAACTGTAGCAAATTACAGCTCTGTAAGATGCACAGAGTACTTTTCCCTCCTCCATCTTCCCTGGGATGGTTGTTGAGCAGGGAGGTGCTGGATGGAGCAGTCAGCCTATTGATGCTCAGCCTCTGGAGCTGGGCTGCTGAACCAGAGCTTGGGAGTGCTCCCATCCTCACTGCAGGCTGCTTGGAAAGCTGCATTAACTCTTTGATGTGTAAGAAGCTTCAAAAGCTTGAAGGGAATTGGTATTATAGCCTTTCTTTTCCTTCCTACATGTCTTTTCTTTTTTAATTCTAAAAGTGGTTTCCTGTTTTGCAAATTCATTTCTTACATAAGCAGAATTTGAATTATTTGTTCTCCCGTTACTGATTGTCGTTTTATTTCTTTGTTTGAATGGATTTTCAATCAAATATATCATTTGCTGTGGGACTAACAGTTGTTGTTGGAGACAATGCTCCAGTTGTCTCCTGGAAAATCACAGATACAAACATTTCTATTGATCCAATCTACCTGTCTTTCTTCAGTTAAAAAAAAAAAAAAACCAACCCAGCAGAATGATTTAATATAACCTACAGTATCTTCTCTACTACATCAAAGGATTAAAACTTCAGAGGATGCTGAAGATGAAGCCTAAGATATGTTGATCCAAAGTTGATATAGTGGCTCATAAAAGGAAAAGCATGGAATTAACTGTAACAGGCAAGATTGGTTTCCTGCTTGCCTAATCTTTGGTCTTAACATCTCGACATTAACGTCACTGAAAGGCAGATGAATAATACCTCAAGCAGTAATTGTTTAGCAAGCATCTGGAGCATTGTCTCTAAATTCCTGGCAGTATAACTCACAGAAAAATGGCAAAATTTCTGCAATAACTTTCAGGGCATACAGGGGTAATTTTAGTCTTGCAAATAGGTGAATTCCATTCATATTTGGTAGAAAGGGATGGGATGGAATAGAATAAAATCATTGATTCACAGAAGGGACCTTAGGGCCCATCCAGTCCCACCCCTGCCTTGGGCAGGGACACCTTCCACTCTCCCAGGCTGCTCCAAGCCCTGTCCAACCTGGCCTTGGACACTTCCAGGGATCCAGGGGCAGCCACAGCTTCTCTGGGCACCCTGTGCCAGGGCCTGCCCACCCTCCCAGAGAACAGTTCCCTCCCAGTATCCCATCTATCCCTGCCCTTGGGCAGTGGGAAGCCATTCCCCCCGTCCTGGCATTCCAGGCCCTTGGAAATGATCTCTCTCCATCTTTCTTGCAGGCTCCATGCAGAATAGAACAGAACAGAAGAGGTAACAGCTTGTCTTATCCCTAAGGACATGTCTGTATTTGGTTTATGAAATACTCATTCAAAGTGTCTCCATCCCCCTCCTCCATTTTCCAGGCAGTCCAGGATGACAAAGATGCTCCAGATCTCATCTTCTGTGCTTTTGAGAGCAGCTGTGGGGTAGAGCCAACATCTGGGAATTATCAGCAGGGATGATAGCTGAACTTCCCTCCTCAGCATCAGTTATCTCTCCTCCAGCTATATCTCTTTAAATATGAATCTCTTTTGATGTAACATGCATGAGAATTCAATTTCTTTGGGGAATTTGTGCTGTTAAATATAAATTAATTCTCTTTTACAGGTGAATAGGGTATATGTCATTTTTGATGTACCTACTACCGTGTCAATGATCAAGTTATGGAATTATGCCAAGACTCCTCAGAGAGGTGTGAAGGAGTTTGGTGTAAGTAATTTTTCTGTGCATTTTGTGTGTCCTGGTGAGTCAGCTGGCTCCATTCTGTACATGTTCTCACAGTTTGTTGAAGTGTGATCCCATGTAATCTCAAAGGATGGGATTAATCTCATTTAACTCTGCATTTAATATTAAAATGATGAATCTATGCCAGTCATCTGTCCTCCCTTTTTTTTGTGCAGGGAAAGAAAGCTTTATCTGATTTTTGTCTTAGATAATTGTCTTAAGACAGGATAAGACTTGCCTTGTTCCACTTACTGTAGAGTAGGCCTGGGAGACTAGTTTGAACTACAAATCCAAGTTTTAGACAGCTGAAGTGAGGTGAGATTCATTAATTCCTAGATTTAAGAGTGATTCACTCCAATGAATAGAATGGCAATTATGTAAAACACAAAATACACTTTTAATTACTTACTTGAAAGCTGCATTAAAAACCATCAGTGACAAGATAAAAAACTTGGGGAGGAAAAAAATAAATCAAACTCCAGCAGCAAATAGAGAGAAATGGAAGTTTTAAGGAACAAAAGCTAAATAATGACTGGATTTGTGAAACAAATAGGGCAAAATGCTTTCTAGTTAATTGCTAGAGACAACTGCTGAAAGCAAGGCCTGGTTTCTCGATGGGTTTTTTGGTTTATTTCTTCAATGTTTGTAGCTTCTGGTGGATGATTTGCTGGTGTACAATGGGATTCTGGACATGGTGAGCCATGTGGTGACAGGCATCCTCCCCACGTGTGACCCCGTGGTGCCCCACCACACCATCCTCTTCACGGATGATGAGAGGATTTGCCACCAGGAGAGGAGAGCTGTTATCAGGTATGTGACTGGGTCTGGCTTGGGACAAAGAATCTTGGCTTTAAAAACTGCTTTGATGGGACTGATGTCAGCAGTGTGTGTATTGCTGAGGAAAATTCCCTCCCAGAGCATCCCTGGCCTCACTTGAGGAGGAATAAGTAGATTTTTAGATATGAGGAGCAAATTACCAGCTTTGTTTGCAAGCATCTTTTAGTGCTTCCTGGTAGTCATGATTTATATTTACATCTGTTTTCATTAAACACAATATTAAAAAGTTAGGCTTCCTTAGAGAAGGATTAATAAATCCCAATGATATTACGTAGAGGGGGGAAAAAATAGAAAGTTCATGAAAAAAACCAAGCATCAAAATTAAAGAAAATAAACTCCTCTGATTTGACACAGATGCTAATTAAGGAGCCAGAATTCTACTATTTTATGAACAGTCTAAAATAATGAACTTCTAAAATGAGAAATGAATTGCATTTGGGGGAATGATGCTTTAAAACCACTAAGCTGGCAATCTCATGGAGAATGTGATGAAATGCAGTGAAAAATGCACTTACATTTAGAAGGTCAGGATTGGTAGGATCTAAAAAACAGTCCCTGGCAAGGAAAGTAAAGATTTGAAAGAATAATTTATTTTAAATGGGATTGAAAAATGAAAAAATGAAAGCTTGCAGAAATGAACACTTTCTTACATGTTGGACAGCTGACAAATAGAGTGTTTTGCACGTGCATCACTTGGAAAAGAAAGGCAACTTTTGCATAGATAAATGGTGTGTGATTCACTCAGAGGGATATTCAAACATTTAGAAATAAGCAGAAGGAACATGAGATGCTCTGAATAAAGACAGAAGTTCACATTTGCCCACAGGGTTTGTTTTCTTGTGTTTCCCTGAAGCATTGGCTGTTGGCCACTGGTCCTGTCAGAGGTTAAATAAATTATTATTGTTTGGATGTGTTGTGTTGGACTCATGTTTTTGTACGAGTGGCTGTGTTGTCATGGTAAAACTTGGAGGTGAACAGTTTCTCAAAGTGAAAAAGTCACTGAAATGAAAATGCCTTGAGGAAATGAAAGTTTGGAGAAAATTTGCAATGGGATAGAAAAAGGAGGGGGATGGGAAACGAACCTTTATTTTCCTCAGCTTCAGATCTATGAGTAAAATTATTTTACTGAAACCAGGGAATCACCAGCTGTAATCACAGATCTTTTTCACCTGAATTCCTTCGCACATATTTATAAGACATATGTCCTTTGATCTACTTTAAAGAGGAGTTTTTGGGGTCACAAACACTGCATGGTCTCTTTCCCAGTCGAGAACATGCTGAGCCTCTTCTCTTCCAGACTTCTGTGCAGGAGTTTTCTTGCCCTTTCTTCCCAGCCTGGTCTGCAATCATCTTTTCTCTTTTTTTCACCTCCCAGCCTACTAAAATACAGGGTACTTCAGCAGCAATGGAAGACATGCTGGATAATATCCCTTCATTTTAAAAATGCTCTGGAGCTTTTAGATATTGTTGCTTTGTGGCCTATTCTCTTTCACATGGCACTGTTCAGTATTTTATGAACCTGTACTTGAGTCTGATATTATCATCAATATTGTAAGTTTTGGTTTGCTTCAGGATTGGCTCTCCTGCTTCACTCTGACAGTTTGAGGGACATTACATTTTTCTTCAGAAATAGAAACCCATTTTGTGCAGTATTTGGAGAGAAAAGAAAAAAATACACTTCTTTTATTGCAAAGGCACAAATGGGGTTTTTTTGTCTCTGTGAAAGGGAGATTTTATTAGTGATGTTTTCCTTACCTTTCAATTCAGTTCACGTTTTTTCCCTGTAATTTGTTTGGTTTAATTTACCTTTGAAGTTATTACTTCTTTCCCAAAAAGAAATGGTTAAAATTTTGCAGCAGCCTGCAAGCAAAACTTGTCACAGTAAATAAATTTTAGTTCAGAAAAGTTTCAAATAATGCTCTTTCAGAATTACAAAGCAGTGTTGAAATTCCATATGAGGATTTTTTGTACAGCTCTGATTTAAAATCTTACTTTGCTTTGTGGTTCAAGCTGTGTAGGCAGGCTTGAAAATTGTAGAGTGAATATGATATTTATATTTGAATGTGTTCCTGAATGAATGCCACTAATTAAAACTGGCAAGAAATCCTTCAGGTGTATGAGGACAGGATAAGTCCTGTGTGGGTAATCCCGTGTCGTGTGGCTGTGCTGTGGAGCTGTTCAGCTTGCAGCACTCCAGACATCCCTTCTTTGGAATCCTTGTCCATGACTCTCATAACTTTTCCCAATGTTGATTATTTTGGCCATTGTACTGATTTCAATCTTTTCAGCAATCATGTGGAGGATCAGGATGTACGAATGATGAATGAAAATGAGATTGTCACCAGCAGCAAAAAGAAACAAGTTGTGGCTGATCCGGGTGAGTTCTGTCTTCCACGTTTTTCTTCTGCTCAATTCCTGCAGACACAGTGTGGATAATGAGCATTGTTATAGCCCTAAACTGGGAAAAGTGGGAAGTCTTATGTATATTTAGCTCTGCTTTTTCTGTCATAGAAAGACAAACTGCAGATTTCATCATCTGGTGGGTTTCTACTCTGTATCTAAATCTGAAAGGGGATGATGTGGTTGTGGCTCACAGCACCACAAATGCAGAAATCCTCAGCAAAGAAACTGGCTGAAGAGAAATTGAAAATGGCTGGTTCATTGATAGCTTTTGGAATAAAAAGCTCATTGCATCCCCACTGGGCTTTTAAGCAGCTTCAGAGATGGTGCAGATGTGTCTGAGAATCAGCTGCTTGTTGCTCCTCCAGCAAACCCAGAATCACAGTGAGTGTAACAAGGGGGAAACCCTGTTGACTCTATTCCTCCCACTGTCTTTCTGGTTGGTCTTTTTGCTTACAAAGTGATAATTAAAAAGACAACCTCTCTTCTTTTCCCAAGGAGAAAGAGTAGATTGTATTTATAGTCTGAAGAGTACCAGTCATTCATTGTAAATTACTCAGAATAGCTCCCTAAATACATCTCAAATTCTCAGCCAAGCTGGTATATTCATGATTGGTTTTCTCTCCTGAGCATGACACTTTCTCCAATTAGTTCTCTAGAAAGTGTTATAGATATTATTTGATGGCTTTTAATAACAGTTCTGTAGGAGAAGGATTTGAAATGCCATCGCCTGTAAAAAACCAGCTTGGAAGTTATTATATTTAACAATACTTGTCAAAAGTATCCTGGACACCTCTGTGCCCTCTGGAATGGCATCCTGGCTTCCAGAACAGACCTGTCCACTAAAGAACAGCTGTCATTGCCTTGGCCACCACATCTTTTCCAGCACTGAGGACACAGAGCCTCTGAAGTCACCAGTTGAGGCTGGCCTGTTGCCCTCTGCAGTCCTGGCTGGTATCAGCTACAGAGGGTGTTGGTAACACACTTGTGGAATGATTTAGGTTGGAGGAGACCTCAGGGGGTTCCCTTCCTGAGGGAGGGTCCAGCCTCTTACTCAGGACAGTGTCAACCCTGAATTCAGAGCGGGTTGCACAGGAAAGCAATTCCATGGGGCTGTGAGAAAGCTGGCAGCACTCACTGTCAGTGTCAGAAACATTACTGAGAAAAGTAGCTTGGCTTCATTCTGGGCTGAAAGAGAAATGGGCATTTCTGTTCCTCATTTGACTCCATGGCTTCACTGTTAGTGTACAGTCCTAAAGCAGCCCTTCATTTTCCTCAACAGCTCTGCGCCCCAGAACCTGCATCTGTGAGAAAGGACTGCAGAGGAGGAAAAGATAACCAGCAAAGTCCTGAATGCATCCAGCCCTAAGTGACTGCAATCCAGATCTCCATAATATGCATATCCAAATGGAAGATTTTCTATGTCTGCTGCTGCTGAACCACCTCCTCTTGTGAGAGACAGTTTTATTTGCTACAGGAAATCTTCTTTAGAATGAAATCTGAAACATGCATTCAGTTTCCTGGGGGTTTTTTGGTCATGATCTGTCTGAATTCTCCCCCTTATCTCTTAATTGAAAACCCAGGGAAGAAGGAACACAAAGGAGAGAGTGAGAATCTTTCTGCTGACAAGTGTTCTGCCAAGTACTGAGAACTTGGGTTAAGCAGGATTGTCCACAGGTTTTTTAGATGATTTCTAAAGCTTTTATTCCTAAATCCTAGCTGGATGATCACGAAGATCCTCACTAGAAGGAGGTGTTGCTTTATTTCTGATGCCTGTAAATAGTTCTCTGGGAAATGCACTTATTAGAGGAAATACTCTTTAGCTGTCTGTCTCTGGGCATGTTTTGGTGCCAGGGCTGTCTGTAGGAGCTGCCACTGTTTCTGACACCTAGACAGGTTCCACTGGGCTTGCAGAAATGTGATGGATGTTTTTAGGAAGTGGAGATCAGGAAGTGGCTTTATCAAGGTTTAATAAGTGCATTTCAGCTGTCACCTTTTCATGTTTTGCAGTGAAATAATTATTTCTTTCATCATTTCACTACCATGGAAAAAGCAGGTGAGGTGTTTTGCCTGGAGTGCCATTGACAGGCGCTCTGCACATCCTTCAGACTCCTCCTGCTACAGAGCAATGTTTTTTCCTCCTATTTTGCCTGAATTTATATGAACAAGGAGGCCATGCCTCTGTGCTGCACTAACCAGATGTTGCCAGCAACAGATCATCACTTCTGAGAAATGGTAAATGCCTTTTAATTAGCTGAAGGAAAGGAGAGAAGTGCATTTTTAAACAAAAATACCCTGCACATGTAGTCATTTAAATAAAAACTCTAACCACATAAATATGCTGCAGGATTTGCTATGCAAATATGCTTTTCCCTGAAAACTTGGTGTTTGTGACAACTTGTAAATCTCTTCCATGGATTTTCATTTAGAACTTGCTCATTCCTGTGATTCTGTGATTGTTTCCAGAGAGAACTGAATGCTGAAGTCAGGATGTGCTTTTACACATAAACCAGAGATACTGGTGCAATTTAGAATCAAACTGTGCTGCTTCCCTTTCTGCCCTGTCAGGAGTGTAATATCTTGTATATTTGCTTATTAAAACTTCACTGCTCTTGCCTGAGTTGAAAGGACACAAGATAACAATGCATTTCCCAGATTTCTGTGTACTGATGGAGCAAAAGAATTTATTTTGTACTAAATATAAACTACTTTACTTTTAAATGTAAAATAGTGTGTTTAAGTACATTGTACTTTGTTTAAGGGCTCTTCCAAGCTACACTGACTAAAGAACCCTCTTGTTCTGTGAACTCTCCCCTCGTTTATTTCTGGCATAATTCTACCAAAAACCAAATGCTAATTTTTGCTCCAAATCATGTAACAGGCAACTCCAAATGAAAAAGAGGAGGAGCTGAGAGGAGGGGTATTGGAAGGGCTTGGAGCAGATATAAATGTCTGTGTTTGGAAGGGGAGAGGGTGTAGCAAGGTTTTCAAGGCTTAAGGCACAATCAGAGATTTGTCATGTGGGCAATCTCTAGATGGGATGGGGCCTGTCACTTTGTTTGTTCTTCTGAGAAAATAGCATTGGCTGTGCAGAGAAATGAAACCTGCTGTTTCCTGGCACTGAACAGCATCTGTCTTATTGATCTGAAAAGGTGTGAGGGGGAGGGAACTTCCTGTGCTCACCTGTCTTCTCTGTATCTGTCTGGAGCAGCTCAAGTCCTGCATGGTGGGCTAATGATTTTTCAACCCTAATGCTCCAGGTTTTGGAAATTATTGGAAACTACTTGGTCGAGCTCAGATGGGTCACAGTTCTCTCTGTATTTCCCTGCCACCAAGTCTTCCTCACCTCAGGTGAAAATTGCAGCCAATTTTCAACACTTTTTACCTCTGGAAGTCTGTATCCAGTGCAGCTGGTCTGGCATCTGCCACGGTGTGCAGTGGCTTCAACATTTACCATCCTCTCCCAGCAGCCCTTGCACCCATTCAGGAGATTCCCCACAACTGCCACATTGTGGAAAGACCATGATAGTCTTGACAATATTTTAAAAGAATGTCAAGTTGTGGAACATCCTCCCCTGCAGTGTCTGTGTGTGGAAGAAGGGTTTGCCAGCCTGCTGTCTGGGATGACAAAAAGCACCAAGGCACAGCCTAATGGAGTCCTTGGTTCTAGTCAGTCATTCTAGAGAGCAGCATGATGTTTAGAAAATACTTCATTCATCTCTGTGGGGTAGGAGCTGTCAGTGTTTGCCCTCCTAATTGGAGCTGAGATGTAATGACCCTTTATATAACCAAAGATAATTAAGAGTCCTAGTCAGCCCTATACACTCCAACATAGACACTTGACTCATTTCCTCAGTGAATCAGGGTTAAAAAAAAAAGGGGTTATTCCATTTTTCACCTTTTTTTTTTTTTTACTAACTCCTCACAAGTACATTCATGTCAGACTGGCATTTACAGGAGGGACAAGAGGAAGAGTAAACATGCAATCAAGAAATCCCCCCGGAGCTCTTGAGTCACTGTCAGGCACAGTTTCATCAGGAGTAATTCAGCAAGGATGTGCCCAGTGACATCATTTGACATTGTCAAAAGCACAGCAGAGGAAAATGAAGGATTCATAGGAATTCTTGCTGAAGATTTTGATGTAAATTAGTTACATTTCATCCAATTTCAATATCTGGGCACCTTTATGCCATAGTTGCTCACCTTTACCTGTTGTGGTTGGATTTAAAGAGCTTGGATCAAGATAACAGAATTGAGTTTGTTTGTCCCACAGTGACACTGAGAAGGGCAGAGGATAAAGAAATAATCTGTGAGGAAGTACATGCCAGGCTGCCTACTTTTTGATCTAGAAAAAGATATTTTTGTCAGTCTTCACAGTGAATCTGAAATGCCTGGGAAGGCCTGCAACTTTTCAATTTCTGCCTTTTTGTGCTTTAATCCAGGAGCATTTAAACAGCAGGGAGAGGCACCTGTCCATGGATAAGGGAGCAGGCAGTGGTGCAGGGTGCAAAAGGCAGCACAGAAGACATGGAAACTTGTGATTTCCTGAGTCAGGACACTCATCCATGGACCCATTGGAGCTACATCCAGCAGCTGAATTAAACTGAGCCCTGCTCATGGCTTAGGCTGGACTGGGACATGAATTGCACTGCAGCATCCTGCTCAGGTGGTGCTGCTCTCTGTAAAATCTGCTCCTGCTGCACTTGTACCATGTCCCCTTGTGTCACTCCCCTGGTGGTGCCCAGCCCTACCACGTCAGGGGTGTGTGCTGGGCTGGTGGCACTGACAGTGCCCATGAGGGACTGGGTGCTGTGGGACTGGATGGAGGTCTTGAACACCCTGCAGTGGCCAGAGACAGCAGCTGCTGCCAGTGAGGCTGTGAGGGGGAGAGCAGTGCATGAAGGAGGTTGAAGGTCTTTAAGCTTTCTGAAGTTTCCAGGAAACTCTCAGTTCCCAGCAGCAGTCAGGTAGGAGCAAACATGAAGGGCTGTATTGACATCTGGGTTCTGCCACATGCAGGGGTTGAAGTCAGCTTCCTTTGGCTGATTGGTAAGAGAAACATTCCCCCTTCCCTCCTGCTCTCTGCTGTCCTCACTGCTGGATGCAGCTCCACACCATCCTGGGGAACACAACCAGTGGTGGGAGCCCAGACCTTGCCTTGGGCTGCCCTCTGTGTTCTGGGGCTGCTGATCCAGAAGGCTGAGCTCCAACAGGAGCTGCTCTTCTGGTAGAAGTCACTGAAGTAGCCAAATCTCTTCCAACATTCTTCAAGAAATGTGAACTCCAACAGACACCATGTGGTGATGGCTTCATCATTGTCCTTCACCAGGTACTGCAACTGTGCACCCTGAGACATTTGGGGCACCTTCCTGGCTTCCCTTTTAGCTTTTTTTCCCATCATGACTATCTTTTAGCTACATCATCATGCTTAGAAGATCAATTTGTCTGCCAAAACCATTCTGAAAGTGCTGCTCAGGGTCACTGTTCCTTGCTGGTGTGACCAGCCTGTTACACTCTCCAGACAGATGTGCTCAGACGTGTTGCAGGATTAGTTTCATTTCTTGCATTTCCCATATGAATGGCACTTGCTCTCTGATCTGGGGTGTCACCCACTCCTGTGTCACAGCACTGTGGCTCCTGTTTGTGTGGGGTCCCTGTTTTTGGGGATGGCAGTGCTGTGTGCTTGCAGGGCTGTTGTGTGCCCAGAAATGCTGCAGGAGAACTGTTCATTTTGGAGGTGTCTCCTCTGAGGAGCAGAGAGGGAGCAGTGTGACACCCTGGGAGGTGTTTGCTTCCCTCTGTGGGCTGAGGCCCTGCAGGTCAGAGCACAGGAAGAGAGGGACTTCCTGGCTCGGTGGCCTCTTTGCCCATTTCTGTGACTATTTGCTTGTTTGCTGAGAAATGACTTACAGTCCATGTGAGACACAAACATCCCTTTATCACACAGCTTGTATCACCCTAATGGAATTCTGTCAGCTGAGGATAAAATGTGGACTAAGAAAGCAATTATAGAGTGAATCTCCAAGCTGCAGGAAGAGCTGAGAGATGGGGACCAAGTGCCCAGCTGGAGTAATTTCTTGTCCAACTGGCCTCTAAATCTTGCTGGGAAGAGATCAATTTTCCACCCTTGTCTGACAGCATCAGTTCCTTTCACCCTGGCTCAGGACCCTGGGAAGTGTTGCAGTGTTAAGATCTGGGCCCAAAAGAAACATTTGCAATTGGTGACTTTCTTCTTACTGACCTAGAAATTACTGGAGAAGGGGGAAATCAGGCTGTAGACCTTCTGTCTGACACCTCTCTGGTGTTCCCTTCCTGAGCTGCTGGCTGAAGGAGAGGACTGACCATCCCAATGAGCAGCAGGGTAGGAGTTTCCCAGCCTGGAATATTGCTTCCAACACCCCATGAGCCTCCACCCATGGCTCACTGCTTTGGCTCTAATTAGGAGAGGGAAATCACATGACCTGTGAGCTGCCTTCCCCAGGTGTCCTGGTTATTTCTGGAAGGTCTCAATTATGCAGTGAGACCACAGTGAGATCCTGCCTTCAGCTTTCAGCTCGCTCAAGGTCTCTTTGGGTGTGACTAAAATCAACTTGGCTCACAAACTCTTAGTGTTGGTCTCTGTCCTATTGCTCATAGGACTTCCAAAAATGACTTCCAGCATGCACAGACTTTGTGGAGTTTGTGGAAAGAGGATGGGCATTTGGAGGAACTATAAATCCAAGGAAATATATCAGACAGGTAGAATTAGCTCACCTCAGCTCCTCCTTCTAAGATACCACAGGAGCATTAGGGATGGAAAAGACCTCCAAGATCATTGAGTCCAACCTGTGACTGATCACCACCTTGTCAACCAGACCAGAGCAGCCATAACTCCTCAGTTACAAAAGCAGGCAGGTCTCACACCCAACTGTAAAATAAAATATCCAAAAGAATGATGGAGGGAAGCAGCACATTAAAGAATGACAGGATTTTATTGGCAGCAATGTGGCAGCTGAGGTAAGGTCCTGCATGTAGGAAGTGAAATGCAGCACTGCTGGTTGGGATCATGGAATTTGTTGTTTCAGAGCTCCATTGCTTGTTTTCCTCAGCTTATCTGGATCTAATGGGAAAGGAACTTCACACTGGTTTTTGATAGAACATTGTGCTGGGCTAAGCATGTGGAGGTGAATGTCAGGGAGTGCTAAAAGAACTTGGAAATAGCCAAGTCTCCTCCTCAGCAAAAGAGCATTTATAGCATGAAAGTCTTGTGGCCCTGGAGGAGCCTGAGGTGGGAGCAGTGGAAGGGGAAGTTTTGGGTCTGGACACTGCACCTCAGAGCCATCATAAGGGCCAGGAAGAGACTGGAACTCAGCTCCTGCCTTCTGAGAGTGTGAGCCCAGCTGAGAATTATGGACTGAACTGGTCTCCAGACTGTCCCCAGTCAGTGCAGCTGGAGCTGAAACAGATGAGGGGCAAATGCTGGGATGCAGAGCAAGTGTGGTCAGCAGCAGGGAAAGGGAACACAGAGGGAGCTGCCGTGGCTGGGAAGGTTTCTCAGGGAAATGATTCCTCACCCAAGGGGACCATTGTGCTGGGGGAAGAGAAAGATCCTGTGGTAAATACAACGAGCCAGGACAGCTGAGCCCTTTTATCTCTTTCACTGAGAACTCTCTTCTGCCTGACAGCGT
Organism: Leptocoma aspasia; assembly: GCA_013399835.1. Taxonomy (NCBI): domain Eukaryota; kingdom Metazoa; phylum Chordata; class Aves; order Passeriformes; family Nectariniidae; genus Leptocoma; species Leptocoma aspasia. The sequence continues at coordinate 505,098 of VXAX01002807.1, forward strand.
GAGGTGGCTGCCAGAACAGAGGTTTCTGTGTGAAACAAGCTGGGGAAGGGACTTTCATCTTGAACAAAAAAGAGCTTTTATGTCTCATCAGAAAGGGCTGGGGCTGAGAGAGCCCCAGCACAGCAGGAGGATGCTCTGGCCAGCACAGGGAGCTGGGACACGGTGGGGCTCAGCCCTGTAGTGCCCCAGTGGGGCTGTTCTGCCTCTTACTATTCCTGGCTCTGTGCTCCCATTCATCAAAGGTTTCCCTGACTGCTTTCTGCAATTACACACCTCTTTTTTTAGCTTTCTGTCCAAAGTCAGACTGGGTCACACAGAGCTTCAAGCGGTTTGGCCTGGAAAACTTCTAGGGATAGAGGGATGCACAACCTCTCTGGGCAATCTGTTTTAAAACTTAACTGTCCTAATAGGGAAAAAGATTTTCCTTTGGCACATAATAACCTGTACTCCCCCCGCTCCCCCTGATTAAAGGCACAGATCAGCATGGATAAGACTTCTGGCATTGCAGAAAGGTCATCTCTGTTGTTTTCATTGAGCTGTGTAATAATAAATTCCATCTCTCAACTATAATTTCAGATTTGCAGATTAGCAGAAGTCCTATGATCCGCCTCTTTCCTGGTATGCTGGAGACTCTGCTAAAAATAGAGTAAGTAGCAAAGCTACCTGAAATGGTCTGAGCCTAAACAGTGGTAAAAACTAATTTACAGTGAATGTCAGTTCTGGCTTGTTTCCAAAGGAATGTTTTGGGACGGCTTGCTATATACTGGAAATTGTTTGGTAAGGATTCGTTGGTGAACAGATGAATCAAAGTGACATTTCCATTACCAACAGGAGATCTGTCTGTGGCCAGAATTCATGGGGAAGGATGTGGGATGATAGTATGACTTTTCATTATGTTTAATATTGTCAGAGAAATTAAATAGCCACTATTATTCATCTCTCTGGGGTAGTAACGTATCTGAATATTAACACAAAATGGGAGATCTGATCAAAACCCACTGACCCAGCAAGACATTGATGTGTATTTTAATCACTCTCTTTGGGCCACTCAGATAATTTACTCTTCATAATAAATCAGCAAGAAGCTACGATCTGCATTTCTCAGGGCAGTGCTTGGGAAGATCAGAGTTCTGTCCTTGCGTGTTCCTCTGAAGCCCTTTGGGACACCCCAGTGTCACTCTTGTTCCTGGGGGAGCAGCATTAAGGCCCTCAGGACATCTGCACTGTTGTCACCTGCCTGTGGGTTGGGAATAAGTGTCCAGAGATGATTTATAGGGCACTTGTTTCCCTGTCAGACTCCGAGGAGGGGAGAGGTCTGTGGGAGAAGGCTCCAGCTCAGAGTGGAAAAGTAACCACTTACAGAAACGGATGAATAGGAGAAATGGAAAAGGCTCTCGGGGGGCACTTTCACCTTGGAAAACAAAGATTGTAGGTTTATTGTGAAAATTACTGAAGTCAGGTCGAAATGGAGGGTGCCAGAGGCACTGGGTATATAAATGTATAGAGAACACATCATGAGGAGGAGACATTCAGGTAGGACTAATGGAAAAAGCATTACTGGTAATTAATGGCACTGCCCAAACCCTTGTGACTCACATTTCAGGACAGATGATGCCTGTAATTGATATAAAGATGCAGACAGTTGCCTAAAACTTGCTGTGCTGTATTTTAAGTCATAAAGCAGAAGAGCTGGTGAACTTGTTTTGCATAAAGCATTTGCATTATGCAGAGATATTATTATTAACAGTATGAAGGGGTAACCCTTGAGGTCATAAAATGCATGGTTCAATGAGTGACTTTGACTGCAATTATGCATTAGAGATATTAATGAGAAGGCTGACAAATGAATTGGTGATGCATGTAGATCTAACCACAGTAAAGAGCCCTCCAAACCAGTGCTACAAAATGTTTGCCATTTATCTTCTTTATCCACTGATGCAGACGTAAATTAAGTTATTTTATTATTTTTAAAGTGTTGTTGTTGTTAGAAGTTTTTTTTTATTGCAATGGTTTAGTTTTTGCAGCACAGGGTTTATTATTCAGGTTTTTTACTGGAATGCTGTCTGATCAGAGGGCTTGGACAAGCTGACCTCCAGAGACTCTTTCCAGCTGAAATTATTCTGTGATTCCATGAGCAGTATGCATCAGGACCCTCTGTTTAACACAACTTATCTGCTGTAGAATCTGTTCTGCCAACTGGAGCCCATCGAGCCACAGCAGGAGGCATATTAATAGGTTGCTTATTTAATGCAATCAATCAGTGCAAGCTACAGATTGCCCAAGGCTGGAAAAAGTTTTGTTGTCTTCACACTTGTGACCAGACATCTGCTCTGGGAGATGACACAGGGAAGGCAGCCTGTGGCAGGGCTCTGAGGCCCTCAGGATGCAGGCAGGATGGATGCCTGTTAGCCAGCATGTCCCTTGAATCAGGGAGATACTAATGACTCTTGGTCCGGGCATGGCTGGAAAATAGCAAATGTAATGCCTGTAGTTAAGAGAGAAAAGGAAAGAAAGTAATTTGGTCGGGTATTGGGTCTTCAAGTTTGAGAATATGTGTTCAAGGAAAAAAAAATAGTTTAATGAAGAGCAGACAGAATGCAACGTGGATTTAAAGGCTAATTTTTCACTGTGTGTCTGATTGCCTGCCCTGCCTGTCTCCATACAAGTGGAGGTGATAACATTTTGGAGAGAAGGCTTATTTATGCTAAGGGGCCATGCAGGAGGGGTTGGAATCAGTGTGAATTGTCCAAGAAGAACAATGGCTGCATCTCTTTAACTGTCACAGTAATGGGGCTGTGTAATTGCTTTTCTATCTGAATAGCAGGCAGCAAGACCTAGAGCCTTAAGACAGAGCAAGCTTGTAACAGGGCACATTCTGGCAAGCACAGGATGTTAAAAATCAACAGCAAATAATTGCTTGCAAGCCTGTATGTTTAAGACACTCTGTCTTAGTTTGGTTGTGCTGACTCAGTCCTGTGCTCTGAGGGAGAAGGGCTCTTCCTGCAGGTGTGGGCGGCCAGCCCTCGCCCTCCTGTTGTGTTAGGAGTGGGTGAATGCAGAAAAAAATAGACTGGACACAGAAAAACTCTTCGGGATTGTGGGCAGACAGCTGTGCTTCTCTCCCCAGCAAAGCAGCAAGGAAAGCTGAGACTTGGGGAAGGATGAAAGGACTTGGTAATGCACATCAACAAGAGGAAAATGAGTAGAAAAGAAATGGATTTTTCTACCTGTATAGAAATCAGGGAAGGTGCCTCAAGTGCAAGGAAATGGTCACAAAGATAATGCAGTAATTGAAGACTGAGCCATCTTCACAGAGAAGAGCTGCCTTCAAGGTGTAAATGCAGCAGAGGGAAAGGAAGAATTGAGGAGTCTGTAAAGGACAGGATGAGTGGGTTTGTCCTGCTGCTTTCTTCCCCTCCCCTCACAGCTGAGCACTTGGGCTGCTGTGGCTGGCAAGGCTCTGGGACAGACTATAGGGCACAGAAGGTGCAGATACCTAATAATAATAATAATAATAATGTATAGAAGCTGACAAGACTGGCCAGCTCCAGCTGGATGCAAATAACCTGGAAATTCCGCTGGAATAGCTAAAAGCCAAAGACTATCAGGGTAAAAGACCTGATGCACCTCTCCAGAGTGGGTGGAGGTGATTCACAGCACAACTGACCCTGTAGAAGAAGACACTGACTCCTGAAAAGGACCCAGAACTGACACGATTTGACAGAACCAGCCCTGAGGATGTAAGGTTAATAAAAATAATTCATGGGCTTGTGCTGGATCTGAGGCATGAGGAGAATGAGACTAAAAGAGAAAATCTGAGCATATTGTCTGGTCTCATGAGCATGAGAAACCACAGAGCTTGGAACACAGGAACAAATGTATTAAGATTTTACAGGCAGGGAGGGCAGGCAATGCAACATATAAAGATTGATACTGCTAAATGTGTTTTTGTCAGTTCAGTGTCCACTGGAGGTTATGGAAAGCTCCAAAGAGAGACCTTGGAGAGAGCTGGGGGTCTGGTCTGCCACAGAAAAATGAGTGTGGAGCAGTGCCTGTGTGTGTTCTGTGGGAGGAGGATCAGCTAGTCCTACCCATGTCATCCAAAGGGACAGGTTTTCCTACAAGAAAGAGCCACGAAAGGAGAACAGGATGCAGGGGGTGAGACTCAGACACCCCTTCCACAGTGCACAGAGCCTTCCATTGGATTTGTGATGGTCCAGCCTGGGAGATTTGCTCTGAGGGGACACTGCACCTCCAGTGACTCCCATCATCCTACACAGCCCTGTGGCCACCTGCGAGGGAGCTGGCTTTTCCCAGCCCCTTTGGGTGCTGTCACTGTCCCAAGAGCACACACTGTGCACACCCCTGTGTTCCCTGGAGGTACCTGGAGGTGCCAGCTGTGGATCCTGGCTGCAGTGTGGCACAGAGAGGCTGTGTGGGCAGTGCTGTGCCTGTGTCTGCACAGCAGCTTGGAAGGGACATAAATTGTTAACAACAGGGAGCTTAAACCAATGTCTTTGTGAGTGCAGCAGAGACCATCCTGCTGAAAGGCAGTGGGAGCTGTGCCACTGAAGCCAGTGTCCCCACAGAGATGTGCCCAGCAGGTTCAGTGTGGCTGTGGCCCCCTCCCATTGCCCAAGGTGTCTGGATCTGTGGTGGCACTGGGAACGATCTGCTTTCAGTGTTTTTGTAATTGTTTTTTTTTTTTCTCCTCCCTGTTATTTTTGGAATAAGCTTTAGAAGTGGATTATAGCCCAGCAGAGGGGAAGGGGGGCTGAGCTCTCAGGTTACCTCCTGCCCTCCTCAGACCTGGCAGGAGCAGCAGGATGGACGTGTTCTGGGGTTTGATGTGTTTGTCACACTGAGACCAGGGAAGTGACTCTTTCCAAGAAGTGTCACTGACTCTGAGAGGGATTGGGTGAACCAGTGGGGCAGGGGATTGTGGCTGCCACTGCCACTGAGCAACGTAGCACAAGGACATCCCTCCAGCCCTCCACTCTCACCTCTATGGAGCAGGCTGCAAGGCCAGGCCTGTGGGCAGAACCTGGGGGACAAACTGTTCATCCATGGCACGTTGCTGGTTCCCAGATGGGGAGGAAGGAGCTCCAGGGCCATTTTCCTGTGTGTCCTCCATCACCAGCAGCCTCCTTCCCTTGAGACAGGCTGCATAGCAGTGCTCACCTTGAGGGACCCCTGCAAGGGGCCACAACCTTTCAGCTGGGTTCAACATCTGAGCTGGTCTGTCAGCCCAGTCACCACAGACTGGGAAAGCTGGAGGTCACAGACCTTCTCCTGTCTCACTGCTGCATTGGTGATTTAGGAGCACATGGCAGAGTTTTGTACCCTGGCCCCCATTACCTGAAAGGGGACCTGGTTGGGCTCACCACAGCTGCTCACCACTGGGCCCTGGGTTTGTGCCCCTGAAACCAAGGATTCTGTTGTGCAGGGGAAGGTTTGAAATTCCCAGGTCTCATTCCAGTGTGTGTTCAAGTTACGATGCCGATTGATTTGATGGGCAAAGCATTTTTAGACAAATAAATAAAAAAGAAACAGGCACGATTTTCTAACAAGTAATGTCATTTAATGAATGATACACTCTAGAAAATAGAAACTACCCAGATGCTGGTTGGTTGGTCTGTTTGGGGCTGGGAGAAGGCCCTTGCTTGGACGTACAATGCCTTCGTGGGATTCTTTTGTCAGCATTTGTAGTTGCTGGAAACAAGGAAACATCCATAGATTGAAAGAGACACCAAAGGAGCAATTGTTTTCTAAAATGTGGGAAGAGTGCAGGATGCCCTCCCACTCTGTGTCACTGGGCAAGTGGCATGAGGGCTCAGAGCTCACCAACACCTTCACAGACAATCCATACCTAAAAGGGGCCGACAGGACCTACCACAGTCCTGTCCTCTAAAGTCACCGCAGACCTCACGCTTTGCACAACACCCTGGGCTCTGCTGTTACTGCACTGCTCTCTGGGTGCTTTTCTGCACGTGTTGTGTCTCTTCCCTCAAGGTCTGGCTGCTAATTCCAGGGAATATGCTTTTCAGAATGTCACAGTAGACCATGTACAGCTCTGGGTCTATTTTGGGCTTGGGCAGGGAGCGGGAGTTGCAGGCCTGCTCGGTGGCCGGGTGCTGTGGCCAGTAGACATCGCTGAAGAGGGCGGTGAGGATCTTGTGGGCAGCTTTGTAAGGGTCATCCTCAAACTGCACCATGGCCTTGAGCTCCGTCAGGGTGTAGCCGTTGTACCTCTTGCTGTCCTCGGCCAGGGGCTGCACCGTCTCACCTATGTGTCTCACCTTCCACTTCAGGCATTTCAGGTCTTCCTTTACATCCTCTAGCTCTTTCTCCATGGCTTGGAATTCCTGTGTGGTTACAAATCTCCTGCCAAGGAAAGAAGTGGCAGAGACAGGGTGGAGTTCAGAGGCGCTGAGGAGTGGGATCAGCCCAGCTTGCCTGGGGTCGGAGCAGACCCTGGAGCTTTGGGAGGGACATCCTGGCCATGTTGCTGAGCACCATCCCCTGCTCTGCTCTGTCAGGCTCCAAGGGACAGCAGAGCTTCTCTGTGCTGCTACAAGGGAAAGGTGTGTTGCCTCGTTTGGAAGGAAAGGAGGCACCTGGAAACTCTGCCCTGCTGGAGGAGCTGAGGTTGATGACCTGGCCTAGGTCTGTCATGAGGTCTGGAGAGTTAAATGGGCATATGGAAAGAGGACATTTTGCTTCCTGGGTTACTGGGTTTAGTGGAAGCACAGGGTGGTTACTGGAAAACAAACATTGGGAACATCTGAATCATAAAAGACATTTAACTTTTTTTATGGGGGGCTCTTAATGATTCTATACCAACATGGGCCATTTGAGGACTTAGACACCTGTGTGGTCTGGATACGTACCTCTCATGATCAGGATCTTCCAGATCTGATTCAAACCCCTTTCCTGTATTCTTTAATTCAGTGTTAGAATAGCCAGGAGCCTGGGAACTCTCTTCAGGAGTCGCTGTTTCTGGAGGCCTTGTGCTTGTCCTGGTTGGGGTCAGTGTGTGATCTGAAGCTGAAGCTCGTACGTTTTGTGCTGAGTGAGGACAGAAGGTGGAGAAGGAAACTGCATTGATCCCTGGGCTGACTGGAGAGGAGTCAGAGTATTGCTGTGGCTTGGCTGAGCTGGGTGTTAGATTGAGCCTGAGGCTGGCTGGGCAAGATGCTGGAATAGTCCTTGCTCCGAGTGGGCTGGAACACGATATTGCTAAATTTGTATCTCTTTGCTCAAGTGGTTGAGGGTTTGGTGATTCCCCTGGGGCCAATCTAGTGATGGAGGTGATGTCCAGCAGGGTTTGATCCTGAACCATGGAGATCTGGCTGGTTGGTTCTGATGAAAGTGAAGAGCTGCTTGATGTGTTGCTGGAAGAGCTTGATGTAGCGAATGGGGGTATTTTCTGAGCATTATGGTCACTCCTGTTCCTCTGCGGGCTAGTGACACTTAGAGCTGGGTGTTGTGAAGCCCTAAAGAAAGACAAACACACACTTTTTCCTCTGGACTGGGCTAAAGGCTTATAGTAAAATTTTAGGCCTATTCTGGGACAATTTTAAGCCTGTTTCCCACTACTGCATTTCCCCACAGGCCGATTTGCCTCTCGTGTCTGTATAAAACCCTCTGCTTCTCATGACCAAGAGCAAAGCATTTGAGAATAAGGCATATGAATTCAGGACCAGCTCCTCCCTGCTGCCAACTGAGCATGTGGCAGCTGTCCTCAGTGTGAGAACCACTTGGACATCCACGTTCTCCTTCCCAAAACTCACACAGCCCTGCGTGAACCAAGGCTTTGGTGCTAGGGAAGGACAGGAGAGGATGACAGCTACTGGCATAATGCCTGTGAGAACACAAAAAACTGGCTGCAGGTGGCCACAGCACCTCTCCCTGCCCATCCTGCCAGTGTGAAGACCTGCCTTCCTTCCCTCATGCTTCAGTCTCCTGGGAGCACTGCCTGGGAACCCAGGGAAATAGAGGACAGCAAAATTTTTCTTAGTTTGTCAATACTGACGGCAAGAGAGGAAAATGTTCCACCCCTTGGCCTGGAACTGTCCTGACAGGTAGGGAATGCAGCTAGAAATGCCTTGACCTTGAAGGGGAGCACAAAGACAACTGCTGTGCAGATCATGGTGCAGGATTTCTAACAGCCAAAGGACATGACAAGCTTTTGTAGTGATGCCAGGGACCAACTGAGTCTTTTTGTACATCTGGTAAATTCTTGTGGTGGAAGACAGCAGCGAATCCTGGTCTGGATGGGATGTGTGAGATCTGTGCATGAGGTCCTGTCCTGTCAACACCAGCAGCCTGAATTAGCTACACAGTCACTTCTCCTCCTCCCTGCACCTTTCTCAGTGTTGGATGCAATTAAACACCAAACATTTAAGGTTCTAAAGAGCATGTCTCACACCTCTGGGCTTCAATAGGGTTAATTTACTAAATCACAGCTTAATTATCGGGTTTAAATCAAATTTAAAGGTTTTATAATTGGAAATGCAGACAGTTACAGAGCTACTGCATAAAAGCAGAGCCAAAAAGGAATCATAAAATGGGTTATGTAAAGGGCAGGAGAGAAAACAAGCACACAGGTGTCCCAGGGAGCACCTGGGAGTGCCTTGCCTTCTTAACCTGGCTGAACAGGACTGGAAGGCCAGAATTGCCAACCGGGCATGAGGAAAGGCTTTTTCACCCTGAGGGTGTACAAACAGTGGGGTAGAACCCAGGAGAGGTATTGGGATCTCTATCCTTGGACGTGTTCAAATCTAACTGGACAAGGAATGAAGCAGCCTGATCCAGCCTGGACATTCTGGGGGCACAGGACTGGACTAGAGCCCTCTGGGGTCCCTGTCCACGCTGTGTTATTCTGTGGTTCTGCCTAACTATGAAAATAATTTATTCCTCCCCCCATTCCCCTTTCTCCTCTCACTTCCCTCTGAGTCCCACCTCACCATCCTTCTCTTCCATTGGAACCTCTGGGCTGTCCCTGTTCCCACTGACTTTAGTGCCTGTTACAGGAGAGCCCCTGATGAATAAAAAGGTTTTTACAGGAAAACCAGAGTTATTTGGCTCAGAGGGATTGCTGCCCCTTCCTTGCCTGTCAGGGTAGGTAGCTCAGGCTTTGGACCATGGGAGACAAGAGACAACCCCATTTTAAGGCAAGTAAAACAAAAATGCATTTTGGCTGTTAAAATTACGTGTATTTATCCTAAAATATCTCACCATATAAAACTATCTGAACTGAACTGAGAACAATCCCTACCTCCATTCCAGGGGGCAATAGGATATGCACAGTAAGAGAAAGGCTATTTGGATGCACACACAGTCTGAAAGACTTCATTTCACATGTTTAGCAGTGTGGGACAGGGTTGGCTTTTGGGGGGGTGGTTTGGGGAGTTTTTTGCATAAATCCAGGATTAGCTGTAGGAGATGAAGCATTTATTGAAAGATGCAATTTAAAAGAGTGACAGAAAGCACGTTTCGTAACTAATCCCACTGAAATTTATATAAGAAACCTTTCAATTCACCTGTGCACTGGAGGAAACAAGAAATAAAGTATTATAAACTGTCAGCTTATTTTCCTTCCCTTTTCCACCCCTTAGTTTTCACGGGCTGCCATGCTCCACACGGGACTGCATTTACTTTTATCATCCTCCTTATCTCAGAAGCAGAACAACTGGTAGCTCAAGAAGCAATGTTAAAGCAAAATGTCAGTCTGGATGTTAGCAGAGGTAAACGAGGACAGAACTGAGACCTTTAGCTTTGGAATTTCCTAGTGGGCAAGGCTTTGCCTGAAGACAGGAATGAGATTCCCACTGCTGTCAGCGCAGCAAGGCTGGATCTTCGACCCGTAACCATGGTGCTTTATCAGAGGGGATTTTTCCCCACCTGTTTTTTTTATGTGGTGAATCACTATGAACCGAATAAATTACAGGAAGAATTGCAAGACCTGGAGTTGGAATCAATGCTGACATGAAACAGGCAGCTGATTGCAGCTGTCAGGTACCTCCACAAGGAGAAACCTTGGCTCAACTTTGAGCGACACTTCAAATGCGTCAAGCCCTTGTTGTCTGCCGCCTCCCAGCCTGTGCTGCTCAGCATATAAAGCATGTTCCCCGTTGTCACAGTGACCTTGGCTGCCGTCTGTGCCTTGCCCTCTCCAGCTGAGCTGGTGCTACTGACTTTTTTGGAGACATTTGAAAGTTGTCTGCACATCCAGCACCACTTCGCTTCCATGGCACTCACGACCGAGGGAAAAAAAAAAACCAAAAACCCAGTGGATATTATTTTTTTTAATGAATAGTTTCCACCGTGTTTTAAACCTAGAGTTCTTCTGATGAACTTGTCTGAATAGAAAAAAATTACACTATGCTTTAGAGTGAAGCACCGAGGGATTGGTTGCATAAATCTCACTGTAGACAGCCGGAGTGGGAGGATGGTAAAAGAGCTGTAGGATGGACCCAGGGGAAATGCCTACAGGGTGATGACATGAGAATAAAACTATTTTTTTCAAGGCCTCCTCTTTGTCAGGTGACCCTTCTGAAATGCCCACGCTGCCAAAACAGTGACATATTATTTCTTTAACACTGAATTAATTTTGAATAATCTTTCAGTTTTCTACAAGAGAAGCTGGTGTCCTGAACTCTGGGTTTATCTGCCTCAAATAACACCAAGGCTTTCAGACACAGACAGTAGGAATTTGCTGTTTCCTGCTCAGCTCTTCCTCTTCTGGGCTATTTATCTCTTCTTTGGCTCTGCCACCACACCTGTCCCTCCTTGTCCTTTGTGATATTTCTCCTGCCTCTCTCTTGCCCATTTGACATTCACCATCTGCACCTCTCCCACCTGCCCCATGGGATCCAGGCTCCTCACGTTAATGCCTCATGGTGGGAGAACTCTGGAGGAAAGGGTGGAAGTGGCATGGACATACAGATGTCTGAAGTCAGGGACTATTGCTGGCTGGAGCCTAATAACAGTGAGCATTTCTTGCTAATAAATAACTGTGCAACAACAACAAAAATATCCTGATGTGAAACTTCTCCTATATTTTTGTGCTGTGGCTATACGCAGCTGGAGCATTGAGATCTCCCAGCCCTGCACTTCTGAAAGAAAATGTTGAGATCTCCAAGGTCAAAAATGACAGCAAATAGACTTTAAAAGTGCCTGGAAATGCTAAATTTGGTATGTCCGGGGGTATCAGATGTATAGGGGCCAGTGCCATATGTTTGCACAGGAAGGCAGCTTGGGGAGAGCAGAGGATGCCAAGTTATAGTTAGAGCTCCCTGGTGTTGTTTTCAGCTCAGGTAAGTTTAAACCTGCTAAAGGGGTTTAAAGGAAGTAAAATAATTTTCTTTTTAGCCCTGTTAAAAGAAAATTATAGTTCAATGATGGACATTGAATGGTTTAATATAGAATTATCAAGACTGAATAACTGCATTGTCCTGATTGAGCCTACTCTGGATTCAAGCTTCTGATAGAATTTATAATTTAAGGCCACTTCTCAAAATGGAGAGCTCAGTCGTGCCAACAGAAGAACCTGATATCCTGCCCTGGCATAAGGCCCTGTGTGCTACCTGTGCTCCCACAGTGCTGTTGGGCTTCTCAAAAACCTTTAACATTCTCTCTTCCAAAATCACCTGGCCAGGTAGTGTTTGTCTTCCACAATCGCTCAGCCTTGTTCTCCTCTTTAGAGCTTCTGCTCTTTCACTCCTCAGGGACACTCCAACAAATCCTTTCCTCTCAACAGGGACAGCTGCCCTGCTTTGTCTTCGTGAGAGGACAGAAAGATTCACGATGCCTGAGGATGAGCCAGGGCTCCTTATCTGCAGTTTGCTTCAGACTGGAACCTCCTCAGGGCGCTCCTGGGTGAGGGCAGCTGGCAGGTCCTGCAGGGAATGAGGTGCTGGTTGAGGAGAGCAGCAGGAATAACTCCAGGTGGTGCTTCCTGGTGTCCTGCTGGCACGGGATCACCCCTGTGGGAAGTGTCCATGGAGTGCTCCCAGTGACCTGCTGGCATTTCCTCTGCTGGTGGCATGTGGCTGCTGGCTTGGTCTGTTCCAGGTGATGTGTCCCCTTCTTCCACACCACCCTTGGGGTCAGTGTGACCTTGGTGGCTGCTCTGCCTTTAGCCAAGCCCTTCTCACGCCGTTCTCTCGCCGTTCTCAATCCTCTGCTGGCCACGGGCCCCTGGAACGGGGAATGTGACAAGGACTGGGAGTGTGGGACCCTGGAACCAGCATCAAGGAGGACCCTGGGGTCAGGCCCGGGCCAGTTATGGCTTGGTGGACTTGCTCGAGGAAGGAGAGGTTCATCTGAGCGTTGCGAGGCTCTGTGCCATCCCAAGCAACAGTAACTAATGGTTTTTCCCCCCTAATAAGCATGGATAATGAGCATTTTGCAGCTTCTATTGGATTTGTAAGTAAACTGTGATCTGAGAGCACAACTTCCCTCCTGTCACTTCATTAATATTGATCTGATTTCATTACAGAAGGTAATGGATGTGAGGCTGAGCCTGATGGAATATTGAGGGATGGCCACTGTTCTTTAACCTGACTCTGGGCTTCTCGTTTGGGGTTTGCTTTCCCAGCACTGCCAGCACTCTATGGGGTGAGCTCTGGGTCCTTTAAAATGGAAACACTTGGGACAGGGCTGGCCATAGGACCAGCAGAGCCTATTCCTTGGAACACCTATTGCCAAGACTTGTTATTGGTTCTTTGAAACAAAGACCTCTGGACAGGCTTCAGTAATAAAACAAGCACATTTGAGCACCTGCCAGGAGCTTGGCAGGTGAGGAACTTCCTCAGGAAACATGACCCAGATCAATTTTGTACCAACAGACATTTTCAGGCCTGTGAGAATGAAGGACATGGATCTGCCTGTGGAGAGGTCCATGACTGACATGACATTTTCAAGGAGCAGGAGTTACCAAGTGAGCTGATGACAAACCGAGCTGGAGAGCAGTGCCAGCACTATCATGCCTGTGGGGACACCACCTGCAGTGACATGGGACTGGAGAGCTGTTCCAGCAGGTCTGGGGAGGGAGCAGGACCCTCAGGGGTTGGGGTTACAGACACCAAGCTTCCATGAGTATGTGGCTGAGATGTGCATCTCAGCAAGACAGAGGCAGCAAAATGCCATGAGGTTTCCAAATTTTAACAGCGCAGAGCCAGCAAGTCACTCTCCCAAGGCTCCCTCCTGCTGAATGAAGGATCACTTGCTTTCTTTCCAAGGAAATAGATGCATGAAACTGCACACATCTTTCCTGGAGAGTAAAGAAAAAGTATAGTATTCAGAGCAGGGCAGGAGCCATGCTCCAACATTGCTCTGTACATTGAACCACTGACTCCCATAGCTTAAAGCAAGAGCTTTTGCAAACACTGAATAAAAGCACAGCAATTTCCAGAGAAAGTGCAAGAAATGGCATTAATTATACTAACGTTATTGTCTACCAAAGCTGCTTTCAATCATTTTTATATTCAATAGCATGCATCATCATGAATTGGTGATAAATATAGATGAAAAAAGGTAGTGATAATGAAAGTTATACAGGTGTAAATTAGAGCGTATTTTTAAACTACTATGAAGTCACAGCTTCTTGAGATAACACAAAATTATAGGATATGTGCACATCCTAAATTGAATGCTGGAGAATTCTGTACTGTTCTTATGCTGGTTGGTTATCTCTTGGGCAATGCTGTCTGGGAAAGCAACAAACCTCTATTCCCAAAGCTTCCTACTCCAAACCTCATTCTGGGCCCCGGGGAGCCAGCGTGGGGACAGTACAGCCACTGTGTGCCGGACACATTCGAGCCATGGTCACTTACTATTTGGGGAGCAGCTATGGAGGCACTGTAACCTCAGGTCCCCAGCCTCAGCCCTCTCCTCCTCAGTCCTGGAAAAGAGAATATAGAAGTAGCACCTTTAACAGAAACAAAGGCTGCTCCCAAATGTACACAAATGGAAGGGTCAAAACCAATAAGAGTCCAACGTACCTGGGCTCCTCCATCTATAGCCAGGCCCACCATGGAGATGGTGATGGGCTCAGGAAGGACTTGGCTCCCCTGGCTTTGCCCCTCTTGGGGAAAGCTCATGTAAAGAGGCCATGGGGAACAGAAATTAGGGGCTCAGGGCTGCATCTCTCCACTCTTGCCCTCTTCAGGATGGATCTAAGCACCGGGGCCCAACAGCATTGTACAGTGCATGTGTGTTGGAAGTGGGGATGGTGCTGCTGCTGCACCATTTTAGTGCCAGTCCATGTGACTTCCAGAAGGAGCAGCTCTGTGGATAAAGCTTCCTGTGTTGCAGAATAAAGTACAGAACAAATCCAAGGCAGGAGGTTGCACTCATCCCTGTGCACTGATGAAAGGGGAATAGGAAGATTGGAAATATTGATGTCTGTGTGAAGAGCTACTGACTCTGCCAATGGGAGGTACATTAGGTCAGTAACTGAAACCCTGTTCAGATACCTGGGTGACCAAGCAGGAAACCAGAGCAAAAGGTTGGCATGTCTTTGGAAGGCATTGGTATGATCTGCACACCTGACATGAGCACAATGGACTTAGAGGAAGCAAGCTGTGAGTATGATACATTACAGAAATGTGCAAAAAGGGAAAAAATAGCGTGTGAATGGTGATTTGAAAAGTTCTGGTTCTCACAGTGTTGGGAATAGTCCTGATTTATTAGCTCTGCAATAGCTTTGGTCCTGCTGTCTGTTTCAAACTGCTCCTAGCACTTAAAACTACATTTTCTGTCCCTGCAGAGACATTTTGTCTGCACTGATATCAATGGCAGTTTGAACTCAGCTCACTCCAGAATTTCACCAGTAGCATCTGCCTGCTTAGGTTGGTGTTGCAGATCAGAGTAAGGGCCCAGTCAGCAAGAAAAATCAGCTTTCAAAAGTGAAATCAGCTGCAGTGGCACAATGAGTGTTGATGGACAGCTGCAAACGCTGTGCTACGGATGGCTGAGCTGGGGGAGGCTGAATCTTCAGATTTACTTGCTAAATATGTTGGTTTAACAGCTCCTGGTGAGACTGGCTTCACAGGGAGCACGAGGTTGGATACCAGACTGAGACAGAGCTGTGCTGATCTCTGGGGTCCCCTCTCCCACCAGTGCCAGGGTGGGACAACCCCCTGACCCCTCTCTGCAGTGGCCTCAGCTCCAGTGGGACTCAGCACCCTTGACCAGCCTGGATGCATGTCCAAAAGACAAGAGCATCCTGGATGCTCTTGTCCTCACTAAAAGAGGGCCATGGGCAATTCCAATTCCCTCACATGACTTCACAAACGTTCCATTCCTTGCCTGAGGCAGTGACGAGCTCTCCAGGAGGATCTCACTTGGGTTTGATTTCCACCCTTTCAGGCCCCATACCCCTCACCTCAGGCTTCAGTCCTCACGTACCTTCAGCCCAAGCCTGGACATTCCCTTGTCCCCCCTGGGGCTATTCCTGTCCTTGTCCCTGCAGCTGTGCCCCTTGCCCAGGGGCTCCCTCTGCCCCAGCAGCAGCTCCTGCCCTGCCCCCAGCAGAGCAAAGGAGCAGAGAGGAAAGTTTTCATTCTTTACCTGAAAGCAAAATCTGCCAGAATCCTGGGAGAAGGGAAAGGTGTGTTGGGGAGGGTGCCTGAAAGGTTTTTTTTTAAAACATGAAAAAAAAAAAAGAAGGCAAAAAACTGAGAACAAACTTGGGAAAGACATTGAGTGTGGGTAAGCTGGCTGTGCTGCCCCGTGCCTGGATGGATATGATGATGGTGCTGGTGGAGCTGGTTGGTCTAAATGAGCAGAATTCTTGTGAATGCATCTTAATTATTACACAGCCACAGGGACAAAGCTGCCAAAACAGCAGGGGAGAGCTGAAACTGCTAAAACAGCAGCTACTAAACAGCTGGGCAGGGGAAGAGGAGAAGGTTTGTCACCATTCCTGCAGCTGTTGTCACAGAGATTATCAGACTTTATGGGAGAGAACAAAGAATCCCTGTCCCTTTGGCTTATCTGGAGGGAGGGAAGGAGAGGAAGGAGAGGAAGGAAAGGAAGGAAGGAAG
>VXAX01002807.1:521266-550329 GCA_013399835.1 Leptocoma aspasia
AAGGAAGGAAGGAAGGAAGGAAGGAAGGAAGGAAGGAAGGCAGTGAGGGCTCCTCCTCTGCTGGCTGGGGTAAAACTCAGATGAGGAACTGTGCTCATTACCACATGGGGCAAGAGCGTTCATGTGAAACAGAGCAGAAAGAGAAACTGGGGGGGATGGAAGACAGGTACTTGTTATGAAATGACACCCAGTGAACTAAAAAATAAAAAAGATGAGCAAAAGTTATAGACAAATATTCATTTCAAAGGAAAACAACAAAAAAGGAAGGAAAAACACTTGAAGGACAAGGACTGAAAGCTGACTTTGCAGTTAATTCTGATAATTTTATAGAACACTTAAAGCATGAATAATACCTCCAAGTCTGTATAATTGACCTGGATTTCTCAGAGTTATCCTGAGGGCTATTGTACCTATTATATCTGAAGAGCTCTGGTATCTTTTGATTTTATAGCATGAACTACAGAGTCTGTTCTGTCTGGGCTTTTCCAAGCATCCCCGGCCTGGATAGGACAGAAGTGTATGTTAACACCATGAATCTTTGATTTTTCAGCAGCTGCTTCAATGTTTTCCCAGTGGCAGGAGCAGTGAGATGCTTGGCTGGTGAGAGAGAGCCTTGGGGTACAGGGAGCAGAGGATTTGGATGTGCTCCTGTGTGACTGCCTGGGGGCTGGCTAAGGTGGGGTCACACCAGGCTGTGGAGCAGGATTTGGGGTGTACACAGACATTCATGTGCCCTCCCCATGTTCCCAGAGCAGGGGCTGCCCTTGGCATGTGGAGGCTGAAGCTGAGGAGCAGCAGGGCCCCAGGTGTCACTCTCATTTTTCAGCCTTCTGATGTTTTCATTCTTGTGCTGGAGTTTCTCACGCTGTTTTTTGTAAACATGCACATGTTTTTCTAACTGTCCTTTTTGTTTTTCATTCTTTCTCCTGGGAGGAGAAAGGTTTGATGGACTTTGTCATTGACCAGTGTGGTTGGAGAGGTGGTAACTTCACCTTCCAATCGATGGTCGTTTCCAGAACTCTATATAATGTGAAAACCAAAATAAAGTCTCTCTCTTCTTTGCCTTCTCTCGGGTGTGGCTGCGTTTGTCTCTGCGTTTCGTGTTGCTCGATAGAGTGACACCCAGAGGGTGAGGCTGCTGTGCCAGGGGAGGGGATGGGAGCTGCTGGAGGGGGGATCAGCACAGCCAGCCATGGGATGGTGTGGCTCATCCCCTGCACCTCCTGCTCTGTGGGGACAGCAGCACTGCTGTGGAGCTGGGAGCTCCCAGGGGACCATTTCAGCTCTTACATCCACATTTCCAGCAAATCTTCTGCTGTTCTATGCAGTTGCATGCAATTAAAATGAAGCACAATGCAATGATAGAGTTGAGAAAACACGTGCAAGATTAGCAGCATTTTAGTGTCAGTACTTTTCATAAAGCAAATTTCTTCCCTGGGAGCAGGGGCCTGTAGGATAATGTTCCCACAAAAAAAAGTTTTATCTCACAAAATGGTGCTGACACTTTCCTTCCCTGAGTCCCAGGTGATAAATGGAGCTGTTTGGAATAATGACAAAGTTTTAATTTTCAGAGGCATGCAGGAAAGTGCCTGTTGCACAGGGTGTGTCCAGCACAGAGGTTGGATGTGTGCTCCCTCTGCACTGAGGCAAAGGAACAGGCAAAAAGGGTGAAGATACGTGCAAAGTAACTGGAAGGAAGAAAGGCTGGAGGGTTTTATTCATGAGGTATGAAAAGGAACATGGAGGTGGAGGAGTAGGAGGGAATGTGAAGTATCCCTGGGTATGTGCACAGGAAGGAAAGAGGACTTATTTTATTTTCTATTTGTGCAAAGGCAGATGGGAGCTCAGGGAAGTTGTGTGGGACTGAGGGCACCCACAGTGTGCAGCAACAGGGGGTTGCTAATGGACAGTCCATGGACCCCTGCAGTCAGAGCATTCCCAGAGCACAGCAGTGAAGCTGAGCATGAATATGATCACTTTAAAAATTAAAAATTTTATCTATTGCTGCACAGCTTTGGATCTCTAGAATGATCCCATGGTAACACTGTCTCTGGGCTTCCTATTACGTATTCAGATACAACAATTAAAATAACGTGATATAAAAAAAGAAAGTCATAATCATGAAGTTAGGGAACACCACATGCTTGAGCTGAGTGTGCCAAGTGTGTGTGGAAGGGCTGGGAGGAGGTGACCGAGGAGGGAATTGTTGGGGGTGGAATTGTGTCATGTTGTGAGGGCAAGAGGAGCCCAAACCAAACCCACAGTGCCCATGTGAGAGAAAGAGGTCCCTGTCCTCTGGGCCGTTAATATATTTTGCTATTTACTGTTCCAGAAAGTGGAGTAGTGGTACTTCATCAAGTTTCCTTAGCATTTTTCAATCTAACTCATGATACTGCTCCTTATAATTCTTCTGGGCTCTTATTTGCAATTCTCACTTCAATAATTTGTCTGGTTTCCCTCCCTGAGTGCTGATTTACCCTGAGGCACACACTGACCCCTTCCTCTTCACTGTGTCTGGGCTTTCTTTTCTCCCACAGAGAAATTTTTTACAATTCACTGTCACATCCAAATGCAAAATTAGGAAAATCGTGGTTGTTTGCCTCATTTCTCTTTCCCTTCCAGACTGTCTGAAAGGTAGAGTGAAAACTTGGACGTTAGCAGGGGGATAACTGCAACAAGAGAATAATGAACAAGATAACCAAGGAGAAGCAATAATCGTGGAAGCTCTCTAGTTCTGCCCTCTCAGGAGAGCTCCTCACTGTGCTGCTGAAATGCTGATCATTCCAAACCTTCTGTCCCCTCAGAGCTTCCCAACCACTCTCTTCCACCGTGGGAAAATTGCCCCACTGGTCTGACAAGCAGCAGTGTGTCCTGCTTATATTTTCTGCCCCCAAAATATCTTTATATCACTTCAGGCCATAGACTTTTGGTGAAGATTTTCTGTACTTCTCAGCTCTTCATCCTGTGAAGATCTATCATCCTGTGGAGCCCATCCCTGGTGTGTGAGCCCAGGATCTGTGTGTTCTTCACAATCCACGACTTTAAACAAAGCCTGAACTTTCTCACCAAAGAATGAGGGCAGGAGGTTGCTGGAGCAGCGAGAGGGGCCAGATGCTGGGCAGAGTGACAGAGCATCTCTGGGCCTTGGGACCCACCAGGACTCCAGTCCTGCCCTGGTGGCAGGGTTGGTGGCACTGTGTGGGTGTTTTGCTGTATTTGTGTGGATTTGCTCCAGAGGATGGGTTGTGCAAGGCAGCCAGGGATGGATTGTGGGCATGTGATCGTGGGAGATGGCAGCTCCAAAGTGGCCTGGTGCTGGCTGGAAAATGCCTCAGCAGCTGTTGGGATTATTGGGAGGTGCGTGTTGCACGTGCTGAGGAAGGATGGATGTCACATTTGATACACCCCCACAATTTTACCTTTCTAGAGAGGGAAAATCAGCTTACATTGGCAGCACAGCTTTTTGTGAATTGGGTGCACATTGTAAAGATTTTAATGAGTACAGGAGAAAGGGTGGGCACTGGGACATCACAAAATTTACAAAAAACCAAATCAAGGAGGACCTTTTGAGTTTTCCTCGCACGCACACACCTTTTCCAGGTGCCTCAGGGACCTCACCCACCAGTGCTGAAGTGGGTGAGAGCCTGGGTTTTCTGGAACCAGCAGAATCCATGGAAACCTCCCCTGATGGAGTGACTGACTGCACTGACCTTTCTCTGAAGTACTTGATGGCTTCCTGGTCTAGGAAGTTCTGCTCTTCTCGAAAGCCCTGCTCAAAGATTTTGCGCTTGTGCCTGAACTCAATGACAGTCTTAGTGTAAGAGTTGAGCGTGGTGACAGAGGCAGCCATGCAGCAGGTGAAGGAGCCCCACGCCAGACTGTGGAGAGAGAAACCAGCAGACAGAGCTGGGTTAACACAGCAGCTCATGCCATATTTCTGACACACACACACAGGCTGGGATCAGGCAGGGAAGCTGGAGGTGACAAACCCGTTCTGCTCAGCTCACCTCCAAAGACCTGTGGCTCGTGCTCAGGCAGGCAGCAGGCTGGGCTGGGGCTGGGCACAGCCCTCACCCCATGGAGAGCCCTGTGCTGAGGTGAACACTTGGTGCACTCTGACACCAGGGCCAAACACCTCCTGATCTCCCTCTGAAATGCCTCAGAGCCTTGCAGGCAAGTGCTGAAACCACACACTCCTGGAAGCAGCAATGCCCCAGAGCATTGCCCCAAAACTGCTTTTGGAGCAGCTGTCCAGCATCCCTGGGGTGCCACAATGCCACTGCAGGGATGGTTTCTAATCTGGTTTTCATCCCTTCATCAGACTGCTGTATTTCCTTCTTTCCTGGTTCCTGAACACCTCTGGCATTCCTGGCTTGTGTCTGGTCTCTGAAAGCCTGGCCAGAATAGGAGACAACACTTCCATTTTGTGGGGTCACCAACCTGGGGGTTTCCTGACTGACTCCCCCAGTGTGAAGGCAGTGCCAGCCCACCTTGGCCAGCCAAGGCCAGGACACCTGCAAATACCAGCCAGGAGCACAGGGAGGCAGAGGGAGAAGGGAAGTGGAATTAAAAAAAAGACTGGGCCAGTGCCAAGCTGGAACAGCAGCAAGTGTTGTCCTGACCTTGTCCCCTGGCAAGCAGGGTCAGCTGGGAGCTGCTGCTCCCTGCTTGTGGACAGGGCTTCCCCCCAGCTTCTTTTGCCTTCCCTGACCTCAAGTTCAGATGGGGCTGGCAAGGGACTCAAGGCCCCAAGGAGCTGAGATGCTTTTTGAGCATGAAATGAGGCTGCAAAGAAAGGCCCTGAATTCCTCCTTTTGTCCTCAGAGCTTCTCTGCCTTCCAGCTCCCCTTGGCTTCACACTCAGCCCATCAACTCCAGCTACACATAGCTCACAGTGGCTGCCTAACTAAGCTGGATTAACTCCATCATCTGTGATGGTGACACACTTTACCTGCTCCTTTTTGCACTTTTTCTATAACAAATTGATCTGAATTATGCAGAGCAGAAAGTATCCAGCCCCAGTAGCATTATCTTATAAACATGCATTGTCAACACAGCCCTCAGCATGAGCTATTTTCTCATTCTGAAAAGGACCTGCAGACAAGGAAGCAGTTTCTCATTTCAAATTAGACAAAACTTGAAAAATAGCACATATTCATGGACCGAAAAATCTGGGGAAAAAATGGCTCAAGTAAACAGAAATGGCTCATTTCAATGATTTCAAAATTCATCTTATAACAAGTCCTGCAGGGACTCCTGAGGCAATGAGATGTGTGGAGGCAGCTCTTTCCCTGTCATTTTTGAACCTGTTTGCCAGATGCAATCCAATGAGAAGGAAATGTAGTGACCCTGGGGTGACAAAGTTCCCTGAAGTGTCCCATGTGCCAGGTGTGAGTGTCCAGGCACAGCATCTTCCTGGCCTGGCATGAGCCTGCCTCCCACGTGGAGAGTGGGGAAGAGCTCCAGCAGCTGCAAACATTTCCAGCTGGGCTCCCAAGAAGTATCCAGGAGGAAGCCAGCCAAAACCACATGCCTCACTGTGCCTGGGAGGTGCCTGGGGAATGGCATTTGAGGGAGAATTTCTCTTGGATGTTTCTGATGGTTTCTAATCATGAAGTTTCTAATCAGAAGTGCTGAAAGGTTCAGAGAAGGAAATACAGAGTGAAGACTCTCAGTGCCTGGCATTTGGGAAATCATAGTAATTAGGCAATTAGGATAGACGTACTTTAGTTTTTATGGACCTTGGTTAAATGCTATTTATTTTGGATTGTAAAGAGTAGTTGTCCTACCTTAGGAGTTACGCCTGCCTTAGGTGAAGGCCTCTTTGACAGCAATGTTGTTAATACTCTGTGCCAGCTGTGCCCCAGATGTGCCCCAGATGTGCTGGGACTGTACCCACAGAGCCTCCTGGAGCTGAGCTCAGGGCTGGGCTCTCATGTTCCTTCATGGCTCAAACAGCTCAGGCTTTCTATATTTATTTTCTTTGGAGAGTCTGAACTTGAACATCTACTGATCCTCAGAGGCACTGAAATTCCCTGCCTGGAGAATCCCCTGGCCCACTCCTGACTTGTGCCAGAGCCCAGAACAACCCCCAGGCTTTGCCAATGGCTTGGGAATGGGGTAGGATAGCAGTCACCACCCTGAGACACCTGAGCAGACCATAAGCAGCCCTTCCTCATTTTGGGAGGGGTGTTTTTATCACTCCCTTTTGATAGAGGGGAAGTAGAGTCACAGTAGAGTTAGTTTTCCCACTGGCCCTTGGGAAAGGGATGGCAGTGTGGATCCCCAAGAGCCTTTGGCTCTGGGCCATGGGGACAGTGTTCCCTGGCCCCACTTGCCAGGCCTGTTTCAGTTCTCTGGGCTCTGCTCTGTGGCTGGGGGCTGCAGTGGCACATTTACAGCAGGCTGGAAATAAGGGTGGTGGTGACAACTGCTGGGCCAGGGCTTCTCAAAGCCCATGTTCCAGGACATCACCAGAACACAGGTGGAGCAGAAAATAATTCCTACACATGTGGTTTTCCACCAGGCTGGGTGGGCATTTGTAATTAACCCTTCTTAAAGAAGGTGTTCGAGTTTGGGTGGTGCCAGGGGAGGTTCTCTGGTCTGTACAACAGTGGTGGCTCAGTGTTAGCTGGAAGGCAGAAGCCTTGGTTTTGCTCCTTTTGACCTCCAGCCCTTCCTTTTCCAGGTCTGCTACCCGTCACTAGCACGGCATGAGGGACCTCATGGCTGTCCTCAGGCTGCTGACCCCACTGCAGGCTGAAAATGCTGCTGACCCCACTGCAAGCTGAAAATGCTGCTGGCCCCACTGCAGGCTGAAAATGCTGCTGACCCCACTGCAGGCTGAAAATGCTGCTGAGCCCCACTGCAGGCTGAAAATGCTGCTGAGCCCCACTGCAGGCTGAAAATGCTGCTGCTGCTCANAATGCTGTGAACCCCCTTGCGGCTGGAAAATGCTGCTGGGCCCCACTGCAGGCTGAAAATGCTGCTGACCCCACTGCAGGCTGAAAATGCTGCTGCTGCTCAGCCCTGTCCCAGCCAAGCTGGTGTTTGCACCATGCCCCACATCCTGCATGGATAAATGTGCTGCCTTGGAAGCATCAGGGAAGGGAGGGATGGAGGGAGGGTGGGAGATTGTTAAATGCCAGAAGGAGCTTTGTGACTGCAGTGGCTGGAGAGGAGCTCAGCACCCAGGGTGGCTGTGTGGGGTGAAGCTGAGGTCTCACCCCAGGAATGTGGG
Organism: Leptocoma aspasia; assembly: GCA_013399835.1. Taxonomy (NCBI): domain Eukaryota; kingdom Metazoa; phylum Chordata; class Aves; order Passeriformes; family Nectariniidae; genus Leptocoma; species Leptocoma aspasia. The sequence goes on from VXAX01002807.1 coordinate 528,507, forward strand.
CAGAGGGGATGTTCCTCCCACATATTTCCCTGCTTGTGAGCATCTGAGTCCTCCACACTGAGACCTTATCCAGGGGCAGTCCTGGTCCTTAAACCAAAGCCCACTGTGCCGTCCCTGGCTGTGGCTGCCCAGGGAGAGCTGAGGAACAGGCTGCTCTGGGAGAGGGCTGGGCTCTGGGCTTCATCCCCCACTGAACTCCCAGCTCCATCTGCCATGGGACACAGCTCCCAACCCCATCTCCCATGGAGCACGGCTCCCAGCTCTACCTGCCATGGGACACATCTCCTAAACCCATCTCTCATGGGACACCAGCTCCATCTCTATGGGACACAGCTCCTAAACCCATCTCTCATGGGACACCAGCTCCATCTCTATGGGACACAGCTCCTAAACCCATCTCTCATGGGACACCAGCTCCATCTTTATGGGACACAGCTCCCAGCTCCATCTGCCATGGAACATGGCTCCCAAACCCATCTCCCATGGGACACCATCTCCCCATCTCTATGGGACACAGCTCCCAGCTCCATCTCTGGGGGACACAGCTCCCATCCCCACATGCCATGGGACATTGGTTCCCAGCCCCATGTCCCATGGGACACAGCTCCCAGCCCCATCTCTGTGGGACACAGCTCCCAGCCCCATCTCCCATGGGACACCAGCTGCACATGGGACACAGCTCCCAGCCCCATCTCTATGGGGTACCAGCTCCCAGCCCCATCTCCCATGGGACACCAGCTCCACGTGGGACACAGCTCCCAGCAGGGAGTGTGGGTGGCATGAGTGGGCCCAGGGAGAGCTCAGGATGCCCTGAGGGACCCTGGTGCCCACTCTGAGCCATGGGGGCTCTTGGCTTGCACAAGATGAAGGAGAATAATCTAATCAATGTTTATCATGCAAGACATTTAACAATATTTTGAAGCCTGAGTATTGCAGTAAATTACAAAATAGATTACTGAAGACAAATACGTCTTATTATTTAAATCTATTGAAAATTATACAATTATGTGAGAGAGTTGTTATAAATATTAATATAAATACTATAAATATGTGAATGCAATGTATTTGTAAGTCCATCACCACATGAAATAAATATTCATTATTGAGATACCAAATAAGCTGTATTTTAAATATAATGTGATTTGTGTTTTGTAACATGTTGCTAAAATGGTAGTAACTCCTCCTATGAAACACAGTAGAAAGAGGTGAGAAGGAAAGACTAATAGTTCCCTGCAGTGCTGTGCATAAGAAGTATTTATTTATTGGTGTTAGCAAAGATTGTTGTCTTTGTTTTGAGATGGAAAGAAAATAATGTGCTATATTTAGAAACGACAAGAAGAAAGTATTTTCCCTATCCATCCAAAGAGGCTGATGTCTCTGGAGAACTGGGGATGTTGTTTGCAGGTATTTTTATTCTCCACAACCTCCTGCTCCTGGTAAGCTTCTTATAAACTTGCAAGCAATATAACACAGTTGCTGTGTCTTGGCCAAATTAGTTTTATGTGATTTTAGAAGATAAATGGGAAAGGTAAATAAAAAGAAGCCATGTCCATTTCCCCAAGCCTTCTCCCCATGATCCACAGGGAAGTCTCATCGTGCCAGGAGCACTGCACCTTCCTCTGCAGTTGTGTTCAAAGCTGCACCGTAAGGTTCAACTGAGACATTAATTAAAAACAAGGGGGAAAAAAAAAAGCTCAAAGTCTCAGAAATGCCATGGCAATTATGTTCCTAAATTGAACTTTAATGAGAGTGCTCAATCTGTGTTGGTAATTGTGGGTGCTGTTTATTTACAAATGCTCTGTACCTGCTGATAGCACAGCTGCTGCTGCACAGCCACCCAGAACTGCCCCCCACACCTCCAAATCTGCACGGCCCTGGGGGCTCGAGCTCCTGCAGCTTTGGCAGCGGGAAATCCAATTGTTCCTGGCAATTGGAGGTGGTATGTGCAGTGTCCCAACAGGCTGATGGAACAGCTCCAAAGAGAAAAGGGATGGACGTGGGGTGCCACTTACCAGAAGGACCATCCATAGTCCCAGGAGTGTGGTCGCCAGTCCTCTGGCCCAAGGCTGACTGTCACTTGGAAAACTTGAGTGTACATCATATGTGCCACCATCCCCAAGAGACCTGGGAAGCAGGGATTAGAACAGGAATTTTTGTGCCAACATTTTTTATCATTCTTGAGGGAGCTACTGCTGGAAGTGCTTTGAGAGCTCCAAAAAAGTCTTTGTTGTACTTTTATGCCTCCTGTTCTGCTGTGGAGGAGGGAGCTGCATGGGCAGAGGAAAGATGTGACTGAGAGCTCATTATTTTACATCATTTTGAATTCTCAATTAACAGAGGAGTTGAGGAAAGAAAATTGTTGAAGAAAATGTTGCACAGTGAGCATCCCCACCAACCCTGCTGCTGCAAACCAGGGGTGTGCCACCCACAGTTCTCTCACAGCCCATCACAGACAGCCCTCAGGTGAGACAAGGAGGAGAGAGGCTTCTGCAGGCAGTGCAGGCTCAATGTGTGCACGCCACACAACCATGTTTTGTCCCAGCAGTTGCCAAGATTTATGAATTTGAACACTCATTAAACACTTGGAAGAAACACTCATGAAGCACCAGGAAGTGAAGTGGGCTTGGTTCTCCTGATGATGTGTGGTGAGAAGACACCATTGGGATACTTTGGTGGTGCAGTGCTGGTGATGCTCTTGTGACACTCTCAGAGCTCACTGAGAGAACTGCAGCTGGCTGAGGATTGGACAGCCTGTTAGAATTTCAGTCTGTGTGATGTTAAAGAACAAGGCTGCAGTAAATCACAGCGTGGCCTGAGTGGCTCTGCCTTTAGCTGGCCAGTGTGATCCTGCAGTTTAAACAGAAAAAAACCACCTGAACTTTATATTTAAACAGCCCTTTGAGGAAAACCAAACCCCACTTTTCAAGCAGTGGTGGTCAGGAGAAGCTCTGAGGCTTGGGAATTTTCTAGCAGCAGTAATTTGGGATGTTCCTGCCGTGGCACCTGGGCAGTGCAGGGTGATGGTCCCCAATGAGCTCTGGGAAGTGTGGGTTCAGGCTAAGGAGGTGGGCTGGATCACTGTATCCCAAATAGTTCTTGGACCTACAGATGTGCAAAAGCCTCTTGTGCTGCAGTGCAGTTCAAGGCACTTAGAAATACCAATATTGGCACTTAGAAATACCAATATTCTGCCATGGTGGGTACTCTGAGGTCTGTGTGCTACACTTTGACCATTCATTCACTGTTCTCTCTGACCATCTAATTTTTTCCACAGTTGCCCTTCCTGTACATGGAAGATCCTGATTTCCCTCCCCCAACCACACCCAATTTTTGGCTCTTCTTTCCTTCTTACTCTCAGAACCAAACCACTCCATTAGTCTCCCCAGACATGTGGATGATTCAGGGCAGTTCTGGGGGAGGGAATCTGGGGAATGTTTGTGTTGTGGGCATGTTGAGCAGGACCTTCAGCAAGACAAATGTCAGATTTGATACAAACAACTGCAGAGGGAAGAAAGACATTGTGTTACAGGGAGCTGGGGTGATTTGCTCAGCTGCCTCGTGCTGGAGTGACACACTGCAAAGATAGGAGGTGGAAAGAGCAATTCACTCCAGGAGAAATGAGATTTGGGCAGGGTGGGTGGCCTAATGGGAGCACAGCAAAGTGCTGCACACCTTGCTTTTTCCTGGTTGTATTTAATTTCCAGAATGCACCGGGAGCTTGCTGAACTTTTTAAATCAGTGGATTCTTCTTCAGCTGACAGTGGTGCCTTGATCTTAAGTCTGGAGTTTGCTGTTTCTAAAAGGCCTGTCAGTAATTTTTCAACCCTAATAAAATATTACAGCCTGCCCTGAGACCTGTCACAGTCACTCAGAGGCAGCAGGAGGTTTGACACAACCTCAGCAGGGCTGAGCTGCTCGGTTCTGTCACGCAAACCTTGCTCGGGGTTTCAGCCACCTTCAGCCCTGTGGCTGCGTGGGAGGCTGAGGTGACACTCACTGATCCAGGTGAGCAGGAGGTCACCAGCAAACCCTGGAAATGTTCTTTGCTTTGTCTGCCTAATGGCAGGGCAGGATGGGGCTGGATCTGCACCTGGCAGGGCTGTTGGTGCTGTTGTGCCACATCCAGACTAAAGCAGAATAATGCAAATCTTTTGTTGTGCTGCTTCGTTCACTTTTGGTTTGGTCTGTTTTAGCTGTGCCTTGCCAAGTGCTCCGTGGGGAAACCCTCTGCTCCTTTTTGCTGTACACTTAATGAGCTGGAAGGAGCTGCCTGTACCACAAACCAACAAAAGCTCCATGCCCAGGATCATCTTTTCCCCCAGCTGGTTGCTTGAGGCTGGGCAGGGAGGGCACAATGCCTGTGCCCATCCGGCCTCCAGGGCAAGAGGTGTGTGCAGATGGAAAATCCTGGTGATGTGGCGTGCTGGAGGGGTTGGCAGTGCAGAAACACTGATCATTCCTAGCTGCCTTCAGATCCTGAGCCCTGCAGGACCAGAGCTGCTTGGAGGTGTCAGTAATGGGAGAAATTAAGGAGCTTTGGAAAGCTGGAGATGAAGGAAATTTGGAAAGGACAATGTATCTTAAAGCATTTTCCCATATTTTTTACTAGAAATGTTATTTGTGGAATATATCACATTCATTAAAGTGTTTTATTATAAAAATTACATGAGAGACGTGTAAGTTTTTTAGTTTGTCTAAGGTTAAGAGGGATACCAAAACTGTGATGTTGTGGGGCATTTTTTAGTGGCTCACAGGAGCAGCAATAAGTGACCACACTGTTGGGATATTTTTTCCTAACCTTTAGATGTTGAGCTATGAGAATGTGGAGATCTCATTGCACTTTTATGAGGGAACTCAAGCATGAATTTAATGAGGAGTGTTATGCTCCAATGGAAAGTCCTCTTCATTACCTAATTTCTATTAAGCTATGTCATTACAAATATGCTAAGCTTAAATAAATACAGTTTTCTTCTTTCCTCTGATATCCCTGTTATTGAAAATAACAGCTAGCAGTGTACTGGGGTTTGGGGTTTTATCCTTGTTTCAATTCCTCTATCATTTTTCCCTGTAAAATTTTGAAGTTTATATTTGGACTATCTTGGCAATGTACTTAGAAAGAGGGAAGGCCAAAATAAAAATAGAAAGTTGTGTAGGAAAGAAAACTTCATCATTCTTACAAAACTTTAAAACTGCAATTAATGGTGAAGGGAGAAAGGAACAGCATGGAAGTAATTGATTGAATGCTGAAGAATTCCACATAGTTTGATTTTGAAAATGGAACTGATTTTTGTTAAAGTTCCAAATTATATCCAAAGCTGAAGAATATGCTTTGGCAGTTCTTATCAGATTTTTTTGTCACTCAGCTCTACTTCTGACCTTTCATTTTTGTTATTATTTCACCATTTGCAGCTATCCCTGAAGATCCAAAGTCCTTCCCAGAATGTACACTGCCTGTTGTAATGTCTTCCAGCCTGAAATGCACCAGAATAAAATGCACTTCTATTGCAGAAATTCTTTCTGCCAGAGAGGTCCATGCAGGGGTCCTCAGGTGAGCACCCTGGCTGCTTGTATAAATCCTGGAGAGTGGGGGTTTTAGCCAGAAAAAGTCAAGGGGCACTTAACCACATGGTTGGACTTATTTTAGAGAAGTGAATTCCTCAAGTTCATGTGGTGAGGGGCCCCAAGTACAGACTGAGCACAAAAACAGCCCAGAAGAGTTGTTCTGAGAGATGTACATGTCCCAGCCCACTCTTGGGGCTGCTCCTCAGTGCCAGTATTAGAACCCTTTTCATTCTCAATTTTGTTAATTAACAAGATGAGCTCCTTTCTTTGGTTTTCCAGCCTTCACCTCCTTTCAGGATTAACACAGAAAAAATACTTTTCAGCGTTACATGTTTTTAATTTTCCTCTGGAAAATGAGTGTGGTGAGGCTGCAAATGGAGCTGAGGCTGGAGCTGTGGTAATGGCTGTGAGGGCTGGGGAAGGATAATTACTGCATTGCTGCTGTGAAATCAGGAATGAGGATATTCACTTCTCCCTGGCAAGAGGCAAATTTATCATGCAGTCTTTGTGCCAAAGGAACAAAAAATTACAGTGAAAAAATTGCGATAGCTAAATGGGGATAAGAGAGTCTCGGAGCCTCCGGTTTTTTATTCCTTCAAAGTTGTAGAATTTTGCTTTGTGGTGGAAAAAGGGGAAGGGGAGGTTCATACCTGAAAGCACAGTGAAGACAGCAGCAAAGGCATTTAACTTGAGCCCATCTATGACACTGCTTGAATGAAAGAGCTCGAGGCACATGAGGCTGAACCCGACGACCAGCAGCATGATGTACAACACCTCGGACACCACTGAGAGCCACAGCACACCTGGGGGCAGAGAGCAGCAACCAGTCATTACTGGGGGAATACTTCCAAGAGGTTAAAGTTGGCAAAAATTAATTAGGAAATCAGGAACATCTAGGAGTAATTGCGTATTAGGAATTTTTTTTAAAAAGTTGGTTGGTTTTTGAGGTTGCCAGTTGTAATTTTTTTTTTAAATGTTTGTCACATCCACTGTATATTGGGAAAAATTTCTTTACTGAAAAAGTTATTAAGCACAGTCTGCCCAGGGTAGTGGTAGAGTCACCATCCCTGGAAGTGTTCAGAAAACAAGTAAAGGTGGCACTTCCCACCAAATGTGGTTTGGGGGCATGGGTAAAAGGTTGGCCTTGATGATCTTGGTGGTCTTTTCCAGCCTTAATGATTCTGTGATTCAGAGAGCTTAAACTCAGCAAATCACAGCTCAAACTCTGAAAAACAGAAAAGGTGGTGAATGAAGATGTGAAGAGTGGCAGGGTGGTAAAGACACTGCAGAAAGAGCAAGCTGCTGCTTGTTCTTGTTCAGCTTGGCTACAGAACCTCTGTGGGTATGTGTGAGAACCTCTTGGCTCCTCTGAGCCAAGGCACAGCTCACAGAATTAATTTTCCCACCTGTTCCACAGTTTAGATGAGCACAATCCAGCACACAGGGAGGTGATGGCACAGGGTACCTGGCTGGCTGTGTGCTGCTGGGAGCTGGGCAGGCTTGGATGCCTCTTTTCCACAAAGAAAATATATTCAGTCCATGTTTTACAATTCTTGCCACGGCCTAGTGATGGGGGCTGTTACTAGAAACGAGAGCCCTGCAGGATTGCTGTTCTCCCTCGGGGTGTTCAGATCCACCTCACAGGGTTTGTGCCACTGGGACTGACCCAGAAACTGCCACAATTACAGCAGGGTGGGCACAGATGTTCATACCACGCTCAGCTGAGGAGCTGCAGATGCAAAACTCGGAGTTTCCTCAGCCCCTGGGTGCAGCCCTGAGGGGCAGTGCCCTGTCTGAGCTCTGCAGGACTCGGGGGCAGCACTCAGGGCAGGGAGCATGGGGCACTGCCCAGCAGGGACTGATGCACCACCAGGAGATGTCACCTCTGGGAATTCCAGCACAAAACCTCCAGCAGGATCTGCTGAGTCTTTGAAAGTCACCAAGCCGTGGGGTAAATTGGAGAGGATGGGAACAGATGATAAGATTGAGTCCCTGCCCAATTTCCAGTTGCTGTTTCAGCATGAGAATCTGCTCGAATTCTCCAGTACATTTGCTAACCTGATTGCTAGAGAATTCACCTGGAAACAATGAGCAGTGATGGAAAATTTCAGCCTAAGCAGTTGAAACATGGAAAGTTAAGCATCTGAAGACAATGGCTTATATTAGAAAATGTTAGCTGTAACCATAGAGACTGCTACAGGCTTCACTTATATTAATACCTTCTCCCCTCACTGTGAGAGCACATGTGTGATAAAGCCTACAGTCCAGCTTATCAAACCAGATATGCAGTCTCACTTTTATCAAATATTTGAGTGTCCTCTTGGTGACCACGCTGATCCCAGCTCATATTTTGTCTGGGAATTCATCTTTATAATTACGTCTAATTAATATGTGCTATTCGTTGTTGCCACTGTAGCTGACCTTTTGAGTTCTTAAACCACACTAGATAGCAATAAATAAAGCTTTTAATTGCTCACAGTGGCTGTGTGTGCAATATTGCATCTATCAACAGCAAACAGCTACTTATCTCACTCTTCTTAGTCAATTTGGTATCAGGCAACTGGCACACTCTTCCAAAAAGGAATGCAAGTGAGAGAGAGCAGAAACAGCAGGGTTTAGAAGGGATTTTGCCTCATTTTCTCAAACCAGCAGTGACTATAATGAGAGAATGATGGAATGATTTGAGTTTGGAAGAATTAGATGATGCAAACCTCACCCACAAACTGAGGCAGCAGAGAGCCCTAACTAATGAGCTGTAATTCATTTAGCCCACACTTGAAATATTAATGTACAACACACCTGCCCTGCCCAGGTGTTTATTGGCCTGAGTCAACCCTTGTGGTGCTCTGTGCACACCAGGGCAGTGCTGTAGCAGTGTCTGCAGCTCTCCACTGTGGTGTGGCTCCATCTCTGCTTCCCTGGGGGCACAACTGGGCTCAGAGAGCTGCAGTCCATGGGGTAACATCAGGCTGGTGGTGCTCAGGTTTAGGGCCAATTCTCTTGGATGTTTTTATCAATGACCTGGACACACTTAAGGAAGTTTGCTTCTGGTGATCCTAAATCAGGAGGAGACCCTGAGTCCCTTGAGAGTGGGGGAGTCCTTAGAGAGAGATCTAGGTAGATTTGAGTGTGTCACCAACCAGATGAAATCTAACAAGGACAAATGCTGGGTTCTGCTCCTGGGCCAGGGTAATCCTGGATGTACCTACAGAGAGGGGAACAAGGAGCTGGAGTGCAGCCCTGCAGGAGGGGTCTGGGGCTTTGGTTGATGGTTCTGGGGGTTCAGGTGATGTACTCAGCTCTGTATCTGCACACTCCACCTGTTGCCCAGCTATGACCCAGGGCCTGAAGCTGGTGCTGCAGGCACCAGTGCAGTGATTTTGGAAAGAGCAGGGAGCTGGGGAGGTGCACATGTCCCTGTGGGAGCATCTGGGTTCGTGTGTCCATTGCAAGGGGACACATTCAGAGGGACAGGAGGGCTCTGGGAGCTGAGCCTGGAGGGCCTGGGGGCCCAGCTGGTGTCCTTTATTCTCCTAAGGAAGGAGAAAGGAGCAGGAGGGAGGAACACCTGACGGTGTGGCTGGTGTCACAGGGAGTGCTTTGGCTTCCCTTCCCACAGGGCTGGGAGAAGAGTGGCTTTGCCAGCAGGATAACCTTGCAAGGAAATGATGAAAAGCTCAATGAGACGTGAGTTTTGCTCTCCTGAAAATCCTTTTTCTGATGAGACACAAAGGCTGGGTGAGTTTGCTGTGGGAGGCATAGTCAATTAGTACTTTTTTGGGACCCTGTTCATATCTACCAAGGAACTCTTGTCTCATTCCATGGTGTAACTGAATACCTGCTCTGTGCCTTTTGTTTAGTGCATCTAATGTGGGGAAAGGCAAGTCCCACATGCAGTGTTTGCATAGTTCTATGTCCTGTCCTGCTTCTCTGACTTTGAATTTCATCTGAAATAATAACACCCAGAAAATGCAACCTGTATATGAATTTTGCATTTTCCTGTGGCTGCCTGAAGCAGAACAGTTGCTTCAGGTTATTAATTCAGGAGACAGAGTCTTTCTGTTCTGTGCTGATGGTGAAGTGATCTCCCACTGCTCCTCTCTCAACATGAGATTCATGAGGCAGTCACTTGGCATCACTTCCACTCACAACCTCTTACAGCCTCCTTCCTGCAAAGCAGAGAGCTCCTTCTCTTGAGGGGACCTCAGTCATTCCAGGTGACAGGGAAGAAGATCTCCAGGGGATTTTTCTCTTTTCCAATCTTCTCTGCTGTCATCTTTTCTGTCTGCTTACTCCCCTCCAGCCTGTGTCCTCTGCCCCAGGGATCTGTCTGGCCTAACTCAGCTTTTATGAAAAATCTTTCCTTCAGAAGAGTTAGTACTTGGTTCACTTAGAGAGCTCTACCTGGCTGGGCTGTAACTGAGGATCTGTACTCTCATCAATCAACAGACTCCTCTCATCTTTTGGTCTTCATCCTGTTTATGCACGTTTGTTTGTTCAAAAACCCACTGCTGCCTGTGCAGAGCAGGGGCTGGGGAGGAGCTCAGCGGGATGTGCCACTGTGCCAAGGACATTCCAATGTGAGACCTCCCAGGAAAGGAGATGTCACTCTCATTTTTCAGCCTTCTGATGTTTTCATTCTTGTGATGGAGTTTCTCACACTGTACATGTGTACATTACACAATGTAAACATGCACATGTTTTTCTAACTGTCTTTTTGTTTTTCATTCTTTCTCCTGGGAGGAGAAAGGTTTGATGGACTTTGTCATTGACCACTGTGGTTGGAGAGGTGGTAACTTCACCTTCCAATCAATGGTTGTTCCCTAAACTCTATATAACGTGAAAACCAAAATAAAGTTTGCTTCTTCTTTGCCTTTGCTCGGCTGTGTCTCTGCGTTTCGTGTTGCGTGCTAGAGTGACAAGGAGAGTCTTGGACTTAAAAGCAAAACTAAACCCAAGTGGTTTCAGTGGCACTCCCACACACATCCCCTCAAGGGTGGGTGTGTGAGAGCAGCCCACCCAGCATGCAAGCACCAGGACACGATGTGTTCAGCCAATCTTTCCAGGATTCCCTGCAATAATGCAGAGGATGACAGCTGTCAAGTCCTCCTCATGCCTGCTGGGCTTTTTTTAGGTGAGAAAAACGTGCTGGGTTTGCATATTCCCTTCTGTGCTGGCCAGGAGCTGACAGGGCTCTGTCTTGCTGTCCTGTCACTCTCTGTGGCACTTCAACTTGTCCTGTATCTCCCATCCTGGTGTCTGAGAAGCTGCAGGAGGGTGGGCACTGTGACCTGGATGACCACTGACATCAATACCATCAACACCTCCTGTTCTAACACACCTTTTCCTGTCCTTTTTGTCCCTGGTGCTTCTCCACCAGCCAGTCTGTCACTCTCAGCAGCATTGCTGACAATGACAGAGCCACTTCTGTGCACTGTGGGACACTTTGCATCTTTGCTCCCACCCACAGATATGCTGCATGTCCCAAGTGGGATTGCTCTGAACCTGAGCACCACAGATTGTGAGGCTTTTCCTGGAGGAAAAGGGGTCAGCAGCTTCAGGACAACCTCCCTGTGAAGCAAAATCCCTGAAAGTACAAGACCTGGGCTCAGCTTCTCACCCAGAATTTGAGATTAAAAAGCTGGGACCCACGAAAAGATTTCACATAAATCAATCTATATCATAGGGCTCCTGCATCAGAAGGAACCATATCACATTCATATCATCTGATCTCACGGCAGGAAGAAGATCAGTGCAGTAGCTGGGACATTAAGGAACTTTGTGTCTCTGAGCTTTGTTATTTCCCCATCAATGTGTGAGAGACTGTCTTCTCCGTGGAGTTCATGGTGGGAAGCACCAGTGTCACCTCCTCAAGGGCTTAGGCTCTGCAGCAGCATTGTTACAAGGAAATTAAATTCCCAGCACTGTCCAGTGAAGTGAACACACTCTTCATTATGACTGAGAGGAGAACTGTGACCCACAAGGGCACTGGGGCTTCAGGCACTCAAGCACTCCATGAACCATCTGGCAGGATCAGTCCCTTGCCTTTCTGTCTGACAGCAGAGAGCATTCTAAAGAAGATCCACAGGTCTGAGTGCATCTCTGCAAGGTGGTGATCACCTTGAGTGCATCCCCCTGAACTAAGATGTCAGAAAAAGGGTATTGCAGACAGTCCTGAATGGATGAAACAAATGGAACATTTCTTCTCACAGGGAGAGAAAGAACCCTTACCCCAGTCTGCAGAGAGTCTCAAAAAGTTCTTCCCAGCACCTGAAATCATTTCAGGTCAGCCCTGGCCACTGTGAGTGGACACCTCCCACCAGGGAGCACTGAGTCAGGGAGCTCCAGTGCTGAGCTTCCTGTGAAACAGGGATTCTGATAAACTCATGGGAACTCTGCTTAGAAGAACTCGAGGCATTCAGGGAGCTCCTGATAAAGGAACCCAAAGAACAGCATTGTTAATGACTTCCAGGAGGTTTGAGCTGAGTTTGACTGCTTGATACCCAAAGTTCATTCCTTGTTCAAATCCACTGCCATTTCCTGACACAAAACAGCAACATTTCACTCTGTCTTTTCCATGAGAGAGGTCTGGGTAAACTGAGGCATGTCAAGCCTGACACGTTCTGTGCTCCTTCCCCACACAATCCCCAGATGATTCTTGCGTTGCATTATTAAAACCATTCTCATGGTTGCTAGCAATTTGGATTGAAACACCAAGAGCTTGGATAACATCTGAATGGGATTACATGCAGGATGATAAAGAAACATTTGCTGCTGTTTCTGGAATGCCAAAGTTCTATAATTTCAATTACTGTTGAGTTTTTGAGATTAATGCAGCCAACAAACCAGTTCTGGGGAGTTTAAATCACATCTATACCTCCTACCACCTCCAGTCACATGCAGCCATGGAGTTTGATGCATACTTGTCAAATCAGAAAAGTTGGGTTTTGGTGCCAGCTCACTATGCCAACGGGATCTGACGGCAGATTTTGAGATCCTGTCTGCAGATGAAATAATGAAATCCTCTTCTGGATTCTCCTTCAGGCTGGTCAGGCCATGGAAGTAGCTGTCAAAAATCCAGTGTTGGTGCATGTTCTCAAGGAAACACTGAAGAGGTGGCCAACACAGGAATTGCTGGGCGAGTTCAAAGCATTTTGAATCCATAAACATGAGCTGTTTGCTCTTAAAGGATTTCTTCAGGGAAAATAATATTGCTATTCCTGAAGGATGCTGCTGCGTCACGTTAACCATGTTATACCCAGCAAAGGCAGGGATTGTGTGCCTGGAAATGTCTGTCATGCATTTTGGAGAGCGGCTTGGAAATTATCCAGCATAAGAAATCCATAAATGAATGTATTGCCTGCCATGCTGTGTGACACTGCCTGCTGAAAGCCCAGCCTTCCTGAGCAGTGCCCAAGAAGAAATGGTCTGGAATCTGTATTGATTTCTGAGGGGCCTTTCAGACAGAAGATTAGCTTCCTAATTGGGGCAAGCTCACATTCAGAATGCCTCAGTGGGAATTCATCCTCCAGAGGAACACCCACTGCCTCAGCCTGTGCTCCCTGTGGATCTGTGGCTGCTGCATCCCAGCCCTTCCCAGAGCAGAGCTGCCCTCATGGGGCCAGGGGCTGACCAAAGCAGCCTCACCTGAGCTGTCACACTCTGCCACGCTGTCCCTGAGCAAGTGACCAGGCTGGACAATGCTGCAGGCAGCCAGAGAGCTTTGGGAGAGCTTTGGAGTTCCTCACAGCTCAGTGCCACACGTGTGCCCTGAGAGCCAGGGTCTGTCTGAGCCATGGGGAGACACCAGCTCCAGTCCCTCCTCTGCCAGCTCACCCCTGAGCTGTCTGAGGAAGTCTGATGCAGGCAAGTAGAAGCTTTGGGGGTTTCCGGCATCACAGTTCATCATATGACATATGATGGTGTCCTGTCTGCTCAAAGCAGTGGAGCTGAGCACTGTGTGCTCCTAAATAACCACTGAGATCCTCGTGCCTGACTGAGATGAAATCAAGAGCGTGGCACTTGAAGGACAAGGCAGTGCTGCGTTGTTGAGCAGCTGAAGAGACATCAGTGTCCAAGCAATGCTGTCCTGGAGATGCTGGAACCTTCTCACCTCCCCACTGGCAGCTGCCAACCCAGACACTGCTGCTGCTCCCTGGGGGAGAAAGTGCTCCCCTCACCCTGTGGTTCACAGTCATTGTCCCCAAAACCCCTGAACTGCCACAAAACACAGGGAAACCACAAGAGGCTGTGAGAAGTCAACTAGACAGATGTCACCCCATGTGGGAGGAAAAGAGCCGTGTCTGAGGGCCAGCCCTGGTTCTGGGTGGTGTGAACTTCCACAGGGGAAACCATGCAGGTGTCATCTCTTCCTTGTGCAAAGGCATTTCATTCTCCTCCTTGGTCTCCATTCACACTGTGGCAGCCAGGGACATGGGGAGTTGTCACCCTTGCTCGTGTTAGCAGCAACAAAAGTTCTGCCCACGTGTCTCCTAGTTTGTTTTTGCTGTCCTTGTGTTTCTTGACTCATTGCTCTGCTTTTTCAGACTTAGTGACTTTGTTGGAGCTGACACCTGGACATCACTTAAACCTCTCTTCTTCAAGAGAGAAGAGAGGAAAAAATAAGGCAAATGGGCAGACATTGAGAAATGTTGTGCACATTGTTTTGGAAGAGCAGCAAGGCCAGCTCCATGTAAATCTCACTCTCTCTTCCAGTGCCATTCGGATGGGTTTAGTCATCTGCTCCTCTCTGCTACTCCAATACTGCGAATTAGAAGCCAGAAATACTGGAGTGATCAGTAAAAAACGGTGAAAAGATAAAGCCTGAGCAGGTTGTTGTGGCTGGCACTGGCCTGAGTGCTGCTGGTGAATGTGTCACAGCAGAGCCGGCCATCTGCCCGTCCTCTGCTGCAGAGAGGCACACCGCAGAGCCACCCCAGACAAAGCCGTGTCCTGACCCCAAATGCCACCTGAGCTACCTAAACCTGCCTGCTCCAGTCAGCTAAATCAAGCAGCAAGGGTAGATAAAGGGCTGGCACCCAGACAAGAGACTGAGCTTTGCAGGACATGGGGAGCCAGAGCAAGAATACCTGACACTGCTCAGGGGAGAGGGGAAAAGCTGTGTTTTGATTTTGTTTAGCTTTAGCTCTTCGTTAGTTTCTTTATTTTGGAAGGTGAGGTGGAGCTGTGACTCATAAAATGATTCTCTTCTACATGGTGATGTGTTTTCTATGACTTTTGATGGCTCTGGCATCGAGCAGATTGGATCCTGTGTATGATACCGAGCAGGCTGTGGGATATCTTTGTATCCATGTTCTCTTTTTCCTGGTGTAGTAGTAATACAATGAGTAGAGCAAGAGAGTGGAAAAGATGATGAAAAATACTCTAAAGGAGGACTATCCTGTGTATCTTACTAAGTATATTTGGGCTCAATATTTCGCTTTGAGGACCACCAGTGCAGGGACTGTGATGTACTTCCACCCTCAGCACTGGGCTGAGAAATGAATGATGTTCATTTCTCAGTGTTCCCCAGGCCTTTGGCATCCCCAGTGTGAAAAACAAGACTGTTTCCTCCTTCAGTAATTAGGAATTTAGCTTCGATTCTGCTGGTAAGAATGGTTTCATCTTTGTATGTCTAATTGCCCTTTAAAACTAACTTCAGTGATTCATAACAGATGTGTAAGAAAACACAGATGAAATACAAGTAACACATTTTTTCCTGCCTCCTTAATCATAGCTCTCCTATGACAAGTGCACAGGTATTTGTCTGTGTGGGTATGGATTTACCCTATTGCAGGTATATGAACAATAATGCAATAGGAAGTATTCAAGAAGAATATAGAGCCTGTCTGGGAAAGTGTACAGTTCTTTTGGGAGACCCAGTTACATTTGTTTTTACTGATACAGGTCTCTAAGTGCTCCTCTTAGAAAATTGATCCTCTGTTTTTCTTCTTAGGAGCATCTACCCAGTACATAAAAAGGAGGTTTGTTTTTTAACTTGGCTGTTACAAGTCTTGTTTGTCTCTTTTCTAGTCTGAAACCTGCTCTGCATTGTCCTTCTAATACAAGCAAGTATTTCCCTGTTTTTGACCAGAAATGTCACTCTTCTCTCTATGTCTTTAAATTTTGTTGTCAGTGCTTTGAGCTGGGGCTGGCAGGGGAGGGACAAGAGGTGCTCCCAGGGAGCTGCAGGTGGGTACATCATGAGTACTTGTGGTGGCATGGTGACTTTTCTGTTTTGTTCTTTGTTTCCTACGATGATCCTAATATTTCTTTTTCATCTTAATCTCTGCAGAGCAGTGAATTAATGTTTTCATAGAAGTGTCTGTCATCGCCCAAGAACTCTATCCTGAGGGGAAGAGCTAATTCAGAACCCATCACTGTATATGTAAAGGTGGGATGACTCTTCATGTTCCCCACTTCACATTTATCAACACTGATCATTATCTGCCATTTGCTCTCAGTCACTCAGTGACTGAGAAGGGTTTGTGCATGCTTCAGAGGCCTGCAGTGTACCCAGTGGTTTTCAGGCTTTCAAGCTTCAGTTGTCCTTTTAGCTGAACATTTTAATGTATTTTAATCAGCGCTTGCTTTTCTTGGGTTCCCTTCTTCATAACTTCTAAAACCACTTTTATTGCTTCTGAAGGATGCTGAATCTGCCATACAAGGATCTCTTATTAACATTTTGAATCAAGTGCAGGGGTAAGTCAAGAGTAACAACCTTCCCACTAATTTCTCCATGCTCATATCCAAATTTTGTCTCTACATCATGCATAACATTTCTTGGTCTGTGCATGGTGTTTTAGAGTCAGCTCCTACTGTTTTGTTTTCTATCCTTGCACCTTCTCTGCTATCAAGTTTAACCCTGCTGTCTCTGAAGCTATCCCAAGGGGTGATCACTAACACAATTCTGCATTTTTTTTATCTGAACATGGAATCCATCCACAGAGATTGTGTTGCTCGTTAATGACATTACCTTGTTATTCTGATTCAGCTTCAGTACATGACATCTGCTTTGTCTTTCAGTGTAATCAGCAACAAGACGTTATTGTCCCTCTAATTATCTTTCTCCCATCAAATTTCTGGTACACCTATTATGTCAGGATCCATTAAAATCAGGCATCTAGTTTTTCTGTTCTCATTAATTGCTGTTGGAATGCTGGTTTAGGAGCATGTGCAGAACTGGCTTAGCTTTCTCTTTCTTCTGTGCTGTGTTTAGGTGAGACTTGATTTGTTTACTTGCTGTTTGCCATGTGCTACTTCAGCTCTGCCAGCCACTTTTTAGGCAATACAGAATTGTTATTGCTTCATCTCTCCAGGATGCACCATCACAGGCTGTGTAGAGGACGTGCAGGGGGCATCTCCTGTCTCTGCCAGGACAGTCTCTCATTTAAAAAGCCCCCCTGTAAGATTTTGGACTGTTCAATGTTCACTAGCCATTAGCATTTTCCTCCTGCAGGGTTTTGCCCTGCCTCTGTGGTCTCTGAAAAGCCTGGTTTATTTTATGTCTGTGAGTTTCTCAGTGGGTAGGAAGCAGTGCAATGCAGGCAGCTGCTGATGGCCTGCTGTCTTGCCATTCCTTGTGGGAATTGCTCCACAGAATCAGGTACTACAGAGCACTGGAGTAACCTGGGCCAGGCTGTACCACACCTGTGAGGAGCTTGCCCTGGGAATCCTGCCCTGGGTTTGTGTGGCCATCTCTAAGTTTTGAGCCAACACTGACATTTGAGCCTGTTCCTGCAGCAGCTTCCCCACAGGGCTCCTCAGGCCAGAGCCCCTCATTTCCATGCTGTGGGCACTCCAGCTGCTTGCAAAGCCACAGCCTCCACAAGCACCATCCCAGAAACTGTTGGGGGCACCACATTTCGTGCAAAGCCCTGCTCTTCTCCAGTGAAACGCTTCCAGCACAAGTGCTGCTTCCAGCTGGTTTCTCTTGCCCAAGGAGTGGGGCTGGGCTCACCCTCTGGCTCTCCTGGGGCTGAGGACTGCCAGTGATGCACTCAGAGAAGGATGCAGGAGCTGGAGTCCCCACACAGCCCCAGGCAGGGGGAGGAACACCTGTGGATGTGTCCAGCTGTGGTGTTACTGAGTCACTGAAGTCATTTATCCGATCATTTATGGGACCTTTTGCTCTCCACTGTGGTGTCACGGTTTCCAGATGCAAATTTTGTTGGGTTCTTCCTTTTGAATATATCCTCCATGCCCTCTTGGGATTTTTCTTGGGCACAGATTTGAGGTCATGGCAAAGGGATGACAGAAGGTGCCATGGGAGGAGGAGTGTGGTGAGGAGTGTGCCAGCCTCAGTGTTCTGGTGGGGCACCAAAACAGGGACAGAAGTGTTCCTTGCTGGAGAAATCACCCTTTTCTTCCTCAGACAGCAAAATAATCAGCAGCAACAAAACTTTGATTAAGTTCTGTGGAGAATATCCCAGAAGAAATTGAGAACTGAAATATCAGGTCCAGCCTACTTTGACAGCTCCCTTCCAACTCCTTTTGGAAATATTTTCTGTCTTACTGCTCATGTCTGTAGTGAAAATTAGAGCACTTTGTGGGCCCCAACATCTGCTCAGTGAGAGCCCATTAGAAGTCCTGGCCACTGTATCCAGCTATTGCTCTATCATTTTTATCAATAGCAAATGTAAACTCTCATAGGAAAATGTTATTTTTTTCCTAGTTAATATCTACCATCATGAAGCTGATTTTGCTAAGCAGCTTTGGCACTAAGAACCAGCAACAGCTAATAAATTCAATGTTAGGCTTATGAGGTTCTGACAGATTGCTGGCAGCTGCCTTAAATGCAGGAAAAAGCTCTCCTAGTGTGGGTTGGAAATGCTTATTTATACCATACTGTGGGTCTGTTTGCCCCAAATTTTGCTGCCTCTTTTTAGTAGATGTCATTGGTGAGATATATGAGTAGGGTACAATAACTGATCAGAGATACATTTGCCAGCTACACTGGAGATCAGCACTAATGCATAAAGATAGGAAGCTCAGCCATAAACTATTCGATTTTTACTGTAAGGATTTTCATTTATGAATGCAAGGTTTGTGGTAAGGATGTGACTGAACCTCATCATGGATGGTTTTATTTAATGGGAGTTTTTATGATAGTTCTATTTCTATATCAGAGGGTTTTAAATAATCTGCAGGAGTTTAACACCACCTTGCTGTTAATTGGTGGTGGACTCAAGCAAAGATGGGCTGTGCAACTACGCTGAGTTTGTTCTTAACATGTCTTAAAGGTGTCTTAAAAGTGAAAGATGATGTGAGCAGAAAAAGGCATGGGCTTCAAGAGCCTCTATTTAGCTTAGAAGTTGGTCAGACAGGAATCCTCCTTGGACCAGGGAAAGCCAGCTAAAATGAAAACTTTGGGAAACCTGAGTGCTCAGCTGCAGTGATGGAGCTTGTATTGCAGAGACATTTCAGATAAACAAAATTGCAGAGACATTTCAGATAAACAACTACTTCTTTGGTGGTAAGTGATGCTAAGAATATGTACAGAAAGTGAATAAGTTGCCGTCTCATTGTGAAGGTAAGTTTAGTCCCAAATTTCCCAGTTGCACAATTGCCTGTGAAAACCACAATGTTTGAACTGAACTCAAATTTGCTATTCTCTGTATTTCATCCTTTCTCATTGACTTGGACTGGCTGGAACTGAGCAGTTGATAAGCCTCTGCCCATTAAAGCCAATGCTGAGTGAGGGGATGAAGAAATTGAAGGAATGGGAAGTTCCTTCTGGCTGGAAAAGAGCAGATTAAGTCAAGACATTAGAGAATTCTTCACAGTGAAAATAATTCAGGCATCAATTTTCTCTTCACATATGGTGAAAGTAGCTCTGGAGAGTACAAGACTGATGGTGAAAATTCCAGATTAACCATGTTGCAGTGTCCAAATCGATGTACAGTTGTGGAATTTATCCTGGTTTTGTTTATGAGTCTGATGGTCAGCACTTTCCATCTCTGGAAAAACATTCCCCTGTCTTTCTGTCATTATGCCTTACAACTCTATGGAAAGTCTTCTGAAATAGATAGAATTTTCTTTATAACACTACACGGAGAGAGCCTTCCTTCCTCAAAAAAAAAAAAGAAAAATAGAATCGTCCAGAAATATGCACTGACATCATGCAACAACTCTAAAATTCTCCTGGAAAAAAAAATGCTGACAGCATTTCACACAACCAAAAGAAATCCTAAAAGTAAAGCACTAAATGCTGTTTTGGAAAGTGTGTGGGTGATGCCACCAAGCATTATGCACCATAATGAAGTTCCAGAGAAAGGGGGCAAAGCAGAAAAGCACCCCACTGCCTTTGGAGCAGGCACCTTGAGCTTGCTCTGCTCTGTCTGCTGTGCCCACAGCCCTGGGCGTGGGATGGGAAAGGCAGGGAGCTCCCCTTCCCCAGCTCCTCCCACACCCCTGACACTGGCCATTCTATCTCCTCTCCTGTGTCTCTCCTGCAGGATGCAGTCCTACTCCCATCCTTGTACAGAACTTTCTGGAATTTTGATAACCTCACTGCTGTTCTGGGAGCTGCACTAAAAAGCACAAAATACCCCACTGTACTACAGAAAATGGCAGCTTTCAGCTCTCTGCCCTGCTCCTGATGATGCCTTAGGATTTTAGCTTTTATATTTTCCATACATTTGTAATCCTGCAGCTCTTTAGTGTATAACTGTAAACTCCACACACAGTGTCAGCTGCTGCTTTCCCATTTTGTCAGACACAGCAATTCCTCTCCAGGCCTGGCAGTCAAGGACCCCTCACTGCCTCAGGCCTGAGAGAGGGAAACAAAAGGGAGCTGGGGGAGCAAACTTGGGGTAAATGACTTCATTACCTGAAGATGTAATTGGCAGATTAACCCCCAATGTGCAAATGGACCAAAGTTATCAAAGTGTGAAAATTTGTGACCCATTGTCCATTTTGGGTGCAGCCCCTGGGGGGCTTCATCTGCCCAAAATGCACCTGAAGGCCCTTCAATAAATACAACTGCTTTTTACTCCCTTAATATTGTCTGGCCTCTGTTTCTAGATAGCCCACAAAGGCATCACTGAGTCCTTTTGTCATGTTTTCTAGCACAGAGTTTGTTTTCTGGTGGCTGCTGAGTGTTGAGCTGGTGGTTTCATAAGAGCCTTTGTGCCCCAAGGTCCCATTTGTGTGTGTGAGATTTAACTGGGAGCCCATTAGCGACACTAATCCCAGGCTTGTTCTTCCCTTATGTGCATAATTTATTTGGGTTTGCTTACAATGAATTTCACAGAGGCTCCGTGGCTGTTTCTCTCCCTGCAATATCCCCCTGCTTTATTAGCAGTAATTGCCTTTCTTCTCGTTTTCCAGTGGATCAGCAATTCAGGCAAATTAAGGAAAATTGTACCTTACATCACTTACTGCTGCTCCACCAAACCTGAGGAAGGCACCCTGTGCCCAAAAGGTTTTGGGATTGTCTCAAGTGATCTGACAGAATATGTGGGGCATCTCGTCAGCTGGGACCAGGATGGGCTCAGTTCACTTTAATTGAATTCTATGCATTTTTTCCCTTTATAGATTTTCAAAAGTGGGGTAAATTGGTTCTGAAAATGAAAGAAATCTCAATAATTAATAAATTAAACTCCAGTACCAGGGTGAGGGAAATGGTTGCAACCTGCTTCTGTGCACTTGAATATATAACTTTTCACAAGGGTAAAACAACCAAAGAAACACCTGGATGATTCCTTCTCACAAAGAGATATTTTGGTACTGTGGCTGTATTTTTCTGACCATAAATGTCTTCATGGCCTGAGGAAATCACACAGCATTTCCTTCCTCAGTAGAGGAAGAAGGGAAATGTCTGTCTTACAACACAAATCTTTATTTTTCTTGAAAAAAACCATCTGAGTTAAGACCAGATAAATGACAGACCTGCATAAAGTGAGCAAACAGCTGTCACAAAGCCTTGGTCCTTGTTTCAGCTGGCTGTGTGTAACGTGGGTGACACCTGGGTCCCTGTGTGCTGAGGGACCCAGCTTCCCCTGGCACTCAGGTACCACGAGACACAACACTGATGCCATCTGTAAAATGGGAAGAAGCCTTGGATATGTGCTCTTACCTTTTTCAGAAGCCGGGGCAAGGTCAATAAAACTTCGACATTTTTCACCTTTAAAAGAAAAGGATTATTTTAGGAGACAGAAGTTGGTTGGTGTCCCTCTCTCTGCTTGGGTTCCTGCCCTCACTCCCACCCCAGTCTCCAGGACCTTGGGGTTGTCCCATGTCATCCTGACATTTTATGGGT
>VXAX01002808.1:31626-46820 GCA_013399835.1 Leptocoma aspasia
ACCTGATCTGGCTGTGAATTCCATCAGGTCAGTGTCAAATCCTCGAAGAAATCCCACCAAACACTTTTCCTCCTTTGCTCAGTAAGAGGAAGTTTTGAGCAGAGAATTGCCTCGCTCCTCTTTCCTGTTATTTTCCAAGGAGACCACCCTGGAGCTGGTGGGAGTTGTGTGACCCTGCTGTGTGGATCAGGGAAGGGGAAGGAGGAGGAGAAAAGGAGAAGAAAAGCAGAAGGAATAGGAGAAGGAGAAAGAAAAGGAGAAGGAATAGGAGATGGAGAAAGAAAAGGAGAAGGGGAAGGGCAGGGAGGAGGAGGAAGAGGAGGAGAGGGAGAAGGAGGTGACAAAGGAGAAGGAGAAAGAAAAGGAGGAGGAAGAGAAGGCGAAGCAGAAAGAGAAAATAAAAAAGGAAGAGAAGGGGAAGGAGGAGGGAGAGAAGGAGAAGGAGAAGGTTGTTGTTGTTCCACTTCTCACCGCCGGTCTCCTTCCCCTCCCCACAGTGACAGCAGCACTGGAGCTTTTCCCAGCAGGCCTGGGAGCTGTGATCACACTCCCACTGGGAATGTCATCCTTGCAGGAGATGGGAATGTGTCACTGCTATAAAAAACAGGATTTTGATGAGATTTACAGCTCCTGCCCCAGAGTCTCTTCCTCGCCCAGGCAAAGTGTCTTTATTTAACAGTATCCAAAGTACAGTCCAGAGGATGGTGGATTTATTTGTGGATTTATTTCCCTGATAATATCCCTCTGGAATTCTCCCAAGCCCATCACAGCAGGTACATGGAGAGGAAGGAGGAAGCCCAAACCCTCTCAGCTGCCACCAACCCAACACTCCCTGCAAATGGAAATGGTTTCCAGGAGCACCCATCTGCATCCCCCCATTCCAAACCACGAATCCCACACCCAGGAAAAGTGCAGCTTGACAGATGGATGCCGTCTTCCAGAGGAACTTTGGACTTTGAAATGCAGCAGGAGACATCTTTAAAGAACAAGAGCAGATGGCTTTGGTTTTGGACCTATAGGCAGAGATTAATGTCATTCGCTGTCTTTCAACTACTTCCATATTTATCCTGGTTTTTTTCCTGCAGAAATTAACCTCGGCTGTCTGTCTGCAGACAGAAAGCTTGGGATGGTTTTTTATGATTGCTGCCCTCTCAGAGCAAGGCAGGTAAAATAACTGGCCTTGGGTTTTAAAGTGAATAACAGGGTGAGTGCTCAGTTCAACCTATAATGGAAAAATACCATTTAAACCCACAGTAATTACTTGTCTTTTTTTTTTTTTTAATTGTTGGAGTTTCTTAAATAGCTATTTAAATGCAGACATTTCTTTTTAGTGCTAAGGTAAAAACAATCTGATTTTTTTCCCTTCCCACCCCCTGAAGCAGTGCAGTGTCAGTTTAATCCTCGTTGCAATCAGGATTTTTCCAGCTGCCATCAAAAATGATGAGATGTGGGATATTGGAAGGCTGTGGGGTTCATAGAGATAATTGGGAATAGCTTTATTCCATGCTGAAGGGAAAAAGCTCAAGAGACAGCCAGAGCTGTGCCCCATTTGGCTTTTCATACGTGTAGCACTGCGAGAAACCAGAAATAATTCCAAAAATACAAGTACACCTCAGTTTCTCAACAGGGAAGTAAGGTGGTGAGGTAAGCTGGGATGTGCTTTGTGCCAGGAATTCTCCCTGAACGTGTCTTGGCACCGAGCACTCGGAGCAGGCTTGGGCAAAGTCACCTTTTGCCTTCAGAAAAGAGAAAAAAGGGTCTGCAGTGCCAGAGTCACGGTAAGTTGGGTGAATTGGGTTGGTTCCAGGAGAAACAAACTCACTCCTGCACACCTGGCTGTGTTCACGGCCCTCCCTGCCACCTCTGATTTCATGGCATGATCCAGCCAAACCGGGTGGGAAAAAGTAGAAATGGCCCTGATTTTCTGCCAAGTTCATGCCCCAGATCCTGCCTTGTGCTCTGCTGTGCCTGTGTGAACATTCCCCGGTTTTCTTTAAAGCAGCAGCTGGGTTGAGGCAGGATTTTACTGTTTTATTCCAGCAGCTCTTCAGCTCAGGTGTGAACATGGAAGAAACATTTCTAGGTGGAGTGAGAGCACCAGGAGCGTGGGGCTGCAGGATCCAGTGAATCCAGAGGGGTCTGGGGCGGTGGAAAATCCATTTTCACCCATTCTGCTTGTACGAGCAGGAGGCTGAAGGTGCGCAGTGGAAGCAGGAGCTGTCAGCAGAGTTAAATCCAAACCAGATCCGATTCTCCAGGGGAGGCAGCCTGGAAGGCGTTGCCTTTTGAGCCACAATTCCCGATTTTTTTCCCTAATGAACAGCGAGCTCCATCAAAAGGCCGGGAGATTCAGGACAAAGAGCCGGGATGTGCCCCGAGGCAGCTGCTTCCACCCGGGAATTGCAACAGCAATTTAGAGTCATAGCATCACTCTCTTCCCAGGAGCCTGAGGGGAGAAAAGTTCCCTCCTTCCCTCTCTGAGTTTGTGAGGATGCTTCCTGCTTAACTCTCTGATCAAAGAACAGAATGTATAAATAAACAGGGAAAGATCACCCAAGTAATTTGGTTTAAATCTCGCAAAGCCACTTCCCAAATAACAGCCAAACGTCTGTGTAAAATAAAATAATTTGGTTTGTTATCTCTCAGTGCTATGAGGTCTGAAATTGGAACTCTGTTGCGTGGTGTATTTATAATTTGAGTTACCGCTCTTGCTTTGTAACCAAAAGTGAGGATTTGTTAAGAAAATCTACACATTCCATCTCTCCTTTGGCTTTCATCCCTTGGACAATGAAAGTTGGGGGCTGGAACAAGACTTTAAGGTCCCTTCACACAACACCTGAGGGGAAGGACGAGAGGAATTTATCTCCTCCTGAGCATTTATCTCCTCCTTCCCTTGGATTTCCCGGGACTCAGCCTGAATCACTGAAGTCAGTTTGGCTGCCACGCCTCCTCTTGCCCTCGTCCTCTTCCTTTTTCCTCCTGGAGTTGTTGAGCAGCGTTTTTGTGAAGCACATCCCATTTAACAGAGAGCCTTTTGTTCGGCTCGATGTCATAACTTGCACTGCATCCTTGGGCAAGAGCATGAAAAGAGCCTTTTAATCTCGCTGTGTTTATTTTTAATAGGGAACAACATAATCAGTAGGTGGGGGTGACCTTTCATCTCGGGAGCTGCGAGGGGAGAAGACAATTTGGAGATAATTTTTGGGGTGAGGGAGCTGCCCACGGGCACAAATGCTGGCTCAGGGCGAGCAAATCTCTTTTTCTGTGTTACCAGTTGTTGTTGTAGGAATTTTTCTTCTCCTCTTCTCCAGCTCAGCCTCTTCACGATTTTAGTGTTCACAAGCTCCCAGGATCATTTAGGCTGGAAAAGATTTCTGGGATCATCGAGCCCAGCCTGTGACCGATCCTCACCTTGTCACCAGCCCAGAGCTCTGAGTGCTGTTCCTTGTCGTGGTCTAGACGTTGAAGAAAAGACTCTTGACGATAATATCAGAAGGCTAAATATGATTTATTAAAATGACTATAATTCTAGTATTTTTCCATATCTGCTCAGCAGAGAGCATTCTTCATGCTCCTGCTGCTGCTTCGTCCGAGCAAAATGTCCGAATGCTTTACACAATCAGAGAGATAAAGTTTTTTAGCTCCTTCCTCCACTCTGAGGAGGAGCAGAGCTATTTTCGATGTCTTTGAAAGAACAGACACAGATATTGTTTACAGAAAGCTTATACAGAGGAAAAGAACAGCAAGAGGATGTTCTCCCATGGGAAAATAGATCAGAAGCTTACACACAGAGAAACTTATAATATGTTCATAGCAGCAGTTCCTTGGACACCTCCAGGGATGGGGACTCCACAGCCCCCTGGGCAGCCCATTCCGATGTTAAACAGCTTTTCCATGAGGAAATTCCCTCTGATGTCCAACCTGAAGCTCCCCTGGCGCAGCTTGGGGCGTTTCTTCCGTCCTGCCCCTTCACCTAGAGCTGTGTTTGCACACCTTGAGATACTCTGAGGTCTCTTCCTAAACCAAGCAGATCTTTTAACAAAGGCAAAGTTGCAGGAAAAGAGAAACTTTGGGAACATCTTTTCCAAGTGGGAGGTGTGTCAGATGAAAATAGGGGAGGAATCGTCAGGAGAACTTGAAATTTAGGTTTGGGAAAACTTGAAGTGGCAGGAGGCAAAACGTTGGGATTGGGGCTGGCATGAAAAAAAAAACCAGGAACTCTTTTTTCATAAAGTTGTAACTTAATTTTCTCATTTTCAAGGCTTTTTGAAAAGAAGGGAAGTTAAACTCTTACCAGAATAAAAGTGGAGCTCTTGTTTTATTTTCCCTTTCCATCAAGTAAAGACTTTTACCTCCAGCTTTTCCAGGCAGGTGCTGTAACTCCCTGGAATCGATTTCTTGGATCCACGTGGTCAAACAATGGCTTTACTCTGCTGTAGACAATAAATACTCACAAATAAATATATAAAGAAAAATAAATCTGAAGTACACGTCCAGCCAAACAGGAGGAGTTCCTGTGAGCCTGTAAATGTAAATATTTCCCAACTGCTGCTGCCTTTTTCCTGGTTGATAAATCTGGAGACTCATCCTGCTCTTCCTGCAAGTTATTGCTGAATTTCATGGAATGTGTACGAAATTAAGGGAATTTAATCATCATGGTAAATAATAATGATGTTTAAAAAAAAAAAACACATTAAAATCATAGCATGGTTGTGTGTTGTATTCCCAAAATTAACCTTTTGCAGAGGGAAAGAGACTTCTGGGAAGGATTGGAAGAAATAAAGAGGTGATAAGGGAGAAGTGAAACTTTTCCTTATTTCCAGTATTTGCCGTTTTCCTTTCACAGAAAATGACCTCCTTTTTCCTGTTAGATCAGTTCTACTCTATAGTTTGGGGGGAAGAAAAAAGCTGAATTGGTTTAAAACACTTCTCAGGAAATTGCTGCTCGAGGATGTAATCTTTCTGCAGCTCCTCTTCAGCTGCACTTGTAACAAGATTTAGGATTTATATGTGTTTATATATAATGCAGGTTCATTTGTGCTTCAAATTCATTTGCACTGCAAATTCCAAGGATTAGAATTCCTGCTCCTTAATCCTGCTGGGCTGTAGAGAAAACCCTGCTATCCAAATAATGGACTTTGTCTAAAACATCTGTGTAGAACAAAGCTATTGATGAAGCCACTGTTATCTTTTCCCTTTGAGCTGTGGTTTGAAATAAAATCAGGAGAAGAAGTGGCTCGTGGAGGTGTTTTTCCAGTCTGGAGCTTGTTTTATTCCAGAATTGGAAGTCCTAATGTATTCCAATATTCTCTAATTCCACTCTCAGGGGAATATCATTGATCTTACATTGATATCCAAAGAGATGGTGAGGCTTTGGATGGTGGTGGGTGCCACAGAGATTTGGAATAAAACGTTGGTTCATTCTTGGAGAGTTTTAAGCACAAAAACCAAGAGCAGAATGAACCCACAGTGGACAATAATGTGGATTATCACCGTGCACCAGCTTCTTCTGAGACATAAATCCCTGTCCTCTTTATTTTTCCTGCTTTATCCTCCAGGAACACTCCAGACCAGCTGTATTTGCCTAACTCTGATAGATTTTCTCTCAGAGCTTCCGAGGAGCGTCGCTGTCATTGATACCCAAAGCTGTTATAAAGCACCACAGGAGCACGAGACACCGGTTGTTTATTTTGATATTTTATTTTTTTCAGGTTTTGATTTCACTGGGCTTTCCGATGCTTAGGCAAGACATGACATCTTGGCTGTGCCTTTGCTGTGATTACAGCCCTGGAACTTCTGTGGCTGTGTGGGAATTTAAATAACTGAGAATATTTTCCTTCCACGGATACACCTTCATGGGAGAACTGAAATCCACCCTCAGGGGGATTTATCCATCTAATTCCCACTGATTTAATGCAGATGAAAGACATAAATATCACTTGGGAACATTTTCATTGTCCCCATGGTCACCTCTCTTCCTAAACCCCCGAGTTCGGTCCTGACGCTCATTTCTCCCAACATCCTGAAGGTCGCGGTGCGACAAAAGCGAAACATTCCACAAAAGCGCTGCTTGCACCTGTTGAATTCTCCTTTTTGTTTTGTTTTTCATTTCGTTTTCTGCCAGCCCTTCCACCCCATGGTGAACCTGGAATGCTCCCGGGATTTCCGGCCCTTCCTGTGCGCGCTGTACGCCCCGGTGTGCATGGAGTACGGGCGGGTGACGCTGCCCTGCCGCCGCCTCTGCCAGCGCGCCCACAGCGAGTGCTCCAAGCTCATGGAGATGTTCGGCGTCTCCTGGCCCGAGGATATGGAGTGCACCAGGTCAGAAAACCCCTTTGGGTTTTATTTATTGCAGGATCAAGTTTTTCTCCCATCTGTCGCGTTTTTATCTTCTTTTTTTTTTTTTTGCCTGGGTCAGGATTAAAATGCTCAGAGAGGGTATTTCGTGTTCAGACTCAGGTGTTTATTATTTCTTATCTATATAGTTCTACAGCACTCCACTAACAAGCTACAAAATGCCTCTCTCTGTCTCTCTCTACTAGGTCTTTTAAGGGTAAACTGCCTAATTAAGAAATGACGCCTAAATTATTTTTACTTTTAACTTAATAACTAACCATCTGTGTCCCACAATGTGGACTTTTCTAACTAATTACACAATATCACCCAAACCCATGAAGAAGGAGGACTAGCTACCACCCTAAAACCTCTATCTTGCTTTATATATATTATTATATTCTAAAAACTCTTAAGTTTTCCACCATGTGATATTGCACACTTCTATTTAAATTACAGACCCATAATCCCAGTTCTGTCGTTCCATTTTGGAAGCCTTCTCCACAGCCTCAGGTCAAATGCAGTGTTCTTTTGGGGGTCAGTGCCTGTCAGCACAGAAAATCTGAAATTCTCAGCATCCAGGGTGCCAACATCTCCCCCTCTTGTTTGAACCTAGCCCATCCAGGATGTTTTATGGCCTGTAAAAAACAGGTTTTTAAAATCTTTTCCATCACAGGTGGCTGTGTTTTCCTTCCCGTTTGCCAACAGCCTTTCCTGAAGTGGAAAGCGAGTTCTTCTTTCTGCCCAAGAGATCAGCTGAAAATTGGCTGGGTTTGATGAGGGTGAAATCTCAAAGCTGTTTGCAGAGCATGTACCCCTTGCTGAGCTGCAAACAGCTGTGTTCAGCTTTACGTTGCACAAATAAATTCATGGAAAAACGATCCAATGGTGTTCCAAGCTGTTTGAGACAGAATATGCATGAAATTAAAAGTAGTATCTTCATGCTTTATTGTTTTTTTTGTAAGTGACTCCAAGAGTTAATGAAACCGAGGAGCAGAAACAGGAAGAAATAGATTACAGTTGGATTGGACAGAATGAAAACCAAAATTATTTTAGTTAAATAAGTCAGAGGATGTTTCTAAGTTACTGGGATTGCTCCAATATCTCCTTCAAAACTCCAGCAGTCCTCAGCCTCCAGTCAGAGCTTTATTTACACAAATAGCTTCATCATAATTCCATTTATTAATGCTGGTGTCATCTACACAAATATCTCCATCATAATTCCATTTCTTAAAACTGGTGGCAGTGCTAGTTGGAATTTTGGTGTCACCATCTGATGGCAGCGAGTGCAGTTGCTTAGGAGAGGCTTTAAAACGTTTTTAAAATCCTGCTGCTGTGGGCTTGAATGCACAGATTTCCTGGGATGGATTTTGCATCCTTACCTTCATTCTTAAATCCCAAATGGGCTCCTCCCCTGTTTCATTTTTAAACTTGTTTTATGGTTTCAACATTGCGCTGTGGGATGAGTTTGTGACTAAAGCAGTGCAGAATTTGATGGATTCCCCGTGTTTTGGATGCTCTGGTTTTGCTCCAGTTGGTTTGCCTGGAGTCACACCTAGAAATGAGCTTACCAATCCTTGTAAATTGTGAGTACATTTCTTGTAAATGCCCCTTTTTAGG
Source organism: Leptocoma aspasia (assembly GCA_013399835.1). Taxonomy (NCBI): domain Eukaryota; kingdom Metazoa; phylum Chordata; class Aves; order Passeriformes; family Nectariniidae; genus Leptocoma; species Leptocoma aspasia. Next base: position 39,580 of record VXAX01002808.1, read on the forward strand.
TTCCCAGACTGCGACGAGCCCTATCCTCGCCTGGTTGACCTCAACTTGGCCGGCGAGCCCACGGAGGAGGCGCCGGTGGCCGTCCAGAGGGACTACGGCTTCTGGTGTCCTCGGGAGCTGAAAATCGACCCCGAGCTGGGTTACTCCTTCCTCAGGGTCCGGGACTGCTCCCCTCCTTGCCCCAACATGTACTTCCGCCGGGAGGAGCTGTCCTTCGCCCGCTACTTCATCGGCGTCATCTCCATCGTCTGCCTCTCGGCCACCTTGTTCACCTTCCTGACCTTCCTCATCGACGTCACGCGCTTCCGCTACCCGGAGAGGCCCATCATCTTCTACGCCGTCTGCTACATGATGGTGTCCCTCATCTTCTTCATCGGCTTCCTGCTGGAGGACCGGGTGGCCTGCAACGCCTCCAGCCCCTCCCAGTACAAGGCCTCCACGGTGACCCAGGGCTCCCACAACAAGGCCTGCACCATGCTCTTCATGGTGCTCTACTTCTTCACCATGGCCGGCAGCGTCTGGTGGGTCATCCTCACCATCACCTGGTTCCTGGCCGCCGTGCCCAAGTGGGGCAGCGAGGCCATCGAGAAGAAGGCCCTGCTCTTCCACGCCAGCGCCTGGGGCATCCCGGGCACGCTCACCATCATCCTGCTGGCCATGAACAAAATCGAGGGCGACAACATCAGCGGCGTCTGCTTCGTCGGCCTCTACGACGTGGACGCGCTGAGGTACTTCGTGCTGGCGCCCCTGTGCCTCTACGTGGTGGTGGGAGTGTCCCTCCTGCTGGCCGGAATCATCTCCCTCAACCGCGTCCGCATCGAGATCCCGCTGGAGAAGGAGAACCAGGACAAGCTGGTGAAGTTCATGATCCGCATCGGCGTCTTCAGCGTGCTGTACCTCGTGCCCCTGCTGGTGGTGATCGGCTGCTACTTCTACGAGCAGGCCTACCGGGGCGTGTGGGAGACCACGTGGATCCAGGAGCGCTGCCGGGAGTACCACATCCCCTGTCCCTTCCAGGTGAGCCCAGCTCAGCGCCCACCCCTTCTTCCGTCGTCCTTTGTGAGACCTAAGTGTGTCCTGAGAACAAGGGGAATGTAGGAGGTTTGGGTTTGTTTGGGGAAAAGATGGATTCTTTGTGCACTCCCCCTCTGGAAGGGATGAAGGTGGTGGATTTGTGGATTTGAAGCACTGGAATCACTTGGAATTTGATTCCAGAGACCTTTTGGGGCTCTTTCTGCTCCAAGGAGATGTTGAGAGTGGAGTTTTCCCTCCTTTGACCGGGGTTGTGTTTGTCACAGGTCACACAAAGATGCTGTGTCCTGGGAGATGGTGCCCTTCCCTCTGGGAACCTCCCCCAGCTCAGGAAACCTCAGGAAGGGCCCTGAGGGTCCCATCCCACCAGTAAAAGTCTCTTGCTGAAGCAGCTGAAGGTCTGGAGGGAGCAGACCTTGGGGCCACTCGGTGATGAAACCAAAGCTGTTGAATGATTGAGTACAGGGGTGGTTTTGAGAAGCCCAAGGCAGGAGGGGGCTGTGGCTGCCCTTTGGTCCTGGCCTGGTCGGGATGAGCAGCTTGGGGGGGTCTCAGAGAGGGTTCATGGGCTCGGTGGGTGGGTGGGGAAAAACTTCCTCAGAATGGGGAGAATTTCCTGCAGGTGGTGTGGAAGCTCAGCTGAGTGGCAGGGGAGTGTTACTCGTTGAGCTCCTCGCTCAAATCACTGCTGTTCCTATTAAAAAAAGTTGTTTTTTGCCATACTCAGATTATTGGGATAATGCCTTAGGCCGGGTGTTGTTGGGAAATCAGAAGTTCCCATCAGCTGCTTGGTGATTTTCCCTGGAGTTTCTGGGCTGTGTGACACCTACACAGGATGTGAAGGTGTTCTTTTAAACCAACCTCTAGACCGGGGCTTGATGAGGTTATTTTTGGAAGTTTTGCTGGTGAGGAATTTTGGCGTTTAACCTGAGTTCTCATCAGGCTGCTTTGTGTAGTTCTTGTTCATCTGGAGCGGTTCTGGGGCTTTGGTGGCCTGGAGGTTTTGTGTTCATTTTGTTCCAGGAAAATCTGTATAAAATCCGACTTGAGGCATCTTCTGATGAAAACCAGAGCTTGCAGCTCATCAGCTTTGGGGTTTTTTCCAAGAAACTGAAACTGAGACTTATCTGCTCGGTTTAATTGAGTTATCACAGGAACAGAAGCCTCTAAGAGCTCTAAGATCAAACTCTCCACTGGTTTATTCAGATGCAATTGAAAAGAAAGTATTTTAGGGATTAATTGCCTGCTTTTGGGCCAGAATGTTTTTGGAATGGCATTCCTTAGATATTTTCTGCAACTTATTTTAAAGGAACTTAATTTCCAGAGGGTTTTACAGCAAACCTCTATTTTACAACTGCAAGCAGAGGGATATTTAAAAATTACCATTTTGGCTCTGAAGCAGTTAAAACACCAGCTGAGTCATCAAAGCTCACATTTGAATGCAATAAAATATCACTTAAAGGTTTGGCTTAGGTTTGATAATAATCCTTTTATTACCTTTTAACCCTTTTTTCCCTCTGTTAGGTTTTATTAGGGTGGGACTCTTCCCTTCCATCCCACGTGGGAGCATTTTTATGGCAGGAAATCTCTGGCAGTGGGTGTGTGCAGTTCCATTGGCTTGATTGAGTCTTCACTGCTGCAGGTTTTCATCTGTTCAAACTGCCTGATGCTTAAAAACAAAGAAAAAAAAATAAAAAAGGGAGGGACACGTGGCTTTCTCTTGATTAATTTCCGACACCCACCGCGTGCCAATCTAAATTTAAGGATCTATAAAATCATGAGGGTTTCGGGGAGGCAAAATTTGGAGCAAAAACTTGGTTTAAAGGTCAAAATGGAGGGCTGGAATAATGCAAACATGTAGGAAAAACGCTCCTGAGATCCCTGGCAGACCGTTGCCATAATGGCCCAGCGGGAGGCAAAAGAACAATAATGGTTTCATTCACATCAAATTGGGTTGAAGGACCTGCAGACCCCAGGGAGTATTAGAGGGGGTTTTTTTTTTCACTTTTAACCCATCCATTTATATTTTTTTTCCCTCAAACTAAACCCGCTTCCCATATTAAACAATCCAGATTTATAACTGAACCAGATTCCCAAAGCTGTGGGGGAAAATGATTTTATCCTTAGCTCATGCTAGTGAAATATGTCCTTAAATTAGGGAGAAATGTGGAGTTTTGTGGGGAATATCCCTCAGTGGCGAAACAAGAGCTCATTTTTACGAAGCTTTAATGTTATTTAATTAACTTGCAATGTTTCTGAGAGCAGAACATCCTGAATGGAGTCGATTCCACAGTGGATAAAAGGGGTTTTTTTGGGGCTGTGGGGGTCGGGGGCTTTTTCCCAACACCAGCAAATCCGAGGTTAAAAATCCATTGGGGCGTGACATCATCTGTGCCATGGGAGATGGTGCCACAGAAACTCCTTCTGGAAAATTCCTGGAGAGGGGGGTGGGAATCTGCAGCTGCTCCCGCGGGAGGGACCGCGGGGTCAGTGCTGGGGATTCTCCTGCCTGCTCCAGAACCAGGCTGGGGTTCAGATAAAAACCAGAAATTGGGTTTATTTGGCTGCCTGAAATCTGAAATTGTGGGAAATATATATATATANTTATTTACAAAAGTATCCTTTAAAACTTTTTTCTAACTCCATTTCTCTCTCACCAATATCTATCTTACTCTCTAACATTTCTAAATTAACATTTCTTATCTCAAAATTCATATACAAATACATACTTTATCAACCTTCTATCAAACCTTAAAAACGCTCTACAAACCCATTTAGCACATTAAATATTCCCAAAATTAGAGATATTCCCAAGTGGAGAAAGCCACAAGATCCCTTTATGTGGGACATCACCCACTGATTCCTGGCTACCACCTGGATGTTTCCTGCCTTGACCTGGCTATGGATTCTCCTGGGTTTTTGGCAAATCTGGGAGGCATCCGTTGCTTTCCTTGTGGAACAAAAGCTTTGATTGATTAAAAGATCAATGTCCCAGTGTTCCCTCTCCTCATGGGCAGGGACTGAAGGAGTTTGTGGTGCCCTCAGTGCCCTCAGTCCTGGTGTGACCAGCCAGGTGTCTGCTAAGGGAGGCAGGAGCCTCCCCTGAAATGGAAAATTTAACCCCCTCCCTCCGAATTATTGTAATTTTGAAATTAAGAGGCTCTCAGGCAAAGATGCGGGGACAGGAACAGCAGTTGTGTGCTAGGAAAACTGAAAATACAAATGGAATGAGTACAAACAAAGCCCCTGGCAGAGTCAGAGCAGGAGCTGGCACCTGTGGGTCAGGGTGGTGGTGGCAGTGCCATTCCATGGTGGCTGCTCCTCCTGCAGGGACAGACGTGGCTCTGCTGGAGCAGGGATCCTGGACAAGGGTGGAGCTTTCCTCTGGAGCTCCAGGGCTGGTGGAGCTGGGCCTGCTCTTCCTCTGGGAATGCAGGGGAGAAGAAAGCTGAAACTCTGGGAATGCAGGGGACAGGAAAGCTGAAACTCTGGGAATGCAGGGGAGAAGAAAGCTGAAACTCTGGGAATGCAGGGGAGAGGAAAGCTGAAACTCTGGGAATGCAGTGGGAAAAGGCTCCTGTGCTGTTCCAACCCTCAGATTGTATCCAGGTAGGAATGCTTGGCTCCTCCCCCTGGGCGGAGCCTCTCCCCGTGGGATGATGGAATTTTATCAGCCATGCAGTGACACTCAGTGGCCATTAACAGCAGATAATTAATAATTAATGGCCCATGAACAGAAGATATCTCCTGGAGGGAGGATGGGCTGTGGAAGAGAAAGAAAACTGCCCCATGAACAGCAGAGAACTGCCCCAGCTCTGACAGATAACAAATAAAATACACACTTCCCTCAGCATCCAGGACACCCTCTGTGCTCCAGAATCTGGGAGAGAACAGGAAAGGAAATCTCTGCTCACCTGGCCTCAAACTGTCCTGAGCCACCCACCTCTCTTTTACTGAGGCTGGGATATTTTCCTTTTTCTGGAGGGGGAAAAAACGCCTTTGGAATCTACTTTCAGCATAGGAATATTCAAACAAAGAGCTGCATTTCACATTGGAATCCTACTTTTCACTCACTGCCTTAAAAAGGGAATTAACCCAGTGTCACCTCATGGTTCATAGGGCAGAGCCTCTGGACAGAATTTCACCATTCTTGGTAAATTCTTGGTGTTGGCTTGGTTTGTTAATCCTGCCCCAATGTTCAGCTCTCCAAGTTTGTCTCTTTCCTCTCTTGTTTGCAGTTTCTTCCCAGATGTTGATGGGATGGGACATCCTGTGGGAATTAAATCAGATCCAGTGCAGGTGCACTGGGTTAAATTTATATATTAATGTATTTCTAATATCTATATATATTGTTTATAAATTTGTAATTTAAATAACCAAAAAGGGATACAATTTTGGGCTCTGCAGAAGCACAGGATGGTTCAGAGGGTCAGGTTGGATTTTAGGAAAAGGTTCCGGTCAGGTTTTGAATTCCTGTTGCCATAAAAGCAACAGGAATTTTGTGGAATTTCCTTTCCATCTGGCCCCAGAAGTAAAGGGAGAAGCAGGGGAAAAGGGGAAACAACCCAAACTTGGAAGTTCATTTATCTGCTGTTCCACATCCTTGTCCTGCACCGTGGTTTATTCCTTCCAAGGACAGCGAAGGGGTTTTATTCCTCTTGGGATTACAAAGAAAGTCCAAACTGGGCCACAGTGACCTGCCCCAGTCTGTGGAAAAAGGTCTCAAAACTGGGATGAATTTGGCTAAAAAGTGAAATAGGGACTCAGTGAAGTCTGTCCCCAAAGCTGCTTGTAATGTGCATTTCTCTTAGGAAAAGCAGGAGTTCAAAAGCCAAGAAAAAATCTGATTTCCTGCAAAGTAAAGAAAGATTTAGGATTAATTTATCTCAAATCCAAACCTAAATAGACTCCAAAGTTTCCCCAAATGCTTCAGGGCCAGACTCAGCACTGAGCTGCTGGGAGAGGTTTCAAATTTAGATACTAAACAGAAAAAAAAAGAAAAAAAAAGGAAAATAAACCGTTTCCAAGGCATTTGCAGCTGCAGTGGGAGTCCTTGGGAAGAGGAACTGAGCAGTAGGAATTTGTGATCTCTTGCAAGAGGTCACTTTGGCTCTTACTGGGTATTTTCATTTTGGGATTTTTGCTGCAAAATTCAGGGGACATTTCTGGGGAAAAGGGGTAGGAAAAGCAGAGGGGTTTTGCAGTCAGTGCCCTTCAAAAATCAGAATAAACTCTTTTAAACTCACTTTCTAGATCCTGACCAGCCTTGCTTGAATCTTTGTAATCATTCCAGAAAAAAAATGAGAGAAGAGGGGTTTTTTTACCTATTTTTTGAGGATTGAATGTAAATAAGCACCTAAGATGGAAATTCCTGGGATTTGGCAATCCCATGGAGAGATTATTTCACTTTGCTGCTGCTAGAGAGGAGTTTTTCTGCAGGAACGATGAGCACAACTCTTTCAAAAGTAATTTTCACTGAGTTCTTTGAAGCAGATCCTGTGCTTATCTCGAAATCGTCTCTATTTTCCTTCTGATCTCCTCTTTGAAAAAAATTAAAACTGCCTTGCTGTTTTGAAGAACTTAATTATTCTGAGCTGTAAGATGATGTAATAGAGAATATAATTTTTATCAGCAGCAAAAATAGCCAATCCCATTTTTCCCCCATTTTTTTTTCCCTCTCTGCTCTGTTTCATTCCAAGTGGAGGCCTTGCTGTGGGATAAAGTTAAATGGGATTTTTTTTCACCCACTCACCCCCATCCCTGGCTGGTGTGGCACAAAGGGAATAAAAGCACACATTTGCCAATTAATTCCTGTCAATATGGAAATTTTAACACAAACTTTACCGCATTAGCTGACAACGTTGGACCAACGGGTTTTAATATTAGGATTAAAATCCTGTCACCTGCTGGTAATTTTAGCTCAAGAATTCAGCAGTTTGCTCATCTCCCATTTCCACAAATGCGCTTTTTGAGCTGCTAATGGTTCATTTTTTATTTTCCTGTACATTTTCAAGATCCTTTTGGCTGTGGCTGGGAATGGCCTGGGACAGTGGGAGGGCAGGGGGTGGCATGGGCTGAGCTTTAAGCAATTTCCAAACCAAATCATTCTGTCATTCTGCATCCCAAAATTAACCTTGTGTGACAAAAATCTCTTCATTTCAGGCTCTTTTGGCTCCCCAAGATCCCCAAATTGCTTTTTTTTTTTTTTT
>VXAX01002808.1:46858-70211 GCA_013399835.1 Leptocoma aspasia
CCTTTTTTTTTAAAGGCTGCCCACGCAGCGGGGGCAGGGGTGACATTTCCAAGTTTCGTTCCTCCTTGGCATGGCTTCGTCCTTCCCTCTGCTGAATATCCTGGCTCCTCGTGCTCCCTTTAAACAAAATTGGGCTGAAACAAAAGAAACACCAAGAAAAGCTGGCAGGAATTAATCCTTGACACAGGCAGACCCCGTGCCTTTGCAGCGCTGCTCGAGGGGCGATGCAATTTCCCAGTTTCTGTGGAGAAAAATTCCATTTTTTCCCCATTTTTTCCCCATTTTTTTCCCCATTTTTCCCCCCCTTTTTCCCCCATTTTTTCCCTTTTTTCCCCATTTTTTTCCATTCCCCCCCCCATCATTTTCTCCACGCCTCAGGGGTGTTGCCACTGGGTTTTGTCACCCAGCTGCTTGGCCATCTGTGGGGCTGGCTGGAGAAAAGAGGCTTTGTCAGGAAATCCTCAGCAGCACTCACGTGAAAGGGAATAAATCAATTTAGGGATGTCTGTAAATCTGGATTTTTCCCTCCACCTTTTTTTGTTCATTAGTTATTGTTTAGAATTCCTCTCAGGAGAGGGAATGGCTTTGCTGAAATCTGCCCTAAGGAGTTGCTTCTTGTTGGATGTAATTATTCCATCTTAAAAAAAAACCCAACAAAACAAAGGTGGAGATAAAACCAGATTTTCCATATTAATCACAGGAGAGGGAACAAATCTGAATTAGGAGCTGGGTTTCATTCCCAAACAAATGTAACTTAGAACATTACTGAGCACAGAATTGCAATGTTTCCTAGCAATGATACAGAGAATTTCTCCTGGCTTAGGAAAAAAAAATATATTCAAGGAGCAGCCTTGAATTCTGGTTATTAAAGATCTTTTCCCACTGACTCTTTAATTGTGATGAAAGCAGCAACAAAAGCTGGGTGAAGTCTCTCTTTACCCTCAGAACTGAATGTTGCAGCACCTGTGCAGGGAAATCCATCACCCAAAACCAGATTTGTCTTTTTGATTTAATAAATTAAAGGAAATTGCTTAGGATTTGCATTCAGAAATGTATTTTTACTTGTGGTTTGGTTGATTTATTTTTGTCTTTTGTAATAATGCTTCTGAAGTCACCATCTATAATCTGAATTATTTTTAGAATATCTGTTATGCTCAAAAATGAGCAAGGTCGGGGTCTATTTCTCATTTTCACCAGTATGAAACAAAACTGAAAAGTACCAAAACCGGGTAAGAAATGTCAAAACTGATAAGAAATACCAAAATTGATGAGCTGTGTCCAAATCAGGGTAATGCTTTGGCCAACTTATGTTACTCCTTGTGTTTAAATTTTGGGAATTGTCTTCTTTTTGCATTTTTTATAGGTTTGCATTATTTTATAGGTTTAACAACCCGACTTTAATGTATGACAATAATTCAATTTCTCCTCTTGAAGCAGTTTCTCAGAGGGAACTGAGAGGAGTTTTAAGTAGAAATAAGTCATTAATAACTCTTGTTATTATATTTGAATATATATCAGTGCAGTATTACACTATAAAATTTGCTCAGTTGATGGAATAACCCTGACACCAAAGAATTTTTCCAGGACTCAGGGATGTGTTTTTAGGCACTTACACAGTTAAAATTCTTGGGAAAAAATGGATTTTCTATGGGTTTGGCGTGGTGAGGTGAATCCAGGCTGTCACTTAACTTCTGGGGTGGATAAGTTTCCCTCAGAACAGCTGTTCCCTAGGAAGATGGTAATTTTATTAATTTTATAAACTTTTATTACAGTGTCTAATTTATTTATTTTTAGCTTGGATTAGCTTTGAAGCTGTCACCGGCCTGAGTCTCGCAGAGGTGTCGTGGTTTGATAACAGCAAAACAAGCAAGATTTTAATAATAATTTCCTTTACAGTGACAAATCCTACAGGAATTTGCTTTTGACTGGAAAACAAATTTCCATTTGCCTGGAAAACAAAGCGTGAGCATAATCCTGAATCTCAGAGCAAGGACAGTGATGGAAAAACTTTTAAAAACTTTGAAATTAAATCAGATTCCCTTTGGTCTTTCCCCTCGCTCTTCCCATTTTCAACAAAAGGATGGGTTAATTTGAATTTCATTGCTTTTTATCCTGAGGGAAATATCAAATGATTGGCGTGACTGCCCCAGAGGAGGGGGACAGGTGTTGTGTTTGGGATTTTCCCAAACATTCATTTGTGCTTCAGTCATTTGTGGTTTCACACGTTTTAGCGGGAAGAGGCCGCGGGTCTCTGTCAGGAAAAAAAGCAGCTGTGATTGATCATTCGGGGGCAGGAGGGGAAAATATTCAGGAATTAGTTATCTAAGCATTGAAATGAGCAGTGTGCCCACAGAGCAGCGTTGCTTTTCCCTGGAGGAATGTGGAAATTGATGTTTTTAACCTCATTTCTGAGCAGCTACGTGCTCCGGGAGGGAAGCGACGCCTCCGAACCAGAGCGTTCGCCGAGGATCCTTGGGTTCACTGAGGGAAAAACTTTCCTGTCGGATGCTCTGCAGCAGCCCAGCAGATGGGAGGGGGAAAATGGGCTACAGAAATGCCTTTATTTCATCTGTGATCTTTGCAGCTGGCAGAACTTGCTGGGCGAGGCCTCGGTGCTGGTGGGATGTGTCTGAGCAGCTCCGAGCGCGGCGCAGGGCCCACAGCCCGACCCCGACGTCTCCTTGCCTGTTTTGCTCGTCTGCTGGCTGCCTCTGAGAGCCTGGATCCGCAGGGAAATCCTTCCACTGGCATGGAATTCCCGGAGAATTTGTGGCTGCCCCACCCCTAGGTGTGTCCAAGGCCAGGCTGGAGCAGCCTGGGACAGTGGGAGATGTCAGGGTTAGAACTGGATGAGCTTTCAGGTCCTTTTCAACCCAAAGCATTCTGAAATTCCATGGAATTCCCAAGTTCTCGTGTTCCTGGAGTGCACAAACCCCTTTTACATCCCCAGGAATGCCATCAGCTCTGAAGGAAAACAGAGGATGAGCACCAGAATTCCCTTACTCTGGGAAAAATTCTCATCCCTAAGGACACGGCCCCAGGGCCTGCACTCCCTGCATCCCCTACACTCACAGAAGAGCAGCTCCTGGTGTTCACAACAAGCAGGTTTCTCTAAAAAGAAGGACACTATCCCATTTTTGTAAGGCCCAGAGGAGATCTGTCTCTGGATTTGAGCTTTCCAGTGTGAAGGGGGAATTTTGGAAGCCTTTGGTACAGGATTATGAGGGGAGCGTTGAGGTTCAGAGACATTACGGTGCCAAGTGGAAAGAGACATTCAGAGACTTCACGGTGCCAAGTGGAAAACAGAAGAAATTACAGAATTCAATTCCTTAGTTGATGTTCCCAGTTGTTGTTTCAGTTGGTAACAGGAATGTAGGTGCTAAAATTGGGGTTAGGAGAGGTTTTTCCCCTCACTGGCTGCATCAGCAGTGGAATTCAGTCTCTGATACTGAGGGATCACCATTCCCATGGCATTCCCACATCCCCATCTCTGACTAAAAAAGTGATAATTGTTCTCTTGCAGCTGAAACGCTGCTCACGCTCTGGTTTTAGATAGAACGGGGAGTTTTGTTGGGAGCTTTGTTGGTGTTTCACAGCTCTGAGTTCCAGCAGAGCAGAAGTGAAAGGTGAAGTCTGTGCTCCTGCAGGGCTCATTTCAGGGGAATTGCTGTCCTGTGGGATCTGTGCTTAATGCTGGAGTCCCAGCCTGGGCTGCTGAGGATGCTGGAGGCTCTTTTAGGATCAAATCCCCTCTGAGCTCCTTCCTCTGAAAGCAGAGTATCTAAAACTCCTTTGGTGAGCAAATCATTGGCAGGGGCAGGAGGAAATGCCACATTTCTACAGGATAACAGAGGGATGTGGCATTTGCCCTGCTAAAAATCAGTTGTGGTACATCAATTAAATGCTGCAACCCCAAAAAATGTAGCAATGCCTTCAGCACACCTTGCTAAAATACCCTTAAATCTTTAATTGTAGCTTCAATACGTTTGAATGTATTTATCAGCACAAGCAAGAACAGACTGAATTTCTTAATAAAATGGTTTGGGCTGGAAGGTGAAGGATCACCTCGTTCCAGGGGTACCTCAGACTGCCTGTGCTGCTGAGAAGGTGTTTTTTATATTGGAGTCATTTTTCCTGAGGGAATTCCAGCCTGGAAACTGCCAGCAGAGCATCCCTGGTTCTCCCGGGGCAGAACTCCTCAGGAACATCTCCTGATTATGCTCGTGGCATTTCTGCACTTGTATTTCCCACCTCCAGTGGTGGCAGGACTAAAAATGTGCAGTAATACAAAATATTAAAGCAGGGATTGCTGGATTTGCTGGATTGCACCTCGTGTTTCTATAAAAGAAGGAAATTCTGCACGGAGAGCTCACATCAGTGATTTTTCCCTGCCGTGGCAGGGGGTTGGAATGAGATGAGCCTCAAGGGCCCTTCCAACCCAAACCATTCTGTGAGTGCTGTAAATTCTACAATTTCTCGTTATTGCAGTGTCTGTTACATGGCATTGCAGCTCTGAAGGGTTTTGTAGAAAAGTGAGAGATGAAAATAAGTCTTAAATTCTCCTGAATTTCATTTCAGTTCCTTTTCTCCCTTGCAGCTTTCGGGGAGGTGTCTTAAATAAACCAATAGTTTATTCAGGTATAAATATAAATAGAGTCAGGTAGTGCTCAAAGAAATTTGCTTTTAAACCCAAAGATATTTCCTTATAACCTGAATTTTCAAAAGCACGGGTGGAAAGTGCGTCAGGTGACTTTGCTCCACAAACTCAGACATCTCCAGAGTGCCTCATTTATTGATTATTCCCTGCACCATCTCCTCTCTCCAAGAAGATAAATTGAAACCAGGGATCCTGTCCCATTTTCACTTTTCAGAAGTGGTTCTGGTGCCCGTTCAAGGTTACATTCCCTGTCAGCGAGAATTTACTCTAAATAAGGACTCAGAGCAGATCATGATCACAGGTGCCTTTGGCAAATATTTTGCATTTTGGCTGAGGTGGCGTGTGGAGTTTGAATATTCCAGGTGAATTGATCATTTCATTATGAATTAGTGGTGAATAAATCTAGCCCCATCCAAGTCTGCACTCTTTAAATTTGTATTTTTGACTCTTCCTAAATAGCTGGGCAGTAAAAAAGTCTGAATTTTGATGATGAACACGAGTGAGGTTTTGCCTAATTTTGCTGTTTTTAAAACTGGTCTCTGTCCCAGTGTTTTGGGGTTGGAGGTGCCCCAGTGCCTTTGGGCTCAAACACCTGGTTTTTAGCCCAATAAGCCTGGAAGAGTCATTTCAAATTTCATTTTTCCGGTGTTAATTATTGTAAATGTTGTTAATTATTATAAATACCTCATATCTGCAGATTAATATTGTTTCAAACAGGTGCAGTCACTTGGTATTAATGTGAGTTTAATGGGTGTAACTCCCTGAATTGGCTGCTTTGAGGCTTAATTTGGAGAAAAGTGTGTAATGATATTTAATAACTCGCTTTGCCAAAGAGCAGGACGTGCTTCCTTTCACCTGAAAGATTTGTTGAATGTATTTATTTTAAATTTTTCGCTTGGAATTATTTGTAGCGCTCAGCACGAACACGTTGAGCCAGGAGTTTTTTGCTGTTGAGTGATTTATTGTAATATCCTGGTGGAATTATTACAGTGAGCAGCTGAACTGGTGGTTTATTCTTGATGAAAAATTCAAAATTAAATTCCCCTCAGGCCAGAAGTTCTGCTAGGGGAGACCTGGCCCTGCGGACAGACATCAAATGTAAATATAAATAATTAAACATAAAAATGCACCTGAATGTCACCTTCATTAAGAAATGATGAATTTCACCGCTTATTCCACTCAGTGCCAAACGAGCCGGTGATGAAATAATAAGGTGGATTTTTGAGAGCTTTGTTTTGCTGGGTAGTTTTTTATTGGGTAGTGGTTAATATTGTTGATTCCTGGGTGGGATCTGCCAGGCTGGCTCCAACAGCAGCCCAGAGCTGGTCTGGGAAATGCTGCAGGAAGGGCCGGGGGTGTCCAGGACCCCTCAGCATCCCTGGTTCTCCTGGGGCAGAGGGGATGCAGAACTCCTCAGGAACATCTCCTGATTATGCTCGTGGCATTTCTGCACTTGTATTTCCCACCTCCAGTGGTGGCAGGACTAAAAATGTGCAGTAATACAAAATATTAAAGCAGGGATTGCTGGATTAAAGCAGCGGAAGCTGGGTTGTCCCTCAGCAATAACTGGAATATGCAAATCCCCCTGACACAGGGCGTGATTTGACGAGGAATTTTCAGTTTCTGGTTCTGGGTGTTGTTGCAGGGGGTTGTACCTGTGTTTGTACATCAGTACAGGCTGGCAGGGTCAGAGGGGGGCTCTGACTGTCACCCTCTGTCACACACTGGTGACACCCAGAACGTGCCTGTCCCCACAATTCCTGTTTGAAGCCATTCCAAAATCCTGCTCTCCTAAGGACGGAATTCCTTCACGGCTGCTGCAGTATTTCTTTCCTATTGCTTGGATTAAACACTTTAAAGTGGTTTTCCGCCACGTTTCAGTGCCCAGCCATTCTTTTTCTCTCACCTTTGGGTCCCTCTAGGCCAGAGCAGCTCCTTGCAAGGGGGGCTGGTTGTTCCCTGTGAATTCCCAGAGAATTCCAGCCTCCCCCTCACCTCCCAGAGCACCAGGCCCTTCCCAAACAGCTTCTGGGGTGTTTCCTTGGGCTGCCCAGTCACTTCACAAGGTGGGCTCTTGGATTATGCTCCTTCTTGACTCCGAGAGGGGGTAATTGAGAGGTGTTTTAAAAGCTTTTATTCTATTTTTAGTCTCATACGAAGGGTGAGACAATACAGGTGTTATAATTTACACTATTATAATTTCTAAATTACATTATCAGCGTTTTTTGGCGTATCAGTTTTTGTCACACCATGCTGTAAATGCTTTAAAGCTAATCATTTAAAATTACCCTTGTGGGTCTTATCACAATGCATCTTTCATAGTTCTATTTCTCTGAAGTATCCAGTCTTATTTGTAATAAACCTTTGAAACTTTTTTTTTTAGTTCTATTTCTCTCTCAACAATGTCTTTCCTATTCCATGGCATTTCTAAGTCAGCGTTTCTTATCTCAAAGTTCCCATACAGATCCCTGTTGGAAAGATTTCACGGGCATCTCCCCACAACTAAAAATCCACAATTAAACCTTCCTGCCAGCCCAATCCTTGAACCATCTGCAGGTATTTCTTATCCCATTGTGCACGAGTTTATTTCTGTTGGGATCAGGATAAATCTGCTGTTTGTCCTCCGTGTTCTCCTCTCCTGAGAAAATAAACATTTTCAAGGTGCTAGAAAATTTCAAGGGGTTTGGAAATCTCCTTCAGCTGTGACAAAAAGCAAAAAGCTCTTGTTAAAGGCCAACTCATTTAGTGGCCAGTGGGTGTTTGAGATCATGGAATCACAGAGTGGTTTGGGAAGGGACCAAAACTCATCCAGTTCCAACCCTGACACCTCCACTGTCCCAGGCTGCTCCAAGCCCCGTCCAGCCTGGCCTTGGGCACTGCCAGGGACCCAGGGACAGCCACAGCTGCTCTGGGACTTCCAGCCCAGCCCCTGCCCACCCTCACAGGGAACAATTCCTTCTCAATATCCCATCCATCCCTCTGGCAGTGGGAAGCCATTCCCTGTGTCCTGTCCCTCCATCCCTTGTCCCAAGTTCCTTAGTACTCTCACCTGCCTGTTCTTAGAGAAGAATGTAGGAAGGAATTTGCAAAAGAATCAGAAAACTTTAAAAATTGAATGTGCACAAAGTACTTTTGTGCCATATCGATGGGTAATGGTTGAACAAGACTGGGAAGAGACAAAAAGGAACATTCTTAAAAATTCACTCAAAAACTAAAATTTGAGAAAAGAACCTCTTGCCTAAAAATAATTCTAGTGAAACACGAAGTTCAATCAAATATTCAATTTGTGTTTTGCTTTGTTTGCTTTTGGTAGTGTAGCTTTGCCAGTTAGCCAGCCTAGAACAAAGGTCTGAGTGACTCCAGCTAATGTTTCAGGTTTGGATACTTTGTGTTTGTCTACTACTACTCCAGAAAATCCATTCTCTACTTGCTTAGTCAGTGTAGCAGTAGAAACTTGGCCTACAGCAGGAAAAATCGACAGGGCTGTGCGAGGCACCTTCACTGGGGCAAGTGTGTGGAATTTTTGGACTCCTGTTAGTACATGGCAATGGTGGACTCCTTACCTTCCTGAAACATCTGCTGAACCTCAAGAATTAGAGCTCCTCGGTTCTGTAAAAGTGAAGCTTTCTGTCAAATTCTGTTACTCAGAAAAAAAGTCGATCAGTGGTGAGATGTTTCCCCTCATCACCCTGTATATGAGAACCAAACCTTTTGGTGCAATGACACTTCTGTAGTTCCACCTACACTGAGCTCTGTTTCTCTTCAGTTACCACAAGGGGTATTTTCTGTTTGCAGAGGCAGAGCGTGGCCTGTTATCCCATCAAACATTAAAGGTGCTCCGTGCAGTTTAGGGAAGCTTTACGTGGTGAGCTCCTGCTGTGGGAATGATTGCCAGTGTGAAACACACAAAGAAAAGTCATTTATCCATCAATTCAGGTCAGGGTGTAAAGATGATTTCCAGCTCTCCTGGAGCCCCTTTAGGCCCTGCAAGGGGCTCTGAGCTCTCCCTGGAGCCTTCCCTTCCCCAGGTGAGCACCCCCAGCTCTCCCAGCCTTTATCCCAGTTCTCCCAGCTGCTGGAGCTGTTGGAATTCCACGGTCACAGCACAAGTGCTAGCATCACTCAGGTGCTCACAGAGGACTTACACCACCACCAGTTTGTTCCTTCCCTCCACAGCTTGGTGGCCTCTTTCACCTTGCTCTGGAAATTCTCTCTCCTTGAAGGTTCAGTTTTTGAGCTGGGTTATCAATTCCAGAAAGGCCCTGGGTGTTTGTTTTGCAGCTTCCCTACGGACCTTCCTGGAAGGAAAATCTTTGTCTTCTTTTCCAAACAAACCCTTTGTGTGTAAAAGCATTTGGAGAAATAGATCTTGTGAGCGTTTTCAAGTTCAGCTGATCTCCCTGAAGAGAGAAAGTTTTGCTGGGTTGATAAGAACCTGGCCGGAGCCTTGTACCTGGCACTTGTACCTGGCCAGAGCCTTGAATTCCCGAGGGAGGCAGGCAGGGAAACCCTCCCAAGGAATAAAGGATCAGCACCGACCATCCATGAAGCTTCCCCTGGCATTTTTCCCAAGAGCAGCCACAGCACCTGGTCCTATATAGGTTAATCCCATCAAAGGAACGACTCTTTCTGATTTGCAGACTAGAAAATATTTCAGGATTATTCAGGGCACGGACAAAAGAGCAGAAGTACAAATAAAGGCCAGGACCTCCCAGCAGCTGAGCCTTTTGTGTGAGCCAGCCCTGGGCCGTGCAGGCTCTGGGTCACCAGGGAACAAAGGAATCCTGCCCGTGTTTGCTTTGGCTGGAGGCAGGGAGGGATGATTTAAATGTGCTCATAAGCGAGGGTGAGCCAGGATGGGTTCTAGAATCTTCCTTTTCTCTCTTTTTCTCTCTGCAGGTCACTCAGATGAGCCGTCCAGACCTGATTTTGTTCCTCATGAAGTATCTGATGGCCTTGGTGGTTGGGATCCCCTCGGTGTTCTGGGTTGGAAGCAAGAAGACCTGTTTTGAGTGGGCCAGCTTCTTCCACGGGCGCAGGAAAAAAGAGTGAGTACAGATATGTTACAGATAAACCCTTCCCTTGCTGTCCTGGGAGAGAGTTTGGGTTGGTTTTTCATGGAGGCAAAGGCAGGAATGGATGGAAAAGTCACTGTTCAGAATGGAGCAAGGAAGGACAAAACAGGCAACAGCTCAAAAAATTCCTTAATTACCCATAATTATTCTTTGTTCCCAGAATCAAATCTGCATTTGTCTGTCTTCAAAATGTTTTTAACAAGAATTAAGTGTCAAATAAACACTACAACTACTCTGCCTCTTACCGAGAGGTGGAATGGAAACTTTTCGTTTGTAAATGTGCATCTAGCCAACTGAATCAGAGCTTTAAATTGAAATTAAATGCAGGTTCTTCTCACCGTGGTTGCCGTTGAAAGCATTTGTCTCTGCTTTTAATCTTCCTTATGCATTGGTGCTGAAGAGCAGCTTGATAAAGTGACAACAAGAATTTCTTGGAGCTTCTGTAAGGTTGAAATTAATTTAGATTAAGGTTGGCATCGATTTAGAGACAATCTCTGTGATCTTGTGGTAGCCGTGGGTAGGTACTTTCCTAATAAATATTGTCCTCTAAGATGTTTTAAAACAGATCCACAAAGACAGAAGCCTTTCGGTGACTCCTCATGACTTTTGCTCCATCCTTCAAGGATTCAACTCTGCTAAAATAAGCAGATGGGGAAGTGCTTCAAAATCAGGCAAATGGGGACATTATAATGTAAATAACGCTCTTGTTCGCCGAGCGCGCTACTTGTTGTGTTTGTAAAACAGCCCCGGTGCTGCGATCGCTTTCACGCCGCGGTAATTAACGCTAATTGCTCCGACTTGTCCCGCTGCTCAGAGTTGTCAACGAGAGCCGCCAAGTGCTGCAGGAGCCGGACTTCGCCCAGTCGCTGCTGCGGGACCCCAACACCCCCATCATCCGAAAGTCCCGGGGCACCTCCACGCAGGGCACCTCCACGCACGCCTCGTCCACCCAGCTGGCCGTGATGGATGAGCAGCGGAGCAAGGCCGGCAGCGTGCACAGCAAAGTCAGCAGCTACCACGGCAGCCTGCACCGCTCGCGGGACGGACGGTACGGGGCGGGGGGGGAACCCCGGGGGTACCCCTGGGCTGCGTTTTTATCTTCTTCTGCTCTTAAGGTCAGCGATGGGATTAAATGTGCGAGGTGGTGTTTCTTGTTCGGACTCGGGTGTTTGTTAGTTCTTATATTATAGTCGTATAAGTTGGGAGTTGTACAGTAGTTCATCAACAAATTACAAAATGGGTTTGTGTTTTTCTCTACAAGGCTTTTTAAGGATAAGCTGTCTAATTAAGAAATGACACTTAAATTATTTTTACTTTTCACTTAATAAGTAACTACTCGTGGTTTGCAATGTGGACTTTTTTATCTAATTACATAATACCACTTAAATACATGAAGGAGGTGAAGAAGGACTAGCTGCTGTCTTAAAACTTCTATCTTGCTTTATATATATTACTATATTTAAAAACTTTAAACTCTTAAGTTTTCTATTACGTGATATTACACGCTTCTATTCAAACTACACACTTACAATCTCAGTTTTATCATTAAATTTTGGAAGCCTTCTCCAAGGCCTCAGGTCAAATGCAGTGTTCTCTTGGGGGTCAGTGCCTGTCAGCACAGAAAGTCTAAAATTCTCAGCCTGCAGGGTTCCAACAGGAAGGGACCTTAAAGATCATCTCGTTCCACCTCCCTGGGACACCTTCCACTATCCCAGGTTGCTCCAAGCCCCTTCCAGCCTGTCCTCAAACAATTCCAGATGTGGGCAGTCCACAGCCTCTCTGAGCAAATCTTGTGCAGAAGATTGGACAGGCCCCTTCCAGCCAGACATGCGGCCATAATTCTGCTAAAATTGGATGTTCTGGTGCATCTCCTCTCCCTGTTAGTGTCTGGAAAGAGAAAAAAATGCCATGTTAATTTCACAGAGTGTGCTGGTCTTGGACACGGCAGGGCTGTGTCCAGCGCTGGTTTTCCTGCACGGGAGCGATCTGTGTGGGAAAAGAATCCTGCCCCAACGTCAGCTCGGCACTTTCCTGGCTGCTTTTGTCCGTGTGTCAGTCGATTTTGTGTCTGTCAATACTCCCGGCCCTGCCGAAGTAAACAAGGGCACGGGTTCCGCGCTCTGCGTTGAGGTGGAGCTGAGGTTTCCAGGGTAATTAATCATGGAGCGTTTCACTCCCCTAATTATCAATACCGGCCAGCTCTGGAGTCAGAACCGAGCCAGAGCCATTGTGCGAGGAGCTGGAACGCTTTGCCCGGGGCTGTGCGAGCTGAGTGACTGAGCCGAGCAGGGAATGCCTTTCCTCACCAGAGCTCTATTTACGTTCTTCCAGCAGCAGCAGCAGCAGCGCTGATAATCGCCCTGTGTTTCCCTAAATTAGGTACACTCCCTGCAGCTACAGGGGCGTGGAGGAACGACTACCTCACGGCAGCATGTCACGACTGACCGACCACTCCAGGCACAGCAGCTGCCACCGGCTGAACGAGCAGTCGCGGCACAGCAGCGTCAGGGACCTCAGCAGCAACCCAATGACACACATCACGCACGGCACCAGCATGAACCGCGTCATCGAGGAGGATGGCACCAGCGCCTGACGGGCAGGGAGGGCTGGCAGTGCCGGTGGTGCCTTCCTCGGCGAGGTGACACGCTCAGCATCATCCTCAGTCTCTTGTCAGCTGCTGAATTTGGGCGTCGGGAAGGCGGGGTCGGCTTCTCTGCGTGGGAGCCGACGTTGTGGGACTTGGCTTGGAGCTGCCTTGAGTGGCTGAGTAAAAAGCTGGTTGTCTCCTCTGAACCTCTCTGTAGGTAATTATTTATTTGATAACTGTTCCTCATCAGACACTACTGCTGAATTTCTTATTCTCTGTGGAAAACAATCTCCCCCTTCCTTCCCTCTCCCTCCCTGTGTCCCTCCTTCCGTGGGCTCCGTGTGTCAGGAAGTGCCGGCCCCGAAATCTCGGTGTGGGGGTCGTGCTGGGAGTTGTTCTGATGAGACTTGAGGGAACTCTGGATGGTTGAAGGAATCCCTCCGTGCACCTCCCTCGAGGAGACACGTCCAGCGCTGCCTGAGGGACATCTGTGTGAGCTGGCAGTGCCTGAGGGACATCTGTGTGAGCTGGCAGTGTTTGGTGACACTGGAAACGCCACAGGAGTGAGCATGTTGGAGAAGGAAACTCCTCTGGGGATCTTCCCAGAGCTGTCCAGGCTCGGCTGTCCAAAGGGTGGGGGGAAGAGAGAGGCAGGGAAGAGCCATTTTTTTATAACTTGTATTGTCCTTGCTTTTTTACAAAAGACTATTTAAATTTTCTACTCGTTTACAATTTCTGTAGGAAGAGATGGGTTTTAAAAGCAGTTATCTAGATAATATTCAGCCATTTATTTTTAGAGTGATGTACAAAAGCTGAGATTGCCTGTTCCTGATCTATTTAAAAAAAAGAAATTATCATAGAAAAGCTGAATTTGTCACCCAAGCAGGAATGTAGAGCCCGTTCTGACAGCCAGAGCTGAGCCTGTTTACAAACCCCAGCACCTGGGTGAAGAAGGCTGAAGGACCAGAGGAGTTTATTCAAGGATGCCCCACCTTCCTTGTGATGTCATGGCTGGTTTGGGGAGGATTCTCTGTGCTGGGCAAGAATTCAGAGATGAGTGGGACAAGTTGAGGCAGGAGCTGCCCCCAGATGGGGGAAAAGGAGGATGTGGCAGCTGGAAGCCCACGGCATTCCTTGAGGAGGAGACAGGACCCACAGTTCAGGGATCTCGGTTACAGATCCACCTCTGCTGTGGTTGTTCCCATCCCCTCCTGCAGATTCATGGCAGAGAATTCTCAGTTTGGCTTTTTTTGTGTGGAAAGGATCCTTTGGGATACACCAGAGGCAGAAGTCGAGGATGGTGCTGGAGATCTCCTGGAGCATCTTGTGGAGATTCATTCAGCACGAGGAAACACTGCTGGCTGCAAACCTACCTCAGTAATTACTGCAGATCACTGCTGGGAAACGAACCCTTATTTTTGCATTGTCCTTCCATAATTCCCTCCCTGACCTGGTGGAGGCATGTTGAGAAGCCTTTGTGCACCAACCTCGAGGGCAGGGCCGGGGCAGGGGCTGCTCCACAATTAACTCATTTTAATTGCAGCTGATGACACAACGGCAAAGCTCATAACCTGTGTGCTGTGGAATCAAAGGCTGCCCCGGGAGTCACCACGGCTCCCAGATTTATCCCAAATTGTCTCTCTTGCTTCCACCGGGTCGCAGGAGAAGACAAATGGAGCCCAGCGTGGAATAACAAAGCTCTTTGTTGTCGGCCCTGGAGGGAGGTGCTGCACCCAGGGCCCTGGGGCAGAGCAGGCTCTGCTTTGCCTGTGTGCTCAGCTAAAGCCCTGGGGCCATCCCGGGGACAGCCCTGGCCCAGGGATAACTGTCCGGATCCAAAGCACATGGCTGTAGAAAATCCTTTGGAGTGGCTTCAACTGGAGAAGCTGCAACTCCCTGGAAGCCCCAAGGGTGGAACCTTTGCTGTTCTCAAATTCAGCTCCTCCTGGCTCACGTGCTGCCTCCAAGGGGTGATCTGGCAGAAATCTGGATCAGCGGAAGGAGCCGGGAAGCTGAGTTTTCCTAAACACTGGAACTGAACTGAATAAGCTCAAGGGTTTATGTTGATCCTCTTGGCTCAATTTCCAGTACTTTTTTTTTTTTTTTACTAAATTGTAGCAATGTTTTGACTTGTTTAGAGACAGGGAGAGGAATGCTGATGGAGCTTGGAGAAGGATCCTGCTGGAAATGTTAATTTGTGAAGCTCAGTCCCAGTACTGCTTCCAGATGGGAATATCTAATTGTTCCTGGGTCATGGATCCTAAAGGGACAGGCTCCCATCACCCCGGAGAGGTGATTAAACCTCAGACTGGAGTTCTGGCTGGGTTTTTTGCCTCCCTGCCCCCTCCCTTCCATCTTCAACACCTGAGCCAGCAGGCTGTGCTCTTGGCAGAGCATTCCTCCTGGGAAGAGCATCCCTCACCCATGGAAGGATGGTCCAGCTCTGCTGCAGCTCCCAAACCATCGTGTCCAGGGGCTCTGAAGTGCATCCCAGTTTGAATGTGGCCCCACCAGCATCTCAGGCAGGGGCACCAGGAGTGTTTTTGGGGTGCTTTCCTACCTGGTGAGAGCTCCAGCCCGGGTGCCTGGTTTGTGGGATTTTCCTGGTTTGTGGGATTGGTGCCAAGCTTTAAATTCCCCCTGAGCTGAAAGCCCTGGCCAGGAGGGCGTTTCTGCAGTCACTGAAGTTCTCTGGGCTCCCTGGGTGTCCCTGCAGCTCAGCAGCTCCTCACGGAGCCCCAGCAGCCACCAAAAGCTGGATCCTCTCTCCCAGGAAGGAGGCAGGGAAGCTGGACAGTGCCTGGCTTCTCCAGCTCATCCCAAACCTCATCCCTGTCCCTCCCACGCACACGATGGCTACGGCCCCAAAACTCTGCTCCGTGAAATTGCTCCCTCAAAGCTTCCTGTGAAACGCACAGCTCCTCATTCCCAGTATTCCCAGGGATCTCCAGCTCCTGTTTTACCAACCTGACTGCGCTGACAGCAGATCCCCCGAGTTTGTGGTGTTCCTTCTTTCTTGACCCCTTCCTGGCTCCTGTGAAATATCCCGGATCGGAGCTGCGGTCGCGTCGCATGGAGAGGCCGCTCCTCCTTTTTAAAGCATGAACAACCCAACAGCAGCCAACAGCCACCTTTGGGTGTCAGTGTGTTTGTGTTCTTCCTTTTGTTCCAGCTTAGGCCCA
Source organism: Leptocoma aspasia (assembly GCA_013399835.1). NCBI lineage: Eukaryota > Metazoa > Chordata > Aves > Passeriformes > Nectariniidae > Leptocoma > Leptocoma aspasia. The sequence goes on from VXAX01002808.1 coordinate 62,360, forward strand.
GATTTTGTGCTGGAAGCGTGAAGCCACCAGGTCTAGGAGGGTCAGTGGTGAGCTCGGGGTGGCACTGGGAGGCTCCGGCTGAAATCCGGTCACGGCCGAATCCAGCGCCGCTCCCGAGTTGTGCCAGCAAGGAGGGAAGGGAAAATCCCTCAGGAAGGGCACAAGGAGAAGAGCCAGGCCAGCCTTAGAGCAGTGCCCACCTTTCCAGGGAAGTCCATTCTCCAGCCCAGCTCCAGGGCACGGAGGATCCCAAAAAGCAGCAGGGAGCCGGCAGCTCCGTCCGTGTGGTGAAACCAGGGCACGGAGCAGAGCAGCCCCCGCACAGGAGACATCCCAAGGTCCACCTTGAGCAGCAGAATGTCCAGTTGAATGTGAAGCTTTACCCCTATCCCCTTGTGCTTCTTTTCTAACGGGATCAGGTTTGATTTTCCCCCGAGGCGCGGCGTTTTCCCAGATTTTGCCTGTGGCTCCGTGCATGGGGAACTCGGTGCATGCAACGCCTCTCGCAGCCCTTCCCTCGGCACTCTGGTGGCCGTGTTGTGACAACGCCCGACTCCTCAGGAGAGGGGAGGGAGCTCCCAGGAGACCTCTACATCGTGGAATGTGTGGGGCAGTCCCTGCCCGTGGCTGACCCCACTTGCACTCGGCTCTTGGTAGACTTGTTTACAGTAGTCCAGTGTCGGTTTTGTAACGTTTAATTTTTAGCACTTTAACTGTGAGTGTACAAATTGGTTCCCTTGTAGTTGGTGTACATTTTCATTTTAGACCTTTGGAAGTTTTTAATAAAAGGATGGAAAAACTCTGGCAACAGGTTTTCAATTCTTCTCCTATGGGCATAATCCTGTCCCCCTTAAAAAACCCAGTTCAACAGCAGTTGAGATATAGAGGTTAAATAATTAAATATCAGATTTTACTCTGGCCAGCAGCTCTCTGAATTTGAAGAAAGACTTTCTAGGCTTAACCTCCCCCCAGGATCTGCACTCGTGGACGCCGGGCACCCTTCCAGCAAACACAAAGCTCTCGGCTCTGGGTTGCTCCGCCCTTTTACAAGAACAGACCATTCAAACCACCAGCGTTTCACAGGCAGAGAGCAAACAGGTTTGGGAGCAGTAATGCCAGGGATGTTTGGGGGTTTTTATTGCCAAATCCAAGCTGAGGACAGGATGACTGATTGCTTTATGTGAAGGAGCTGGCTGGCATCTGGGCGGATACGGGGTTGTTTTGGGTTGGAAGCCGTATGCTGAGTCTTGCATGGCTGGTGATAAAATAACTCCTCTCACTAATTCCTGGTGCTGGTTTAGGTCTCGTTAGATAAATAGTTCAGGGATGAAACTTTAGGAGCTGCTGCTCTGCTCCATCTTCCCTGGATTTAAACTGCTGTGGGCTGTGAGTGACCAGCTCTGAAGTCCAGCAGCCAAAGATGTGATCTCTTGCAGCCGAGGAGGATTCCCCCTGCAGCTAAACCCGACAGGGCTGAGGAATGGGAGCTCAGAGTGTTTATCTCCCCTCTGTGCTGCATTGCCGGTGCCAGAGGGGTTAATGCAGCGCTTGGGGAGGAGATGGAGTCACCTGGAGCTTGTTTGGCCCTCCCAAGGTGGTTTAATGACTGCAGGTGAGGGAGGTGGGAAGAGCACGGAAAAAGAGCAGCTGGAGGAGGGGTGTGGTCGGATCAGGGGCCGAGGTCAGTTCAGACCCCCAGGCTGGGATTAGGGCTGGGGGTGTTTTAGTCACGAACATATTTTCACATATTCCTGGCACACCTCACCACCCCGGTTGTAGTTTTGGGGCCAGCTTTGCCTCTCAGCTCTGCCAGCTCGTGCCCTTGTTGTGATTTCTTCTCCAGTTTGAGGGGAGAAGAGCATCTGGCCATGCACTAATCCTGAAAACAACAAAATCATTGAATCGTGGAATGGTTTGGGTTGGAAGAGACCTTAAATTTATCTTGTAATTCTGTTCCCCTGCCATGGCCAGGGACACCTTCCACTATCCCAGGGTGCTCAAGCCCCATCCAGCCTGGCCTTGGGCACTGCCAGGGATCCAGGGGCAGCCACAGCTTCTCTGGGCACCCTGTGCCAGGGCCTCTCCACCCTCACAGGGAAGAATTTTTCTTAATATCCAATCTGAACCTACTCCAAGAAATCACTGGTAACAAAAGACTGAAACAAAATAGGTGGAAATAGAAGGATTTTTTTAAAAAAGTCTTTTTTTTTAGGAGTTATCTCCAGCCCAGAGCTGCAGCCCAGAGGGATAAAACCGCCGGCCCTGGAGCGTGACCGGCTGGGATCCATGTTTCCAACGCCCTTGGCTACCGGTCCAACTGGTTTTTATGATAACACTCCAGACACCTTGGATTGATACTCAGGCTCCAGTTTCAGTGCCTGCACCTGTGTGCCACCTCTTCCCTGCAGCCACATCCTGCTGCTGATATCCCACGGGCATCTCCTGCTCCCCTTCCTCCCATGGGGACATCCCGCTTTCTCCTCACCCATTCCATGAGTTTGGGTTTTATGAGATCCCACCTTCCCCTTTGCTTCCTGCCCCCACTCACTGCCCCCACACACCCCCCTGCAGCACTTGGATGCATTTCAAAGCCTCTGCATCCCAGGAGCTGGCTTAAAATATTTCCAGGGCCTCCCACGAGAGTTCTGCATGGATGCTCAGCAAATTGGAGCTATCCTGATACCTGAAATGGTGGGAAAGCTGAAGAAGGATGGATCTGGGTGCCAAATGGTTGCCAGCCTCTTCCCAAGCTGCTGTAATGCAATATTTTAAATTTAAATATATTAATATTCCTGTTTGGCATTGACATATCCTCTGCTGCTTCCCATTCAGTGCTGGTGCAGAGAGTTCCTGCCTTTGGGAGAACGTGCTGAAAAAATCCCTTAAGGCCCTGAATTGCAACATAATCCAGCTCCAAATCCCACCTGGAATCCGTCAGAAGGGACGAGCCCCGACATTCCCCTGCCGATGCCTTCAAAGGCCTCTGATCTGCACGTGGAAACGACACTATCAGATAAGGCTCGGCCCCTGCCAAAAGACACAGAACATCTGCTCGGTGCAGAAAGGGGGATTAGGGAAAAGTTAACCTTGTTAACTTGTTAACTAAGTTTTAATTTTTGGGAGGCAACCAGCTCCCAAGTTCTCCTTTGCAGGGCAGGTTTGGGGCTTTCATGGTGGTCCCCAGACTCTGAGGATGAGAGGCCTTCAGGGACAATGGCACCGATGTGCAGAGGGAGCAGGGCCATTGATGGGCTAGCTCGTGGAAGAGCAGTAAAATCTGGGGCTAACCAGGAGTTTGGACTTCTAGTGACAAGATGGGAGGAAACGCCCTCAGCTGTTCCAGGGGAGATTCAGGTTGGACATCAGGAGGAATTTCCTCGCAGAAAACACGGGAAGGGGCTGCCCAGGGAGGTGGTGGAGTCCCCACCCCACTCGTGGCACTCAGTGCAAGGTGGTGATCAGCCAAAACTTGCACTCAGTGATCTCAGAGGTCTTTTCCTACCTAAATGATTCTGTGAAAACCAGAAAGCATCTTTAGTTTTCAACTCCTTTTCTCCACTTGAAATGTTTCTCCCTAAGAGCAATCCCGAAGAACCTGCTCGTTCCACAAAAGCTCCTGGCGCTCCCCTGGGTGACCCGACCTTGGCAGCAGCGCTGCTTGGGCAGGTGAAGGGTTAACCCTGATCTTTGGGAGCCTTTAACTGCGAGCAAGACCCCGAATCCTGCCAGAGCTCGTTAGTCCCTGAGCGGGGAGAAGGGACACGGCGCTAATTGGAGTGACGGCCTCCAGAGCTGTGAGAAATTAGCAGCGGCACAAGGAGGAGGTGCCGGCCGTTAACAGGTGCCGGGTCGCCCCGCAAAACCCTGACCCCTGTCACTCACTGCCAGTGACCCTCCCGACCTGTCCGCGGGGCATTGCTGCCTTCAGCTGCTGGGGAGGGATTTTCATCCCCGTCCGGAGCAGCTGCTGTTGGAAAAGCTGTGACTGGCGGGACTGAAACTTTTGTTTTTCGCGGGAAGCCCAGGACGGAGGAGCCCTGCGGCCCCGGCGGTGACAGTGAATGCCACAGGGACATCTCCGTTCCTGCCTCGAGCAGCTGTAAATCGAATTCCCAGTGCTGCTCCTGCCCCAGACGCTCCGGAGCTTTGCATCAGTGACAGCAGTCGGATCAGGGGTGGTGCAGGAGCAGAAAAAGCTGCACCATCCCACGAGCTCATGTGCCCAATACTGGGCTCAACCGGCTCCTGGCATCAGGGGAGCCCCTCCTGCTCCTCCTCTGCTCCCACTGTCGTCAGAGCTCGTTGTACAATTGTTTCCCCTGTATCCCGTTTCCCAAGGAAAAGCCATCCGTAAATGCTTTTCCTCCATGCCGGGACAGTGGGGAATTGGGGTCCTTTTCAAAGAGCTCTTGGAGCAGCGCTGGGTGCAGGGAGGATGCTTTGCTGTGCACGGATGGAGGGGTGCTCGTGAGGAGGGAAGCTTGTGGGGAGGAATTGGTGTTTGGGATGCTCGCAGAATCCTTGAATGGCTGGAGCTGGAAGGTTTGGGAGGATGTAAAGGGAGAAGCCACGATGTGGATCCAGTGCAGGGTTCTGAGTGCCGGCAATGCCCCACCTCTGCCCTTGGGGCAGTTTGGCAGGATCCACCACAGCTTTTCCACCCGAACCGCGGGGTGGAACCCCCTGCGTTACCCCGGATGAAGAAAATCCCCAGGGAAGTGTGCGGGCTCATCCCCGCCTGTCAGAGCACGAGCCTGGGACACTGCCCGGCCTCGCCGCTGGATTTGGGGAACCCACGGGGGCTCCCTCCTTGGGGCCAGGACGGCTGCGGAGAATCAGCGCAGAAAAGCGGCGTTCCCAGAGGCCAGCCGGGATTTTTAAAGCAATAGTGCCACCCTGTGACACCAGCGGCCCGAGTGACACGGACGGATGGCAGGCAGGAAGGCGGGGGTGGTGGCACTGGGCATCAACACCCAGGGGTGGGGATACATCCATGGATACGGCCGCAGCGGGAAAAGCGCGGCATTCCCATGCGAATCACTCGATCCCACTGCAGCTGGGATCCTGCAGAGGCCATAAATATCTGTGGTGTGTAGGGACACCGTGCGAGCTGGAGAATCATGGAACGTGCAGAGATCACATCAAACTCGGTGCTTCCTGGAGCTGCAAAGGGGAATTTCGTGCTGGTTTATGATTTTCCCAAGTTTTGCGGTGCCCTGCAGTGCCTGGGCCGCAGAGTCCCCTCCTCTGCTCCGTGTCCTGCCCTGGAGGGAGATGTGGGGGACACCACGGCCATGATGTCCCGTCAGTGAGGGCAATGTCCCATTAGTCACCCTGCAGGAGGAGTCCCATGTCCTTTTCCCTGAGTGCTGGGACGGACTAGCACCAGCTGGGAGAACCCCCCCGTGGGATATCTGGGATAATTTAGTTGTCACAACTTGTGGCCTCTAGGAGGGCTGGGGGAAGGCAATTATTTTGTGCACGGGTGGTGGGTGTCTCCCCACCACCCCAGAGAGCAGAAACAGCCCCGTGGGTATCACCCCAACACCCAGGGACCCAAGGGAGCCTCCAGGTGCAGCTCAGCTCCTGTGAAACGAGCACCCAGGAGGAGGAAGCGGAGTCCCACCCCTGGTTTCAGCTCCACAGGATTTCTCAGCACAGCAGATTTCAATCCCCCATCATGTCCCAGCTCCCTCCATGGCCACGTACCCCAGACTGTTTCAGGGTGTCAAGTGGGGACAAGAAGCTTTTAGGACATTTTTAGGGTCAGGCTTTGCTATTTTAGTTCCTCCCCAAGTGTGCACACACCTAAGAGCACAAGTACAAATCCACACACCCTGGATGGCCCCACCAAGATTGTTGGGAAGGCATCCCCCCATCCTATAGGGTCCATATGGGATCCTCAGGCTGGAAGAAGGATTTGTTGGACAGAGGGAGGAAGGAAGGAAGGAAGGAAGGAAGGAAGGAAGGAAGGAAGGAAGGAAGGAAGGAAGTGGTTCCTGGTTTGTGCAAATAAATCATGAGGAGCAGCAGGGCATTTTGGGGAGACAGTTTTGCAGGGAATCTCTGGTGTGACACCCCCAGTGAGCTGGAGATGCAGCCTCTTCCCTTTCTTGGATTCCAAAGGCTAATCCTTAGGGAATAACACATAAACCTCTTAGCTGGCGTGTTGTCAGTGCCCATCGCTGATGAGCTGATTAAAATTGAGGGGAAAAGATTAAATTTGCCCCTCCAAAGGTACCCCAGGAGCTGCAGGTGATGGAGAGGAGATGCTCCTTGCTGGCTTTGCTCTTCCCTGTCCCTCTGACCAGACCTGGATGCTCCACAGAAATGTTTCCAGCCTTTGTAATCTCTACAAATTCCCTTGCTGTGCTCCACTGGATTATCTGTGTTCAAGCTGCCACCTGGAGCTGGAGGAAATGGAAAACCAATTAGCAGACATTGCTGCTCTGGACATGAGACTTGACAAACACACCAGGAAAACATAGGATTTTCTGGGATTTGAGAAATACTTGCAGCGCTCCCCAGAATTTGGCCAAATGTTGATTGGGACAGGGACCCTGATCTCCACAGAGCCACATCCCTGCCCCTGGGAAGAAACAGGAGCCGGTAGAAAGAGATCATGGGAATAGAGGCTGCAGAATGGGGAATTTGGTTGAAAAAGAAGCTTTTTGAGTCAGAATGAGCTACTGGCAGGGTCTGAAATGTCACTTCACATCTGCAGCAGACACAAGGTGGCATCAGAAAGCCAAGTTCTTCCTGTGAGGCTTCTCTTGCCGTGGAAAAGAAGAGAGAGACGAGTTGGAACTCCAGGTGTGCACTCACCTGATTGCTGTGCCTCTGGTTTTCCTCAGAGTCCTTCAGCAATTCTCCTCTCTTGTCACAGGTGGCTCTTTTCCAGGTCTTGTCCATGACCTGCAGTTGCTTCTCCTGTCAGAAAAAAATCCCAGGAATTACATAGTGGATCTTGATGCAAACTGGGAATGTGGATCAAGGCTTGTGAGGTCTCATTTTCAGAGCGATATTTGGGCTTTAATCCCATTTTTGGGGTGATCCCCCCACTGTGGCTGGGTGTAGGATCATCATCCCACTGGGATCACTTTTCCTCAGGGTTTTGCTGAGTTATGGGTTGGCCTCTGAGGAGGATCCCAGTGCTGGGCTCAGCAGAGCAAAGCTCCTGCAGTGCTGACCCAGGGAGGTCAAGCCACAAAGTCTCGTTAATATTTAGGTGATTCTGCCACAGAGCTGCATTCATTATCCACCCGAGATGAATTAATTACCCACCTGAGATGCATTAATTACCTTTCCAAGCAGCCTGGGCACAGAGGAGAGGAGATGCCTGTGCGGAAAAGCAGGGTAGAAAGAGTCAGGACTGGGGCTGTGACCCAGTCCCCAAACCCACCCTGGCCCCACATCCTCCTGCAACACCCACGGGTACATCCAGTCCCTCAATCCATACATTTCCAGTCCCTCAATCCATGCATTTCTGTAATTACAGACCACTCTATATGTGTGTCTAACAAGTTCTCACAAGGGGAATACTCTGAACCTTGCACCTCCAGCCACGAGTTTCACCCCAGGACTTGATGTGCCCCAACATCTGCCCCTTCCTCTCCAAACCAGTGCTTCCCATTTATTTTCCAGAGGTGTTTAAGACACTTCTTTGGGTTCTGCCTGGGAATGGGCACAGAGAAGAGAAGGCTCTGGAGAGNCCACGTATACACACATAGCCATATAGCGATATACATTTATACATTCACCCTGTCAGAACCCCAAACCACCCTGCGGGTCCCAGGGTCCCTCCCCGCCCCTTCCCACCCGAGGGGACCCCGCGCGCAGGAGGTGCCACCAG